>CAIGQQ010032765.1:2252765-2323333 GCA_903798035.1 Danio albolineatus | reverse complement strand
TTTTTTTTTTCCCCTCGCTCTCTTCTGTTGACAGGAATGGATGCCGTAATTGTCACGGATGCTAATGAGAGCGTGTGGCAGGAGGGATGGGGAAACATCAGGAAAGGGAGGGGGTGCATGGTCTGCCTAAGGAGAAGGAGATCATATTACATTCATATTACACCACAGTCACTTTGATTTCAAAGAGCCGCATGCAATAGCACGTCAGCCAGAGCCTTAAGGTGAGCGTGCAGAGTGGAGACAAGCACGACGAGAGTGGCTCACACATCAGGAACCGGTGTGTGACATATCAAACGGGACAAATAAACATATAGATCTTTAACACATGCTTGCAGTGATTGCAGACATACAATCTGACGAACACAAATCTTGATAAATATCTCGCCAGAAGAATTCAAATTAATGTTTTGTGAATGAAAGTACAGCTTTCGCAACAATGACATTTTGTCTTTACACCGAGATATTTGCAATTTGATTATGAAAATTGCATAGACTCCTGGAGACGTAATTACAGTGACATTTTTGGAGCTATAAGACATGAAAGTTGCGACAGATTTTTCTTCAGTGGAATGTTTGTGTGATTTTATTTGCTCATTACTTTTATCAGGAGGAGCAAAAGGCAAGCACAATAAATAGCACACACTTGGTGTGCAAATAAAAGTAAATAAGATGTCATCGCAAGTTCACAATGGCATCAACAAGCAATTTTGCTGTATGAGAATGCGGTAGCATTACAATTCTGTCATTTATGAGATGAGCGATTCCAACGTTATGTGTGTATTTGCAGTACAAACTTAAAACATGAATTCACAGAGCAAGTACATGTTAAAATTATATTGAAACATCGGCTTATATTTTTTAAAACAACTAACCGTAGAGTTATGGGATCAGAAAAATATCAATCTGTAACCATGCATCATGGATGTGACCAAAAAAGTGTGCAAGTTTACCGTATATAACATACTTTGTAGAAATTCTTTTAATTAAACTGCACAACCCAAAATAAATAATATTAATAAAAAGGATAAGAGTTAGCTTACTATAGAACAAAAATGATGGATTTTACTTTTTTTTACATTTTAGCATTTGACATCTCTCTGTTACGGGTATGACCTCACTCCATTATGAATGTGTCAGAACTAAAATTGGCACTTGTGATACTTTGTTAAATCAAATATAATTGTTTGAAAACATTGACAGAGACATTTTTGAGTATTTTTACATTACCGTAAAATACAAGCCACAAAAAAAATACAAAATTTCAAAAAATTGAATGGGTTTCGCTATTTTGGTGAAAACTTTTTCTTTTTTTTCATGGGAATGTTGACATTTGCGTGGAATTGCTCAAATGTCGATTTTGTCTGTTCATTTATGCATAAAATGCATTCCTTCTCATCTATCATGTTCCAGCTATATATAATGTGAGCTACATTTCCTTTCCTGCATCATGGATACAGGTTGAGTGTGAATGATTACAAATGTGCACAATGTTTGTGAACAAAATTATGGCTATGAAAATACACCAACAGTAAAGCAATAATTAGACTGCCCTGGTATACTGCCCTGTTAAAGGAACACAAAATCAAGCGAGATCAAATTTTTGAACATTAAGATGATCTGAAGCTTTGAATAATTCATATTAAGATCGTGTCTTAAATGAAGCTCTTAAGCATGAGAAGGGGCACCAGAGTTCAACATAATTCATTTCATTCTGAGACCTGTATTTCAATTAGGGTAAGTAAATGTTATCGTACTGGTGCCACTACCAACCTGTGGTTCTGATAAGTGTTGCCACTTCTGTTGTGTATTAGAATAAACAGCTTATGCATAAAAAGATTAATGAAACAGGGCAACTCATCTGAAGCTCATGCAGTTACTCGATTTAAGGTGCTACCATCATCTACATGTGTATAAAACATTAGATTGTTACGGTTTTATTTTTTTGTTAATGAACATGAATGTGCATCTGTATCCTAACTCAAGTTTAAGCTACTGCTACAGTTGATGTGCATTTCAAACAGATGAAAGAAGTAATATTATTAATAATATCACAAGAGTGTTATTGACAAATTTTGGTGCCACTGCTCTCTAATGTTAGTCTGGAACCCTGTGAGAGCATTCAAATTGGCAATACTCTTAGTGACAAACAAACAAACAGACAAACCTTCATCGCCTACTTTCAGCCGTCTCAGTGAAGTCACACCATGAGTCATGCCTTATGCCGTATGTCTCCATACTGAATCACACAGGGACAGGACCAGTTTCCTGACCAGGCAAACTATGGGAGATTATTTTATATGCCCTTTTTCTATACCAGCTATGTTCCTTCTCTTGCATGTGAAGGGTAATGAGGCACGCCATCATATGGGCAGATAATAATTTCTTCTTTACCCATTAGTGCAATGACAATATATTAGGGCTGTGACGAGATCTCGAGCTACAAGATCTAGCGAGATTAAATCGCGACAAGATTTCTCATCGAGCTGAAAAGTTATCTCTTGTGTTGTGATGTCATAATGGAGTGTGAGGGTGAATATAGCACTGAAGATCAAATAACTTTCATTACAAGCTAACTTTGTGTTTTTATTTTCAGTTCAAAAGATTTTCCATTCATGTATTTCATCATTGAAGATTTCCTAAAAACAATGTAAAAATCTTGTCTCATTCTCGTGAACTCAATCTCGTGTCTTGTCTCGTCCCGTGGAGTAGGCGTCTCATCACACCTCTAAAATGTATGTAAAACTTTTTATTTAAAAAACATCATAATCCCTTGATTTAGGAAAAATATATAATCATCTTACAATGCAAATTTCTTATTCTTGTTGATTTTAATAAAATTAGAAATTATAGAAGTTTGAATTAAATTTAAAAAATAAAATAAAAAAATAAATAAATCACCCAATCCAAATTGCAACGATTACTCATATTTCGTAATGGTGCTGGGAAGACCACAAAACGAAAATGCTCATATCTGTAATGTAGACAGAAGTGTGCTTCTCTTACTTATACAGGGGGAAAAACAGCTGGCAACATGTTTTTTGCATAAGTGAAACATGGATCACTTTGTTAAAAAAAAAAAAATTAATTAATGTTCGCAACGCATCAGACCATTTCTAAAAAATTCAGTAAATCCATTCGTACACTATCAGCAGTCTAGATGGTGAATGGAAACGGACATGTGGAATGAAGACAATCAATAAAAACTCAATGACTGACTCTAACCTCTTTAGACAGTCTTCTGAAACAAAGAGGCTCTTCTGATTCTCATTTGAGCACCTGAAAATAACATTTCCGAGTCAAACTGTTGGGACTGGTCAGTAGGATACATTCAAAAACACCTGGACAGATGATGACTTTCTAACATGCAGCTAATAATTCTAAATGCAGCAAATAAAAAAGCAAAAAAAAATAAAAAATAACAACAACAATAATAATAATAGTCAGAAGAAGAAATGACTCTTTTTGTGAATTAAAAAGTTCAAATCAAGCAGAACAGAATGTGCAAATCCTATGAGCTCAAGCAGCAGACTGTGGCCTTTGCTAGATGGCAGGGCTGTTTGAAAGGTTGACCTTTGTTTCATCAACAAGAATAAGAAGTCGACGGTGAGAAGATTTGATAAGAGAATGTGTTTGTTCAAACAGGCTGGGTGCACAGTGCTTAGCTCATCAACTGCTCTCTCACGCTCTCTGTTTTTTTGGTAAAGATCTGCAGCGAGTCTGAGCTCTCTTTGCAAGACCGCTTCAGTATAGAATCCCATTAAGTGCATACTGTAGAAGAGCTTAATACGGATTAGTGCTATGGAATTGTGTATAAAGGATATCAGGAGTAAATGCATGCATTCTAAAAACACCAGACAATACTGGGCTCATAAAAGCGCAAAATGCAGAGCTCACACATCGATAACCACACGGAATAAACAGACGGTTGGCTACTGGAGATACTATCGGATGTTTGAAACAGGTTTTGTTCAGCTAGCATAAATAATAAAGAAACAATCACAATATTTACAAGGAACTTTACTGTTTACAATCAAGGCCATTTTTTTTCTTTATATACATTCCATTTTCAAGTGCTCTATCGTGATGCTACAACACACTTAAATTGTACTGCAATGCTAATGAAACATCATCATGCTAACTTTTATGTGAAATGTCAAATGGCCAGTAGGTCTGCTGCAGTACACTTTTGTTAGACTTTGTTGGATGTACATGATTACATTACTTGTCCATCATAGCACAGCCCCAATGTCATTTAGCTTTTTTTTTTTAATATAAATAATAACAATTTAATAAATAGCTAACCATTATAAATAATACCCATTTGCTCGGATCCATACAGCAGAAGCTAAACGATCAAATTTCAATGATGACAAGAGTATGATAGATGACTGAAAAGACCACAGTGGAGGATTTGGTGCAAAACAGATCCTGAGCATCATTAAATAACTTACGTAAAAAATATGTTATTTAGTGGGGCTGGGCAGTATGAATGCATATATTGCTAACATTGAATATTGTTTTAGATTTTATGTATACTGCAAAAGCAAATAAGGGTGTGTGTGGTTTTTCTTTACTGTTTCCAAAAGATATGCTGTTAATCAGCCATTTAAGCCACCCTGCATGTCTATCCAGCTCAGTTATGTTTTCATTTAGAAATTAAATATTCCCCTATTGCCATCAATACAAATGAGGCCAAACATACATTTGTTGAGTGTAAAACATATAAAGACACACATTCAGTGTCAAGACAACATTTAATATGCCCATAAATCAAAACTTACAACCTAGATTAGGCATGAGACAATAAGGGGGAGTTGTTGTTTTTTTACCCAGACATTTAAAAAGAACTTATTTTGGAGCAGTAATCACAATACTGTGATATTTTTTATTTTAAGGTTACGTCAGAAACTTATACCGGTCCAGCCTACTTAAAAATGTTAACACTGTATTCTTGAGCCGAGCATGTCTTTCAGGAAATCTCAACCTAATTATTCTCTTGTTATTTAATTTACCATGACTTTTAGGAAATCAAACCTATTTTTACTTTTTATTAAGCTGATATGTCCCCTCTTTGGGTAATTTACTATAAAGCAAATTTAAATAAAGGGCTCCAGTGACTTTTTTTTTTTTTTTTTACTTCTCTATTTGTTCATGATTACTGAACACAGTCTATAAACTTATGTTCACAAAATATATATTAAAAAGTATAGGTTTTTTTTCTAACCTCTCTAGCACATATAATCTGATTTTTGAAGTTGTGTAACTCTTTAAACGTCACTGATTTGACGTTCGAATCCAAGAATCAAATCGACTGCTGCTCTAGAATTCAGTAAGAAGCTCAAGCTCAGTTCCCACAGGAGATACTCAGATAAATCACACTCTTTAGGGGGTCAATGCAGTCCATTAAGCAGAAGCACAGAAGCTGGTGCTGTGTCAATATGTGCCATTGAAGAAACGCCTTTCCTCTCACATAAAGGCGGTTTTGTTTAGGAACAGTCCAGTCCCCTGGCTAATCAGACAAATGCAGCCACTGAAAAAAAGGAGGAGGAGACAAAGAGCGACTGAAAATGAGACAAACGAGAACACAAGAATAAGAGTATGACAAAGGAGGCTCCCAACTACAGCGAGAAGAGGGAATACATCACTGACTGCGCTAACAAAAGAACTTTTCCCAAGATCGAGCTGTCTTTTCCATCAGGTCATCCGAGCTGTGCAGAAGGAAGGAAGGAAGGGCCACTTCCAGCAACCTTTATTAACTTCATAAATAATGAACTCTGTGAGGCCTGAAGAGGTACTCTGGAACTCTGCCCCACAGCAATAAAACAGCAGGACGCTGCTCTCTGAACGCCTGTCAGAGGGAAGAGCGTAACGAAGCAGAGACAAGGTATTCCAGTGTGCAGCCACACACGTATCCTAGCTCACTGAAAACATTAGCCCTGAACCTGTGGATTACCCCTAATACCCAGAAGCAGCACTTCTTCGCCTAGCCTAGCCTTGAGGAAAATATTGAGGTGGAGAAGCAGTAAAGGTACAGCACAAGGTCCTCATGTCTCCCACATACTTGACCCAGGACCCTTTGAATTCAGTTTCTTTCTTTTATTCTTTCCAGCTTGTAGTTCAGTAAAATTTAAATATTTGCAATAAAGGTAAACAATAATGAAAGATAAAAATAAACACCAAAATCACAACAACTTTAAACTGAAGTTAAACTATTCATTTCAACTCAATGAAAACTGCTGTCTAATTAACCAAACTCTTATTTTGAAAGAGCTGGGTTTTTTTGGTCAACTGAAACAGTAGACTGCCTGTGTAGAAACTAGATTTATTCATTATAAAAATCCCAGTTTCTGTCAAATTTTGCATTATAATATCAATATTTTTTTCATAAATGGATTTCATGTTTTTTGGGGCCTAAATCACAAGATCCTACAGAACCATCTCACCATCTAAAGCTGGAGGCGGAGGTATACGCCAGCATGCAGAGTGGACTAATCCAGCTTTATGCATGTTTACATGGTTGTAGATCCATGGATTTAGTCCCTGGATGGATAAAGGTCAAGGGTTGCTTGGGTGATCATGGTCATTATGCTTGCCAGGACACACAACCACATTTCTGTTGAAAAGATCCTCAAGATCTCCTATTTACAGACTGAGGAAATCTACAGGGAGTTCTCTGTGTGGCTTTTCTAAAAATGCACTGCGTGCAAACTGCGGCAGTGACTAACAGTTAAGTCACAGAAGTGTAAGTTAAGGCAAGTGTAGATGTAGAAAGTAAAAAATGTAGTGTGGAAAGGCAGGAAGCGCTGCGGTACAGCGCCTGCAGTCCTAGAGCAGTGCGAGGCACAGGCTTACTTATTTCTCTTTAATCCCTGGTGGTTGGCTAAAGCTAAGATTAGCCCACATATACAACAGATGGGTCACACCACGGCGAATTAGGACGGTCCCAACCACAACCTCGACTTTTAATGAAACGCCAAGGGACCCCTGGCCCAGTACCCAGCTTTGTGCAGCAGATCAAAGAAGCATCCCTTTGTTATCATGGGTGGAATGCCACACAGTTTGCCACAAAGGTTACAAAAACGATACACTTTCAGCTAGAACTCTCAAATAAATCAAAGCAGCAACTGCTCCAATCAGAAGCTTAAACTGAAGACTGCAGCCGATTAATCTCAGGAGATGAGCTCCTAAATTGCTCTTCTGAAGAAACATGTCTGTCAGAGACTGCAGTTGACTGAGCTCTGGTGTTTCCACACACTATTTTCATTAGTAAAACTGCATATCAGTACATTATTACAGTGATACACTAAATACACAAAGCAGATGCACTGTAGAAACAGGTCCAAAAATGCCTACCTAAACCCATCAGCCCTCGTAATCATAACACACGCTAAAGAAAAGGCATTACTCAAAGTACACACTGTATAGGCTTATTCAGAGATGAATGAGGAGAATGAAGCATGTCTGACAAGATTTGAAAAGCGATATAGCAGTGAAAATCTACTGCAATCCACTGTTGGAGAAATTTAAGGTTTTTAACATTTAAATCATATAATAAAACAGTCTTACGTGTGGTAAAGGTATACACATAAGTGTACTTGGGGAACTGTGTCCTCACAGTACAAAACAATCAAATAGATTGATGTCGATGCCAACAGCCTAGTGGTTAAGTGCCCTGATAAAGAGCATTACAGCGACCCAAGTTCGATTCCCAGCTCAACGTCCAATGCTGATTCTTCCCCTTTCTCAGCTCCCAATCTCTCTCTGCTGTCCTCCACTATCCTATCCCAAAAAAGATGAAAACTTATTTTTTAAAAATAAATAAAAATACATAGATCATAATATTTGCAAAGTGAAAGCACGGGCTATATGTGCAGCAATTATCAAATAAAGGATCCTCTTAAGGCTGTGTGCATACGCTAACATATGAGTAAAAAGAGCTTAAGGCATTATGTTGGTCATCAGGTCACACTGCTTTCTAGATATCAGTATCGAATCAGACATCATGGAGAAGCTTATCTCTAGATTTTTAGCAAGAATTATAGACGAGAAAAGAGTATTTTAAAAAAACTCTCAAGGAAAGAATTCAGAGATGTTAACTAACCTGCTGCTGGCATGTGAGAGCTCATTCAGACTGATAACCACAGTATCAAACACTGGGTGCCCTCTGACAAGAAGAAATGTGCCTATACATACTTTTGCAAACACACACATACAAATTATACTGATCTTTAACCTAAGAATATAGATATTCTACCAGTTTGTCAGAGCCACTTTCAAACAATTTGCCTCATGCAAGGTCTCATTTAAGCATGTACCACAAAAATGTTTATAGCTTGTTGAATTTTCATGTATATGAGGCAATTTCTTAGAAAATGATCAAAACATTCATATTTACACCTTTAAATGCTTTGCTTGATTTAGAAAACACAATCTAACTGTGCTTGCATTACCTTGAAGTCACAAATTGTAGGCTACACTAGTTTGATTCCCGCTATTTTTTCAGTTACAATTCATGTTTCATTCAATAATGACAATCTAACTGACAGGCACTGAACAGTCACAGGAACAGTGGAAAACAATCGACTCTCAAAAACTCATGTTCACAGTCATTCACAATAAAAAGGAAGCCCTCAACGAAGGCCCAATTATCACTCTGACAAGATTCATGAAAAATTGACCACATGCATTAAAATATTCAACACCCATTACACCTACTGCACCAACCTGAGCTCCAAATAAGCAGCAATATCCAGACCATAAGGTAAGTTCTAGTTAGCTACATTAATCACAGCTGCACCAGCACCTTAGTTGGTGACAGGCAGGTGTCAGTTCTTTTGAGTTTCGCTGTGTTCTCACCACTCTAATGTGCCCTGACAGGTGCCTGACAGCCAATCAGACTGTGCGAAGGCATGGTGACAACATCAGCTTGCGGGCTTGAAGAAAGGTCTCCACGACTCTGAACCTGTAGATCATGCACAAACAACTAAACCACCCATCTTTTATTCATATTCATATTCGACAAAATTCAGCCCTTGTCTCAAAGAGCATGTCTAAAAAATATAAATAAATAAAACGCTCATGGTGGAATAACTAAATTAAAAACAATATGCCTCAACACTGACTGATATTAACTATAGGGATGTCAATTTCTATTAAATCAATGTGCTTTTAAATTAACAATCAATTAATCGTTGGTCATCACTCCATCATAAACACTTATTTCATCACACAATTATTCCACCACACAGTGGTGTAGCAGACAGGCAGTTTCAGAATAGCCTATATTAAACTTTTCATGACAAAATCATCCATTAAATCAAGTATTTTGACTACAATGAGGTAGGAGAGGCTTAAACTATTCGCAGCATTGAACACGTTCCCAGATTAACTCGTGGTGAGAACGGAAATGTTCACTTTGTCTGGCTTTATCAATTTTTTAAATGCCAGTTTATTTGCTAGTCTGTCAAGATTGGTTAAAACACCGTAATATTTTAGAGAAAGTAGTTGAAGTTTGCATACCCAATGTCTGATATTATCAACCCGCGACACACCCAAACTTATATCTAAATATCATGCAGCCTATTTTGATCACCTGACCAGCGTATTAATGGCAGTATGTGTGGATATAACCGGGATCTGATTTCAGGGTTTCATGCATCACCAAATATGCAATGTCAAGAGAATGACTCCATAAGGTAACGTAAACTATACACACTTAGTTCTGTAATGTGTGAATTCATCGACATTTTTAAGCAAAGTATAGCTTAAAATGTTGTAACTTGAAATGTCCATTCTTATCATCGATAAGATCTATCGATTAAAGGCTTATCGACAATTAATCAATCATCAGGTAATCATTAACATCACTAATATTAACAGATCAAATGAGTTAATTAGACCAGTGATTCTTAACTGGTTTGGCCATGGGACCCACATTTCTACATGGTCATCAAGCCGCGACCCAAATTTTTAGGAACTATAATATAATTTTAGGAATTATAATTAATTTGTATTTATTTGTTAACATACACAAGTAGTGACAGATAAATCATAAGAAAATCACAAAGACCTACAAATAAACAATATTTTATTGCTGTCATTTAACAAAATCAAAGTATAGAAATTTTACAAAGTAAAAACGACAAATACTGTAAACATCGGTTAGGGTAAGGAAAGGTTCAGTTAATAAACTGAACTGTTAATAAAACATTAACACTGGTCCTGTTGAACAGAACAAACCAGCAAATTACAGTAAAATGGTTAAAATAATCATTACCATTTTTACATCTAATATGACAGCAATTCTAAACATCTGTTTCACTTAACAGTAATTTGGGAAGCTGATGAGATGCTTTACTCCTGATAAGAGTTTCAAAGTCAGGGGTGACGGTAGACAGTGCTACCCGAAGATCGTGCTCTATGTCCAACCTGTTCATTTGCTTTGACTTAAGCACTTAGAAAGAGAAGCCACTTTTCACACAGATACGTAGGGCTACATGGAAGGATGGGTTTGATCGCACTCCCAGATCACGAAAACTGGGAGAGGCTTACTTCATTTAAGTTTTTTTTCAGCGTCTTATGACAGCTCCACCAGCTGATTCTCTTCGTTGCTCGGGAATGTGATGCTTTCCACATCGATACCAAAGTGATCGCTTATCCACGGATAATTACCGTGTTTCTCGGGAAAGTAGTCATTGAACCGGACTTGAATTTTGTCCACAGTTCTATCTATCGCACATTTCAAAATAAAAGTCCGCTATAAGCAAAATAAAACGTTTGTTGTTGTTTTTTTGACCACACACTCCGCGACCCACTGAAAATGTTCCTGCAACTCACCTTTGGGTCGTGACCTACCAGTTGAGAAACACTGAATTAGACCACAGATTAAAATGCAAATCCCCTTTGAAAACAATGAACCTGGTAAAGAGAATTCTAGACCTTAACAGATCTTCCCACTCTTATAATCCAGTCTGTTTTTATCTGTGCAGTTATTCAATATGACACATTAAAAATTAATTATTAAAAAAACATTAATATCACCCAGTTAATGCTATATTTAGATTTCAATATGAGTGCATCACTACTGAGATTGCTTTACATTTACAGTATTGTAAAAGTATTCACCTTATTCTGCACGTAAGAGCAGGTGCAGCCATCTGAATCTTTTTGGTTCGAGACTTCCAGTCTCATTCACTTTCATTTATTTTTAGAAATTAAAAAACAGCTCATTTTGCTGCTAGATGTTGCAAACTGATATTTTCCTTTTATATTCTTGAACTTTGTCTGTATAGTCATGCAAACACTTGTTTGTAGAGCGATTAGTTTGACCGTTTCCCGCCGTTTATTATCCCTAGTCATATTATATATATATATATATATATATATATATATATATATATATATATATTAGAGCTGCACGATTCTGGCTAAAATGAGAATCGTGAAAATAAAGATCACGATTTTCTCACGATTCTATAGATGTAAAATAAAGGTTAATATGAGGAGGTTATTATTATTGTCATTTCAGAATACAACTATTCATAATTCTAATGTTGAATTAATATGTTTGAGACACATGCTTGCAATCATTGGCAACATTATTACTAGTAAAATCAGACATTTGTCATTATCAGATTCCCTCCTGCATTTTATTCAACATTGTATAGGCTAGAGTAGTTATACTGACAAACATTTATTCTCATGCATAACACGGTGTTCGCTGTGAAAGAAAAACATACTATATGCTTGTCGTAATCATTATTCTAAAATGCGATATGATCATTTAAATGATGTCCCCGCTTTCGGTTTCGTTTTCACTGCTAAGTGCGGTTCATACTTCACGCGCAACTCCCAAACGATCGCTCTGTGCCACAAACTGAATGTTATTTACAACTTTACTAGCTGTTATTCACAGCCTATGCAGGTTGTGTTCACTAAAGTAGGCATCATTCAAAGGTCGCGCGTGCGTGCGCCCGCCCTCTTCGTGGTAACAGCTCATGGACAACTCACATAATGTGTGATTTTGTGGCTGCGAATACATCATTAGATGAAGGCAGAAATTACATTTGTGGATGAAATATACCTTATAAATACAGTACGTGACTCTTTCAACACCTGTCTACGTTGCTGAACATTGTATGTAAAACAACGTGAATACTTGTGTGGCCGCCTTTGCTTCTCTCCTGAACTTGATATGATTGACAGAATCTTAGAAATGCTAAATTAAGATCATCTAGAGGGGTCGAAACGAGATTACAATTAATTGTGCAGGGTGTAAAAAACAAAAACAAAAAAAGTGTTAAAATATCTTAGACTTGTTATCTATCTATATATTGATGCTCCCTGTGATTTGAGGTGATAATCAATTTATGTCAAGTGGAAAGCCTCGGCTAAACGAATAATTGTAATTATTAATTGCATACAAAAACATCTACAAACTGATATTTTAGTATATGTGACCTGAATTTTGTTTTTGAAGTACAGGTCATCTCTACAGGCCACCCAGAGCGCCACATGTAACCCATCTGATCAAGGCAAGGTAGCATTTCCCATTGTTTTCAGACAATCCCATTTAAAAGTCAATGGTACACAGCAGGCCATGGGTAATAATACAGCTCGCTTCACAAAGTCAGGTAAGGACGAGAGAGGTTAAATTACCACCGATAAGCAGAATCAACATTGTGCATTTCAGACAGTGTTGCGACACTGGCATCAGCGCTAACACGCACACTCACGCACACATACAAAGGGCCCGGTGGGAGACGGGGGACGTTGAGCCTGTTGTGTTTAGCAATGCAAATGAAATGGTGAAGATTCTGTAGCGTTTGAGTAAACAAAACATCAGTCGTTCAAACAGAAGCCCCAGTGAGCTTCAAACCGCCATCATTCTAAGCAACCTAAACACAGACATCAGCGCCTGTTTCACTCTCTGGAAGAACAGAGAACTGTTTGTCTTCATGAATAAACAAGTCAAGGATATACCCTTCAAGTTAAAAGATGCCACACAACCATCGTAAAGCGTTGCCTGACCCTGGTGTAACGCAGTTGTTTAGTTTTTAAAATTCCTGCCGAATATGAGACATCAAACAGTGCATATCAAATATTGATGATCTGATTCTTTTCATTTTAGGCTTATGCTGGAACTACACTCCCAAACAAACACATATTGAAATTATAGAGAAAACTAATAATCAGAGAGTTAGGTTCAGACACAGGTTAAGCTAGTTTGTACACTTCCAGAATGCATTTCCAAATTCTACATCAACATAAAAGCTGAATTAAGTAAATGAAATATACTAAACAAGATGGTGGAGGTGGAAGAACTGGCCAGGGGAATGAATGCATGGGTTGCTCTAAACAGTCTGCTGCCATTGCGACCTGTACTCCGGATTGGTAGATAGATCAAAAATGATGCAATTTATAGTTAAACATCTAAGCAATTAATAACAAAAACTTGAGAAAGTATTTGACAGAAACTCCAGAATTTTCCAAGATTACCCTTGTTATTTCTAATAAAAGTATTATAGCAATATTAAAAGCAGGACAGCACAGCTCAAGATATGCTCAAGTAAATGTCTGGATTGAAGACATAGTCAAGGCTTGTCTTTTCAAAACCAGTGAGCTGTTGATCTCATTCAATATGTAAAATCACCAAGTGCTTGAGTATCTTTTGCTGTAAAATAAATATTTCAAATGCCTATGCCAGCAGTGGGTTCATCATTAACAGACACCATTTAAAAGCATTTAAGAAACAGTTAAAATAACATAAATGTTAGAAATAAATTACTTTCAATTTCTATCCAATCTAAAACCGAAACAATAAAACAAATCTAGTTATGCATTTATTGTTTTTCTAAATCAGTTTAAAAGTACAAATATTCTAAATAGCACACAAACAAAAAGCCTGAAATATTACAAACTATAATGATGTAAATAATATAAATATAGCAATGTGGCATACTGTCAGAAAAGAAAAAACACAATACGAGGATTCTCTTAATAATTATGAATATTCTGCCAAGTTTGGACAGGTAGAGTGGCAGGTTCAGGTCAGTCATAGATAAGTATGGCAATAATATCCTGTCTAAAAAGACTAATTTGTTAAATCATTCATCCTGATTTGTTAAGAAGCGTCTTTATAAATCAATAATTGACTCAACTTATTCATAAAAAAATTTATAATCCAAACATAGATATTGCTCTGAGATGAACAAAAGTTCTGCTTTGGCTTTGTTTGGAACTATTTTGCATTTATAATATGCTTCACTCTATACAAACATCTTGTTTGTTGAACAAATTCAATATAACATTTGCGATCACACTTTCAGATCTGGCAGAAAATGAGAATCGTAATTGAATTACATAATTGTTTCATAAACACATAACTTGGATATTGCTTTCATTTCTTGAATTCATAAGGTTACTGATTGCATTCTAATAGGCTTCATCACACAAGACGTTTTTTGTTTGTTTTTGGCAAAGTGAGTGACACTCGATAATGTCAGCTCACACATCATTAAAACCATAATTAGGATATAAATAAAGCGCACACCCCTACTAAAATAACACTGACACCAAGGAAGCTAGGCTGAGCCCCAAATTTCACTGCCTGCAGCACTGCTCTTTCTCCTTCTGAACAGGTTAATGGTGAATCAAATGCCGCAAAAAAAAAAAATGATTAGCCAAAGATGGAGCACACATTGTGGAACAGTCATCATTTTGCTACTGGGAGAAGAGCTTCTTGTCTGATCTCAGAAGAGGATAGTGAGAACTGCTGAGCGGGCCTGTTATCATGGTGTTAATGTTGCTGAAAGTATTAAATACTGACCCAAGCACATTTCACACCACCCTCGTGCCAAGACTAGTCTATTAAAATGAAGTTAGCCTCATTTTTAATATGCACTATTGCATAATAGAAATTTAAAGTCATGATAATTCCTACTGCAAACGAACACTGCTAAAAGAATAAATGTTTTTTAATAGAAATTTCTTAAATTAATATTATTTAACAACGCAATGTTTGCTAACAATGGTGTACATTGCTGTTTAACATGAATTAAACTGACGAGTGAATGACAACATTATCTGTGTTCACAACAAAGGCGGCGAGGGCTTCAAAGTTTGCTCTGGCGACAACACTGTCTGCCTTCACAGCTCCGCCGCCGGAGCATCAACGGTGAGTCAAATACACTATAATAATCTTGTATTTTAAAAAACCATTGCAGCATATCAGCAAATCAGTTACATTCCAGCATAAAAACACACTTTCTAGCATTAAAATGTTGTGTGCTTTTAATGAAATTTATTTTAAAAAAGATCAAGTTGTTGCATGTGTTGTGGCGTTGCTCCACTTATCCAATATGTGTCCATATGTCTGAAATATTCTGAAGCAGCAATACCGTTTTGTATTGTTGTTAGAATGAGATTCACGCTTTTTTAAAGAAAAAAAAAATATATATATAACAATGCACATCAGTAATTCGCCAGTAACATTTTTAATGTTTGTCCCTGTAAGAAAACATCGTAAATAATTGAAAATCCAGCGACCACAATAATCAAACCCTTGGGAACAACTGTAGTCCAACCCAAAATTCACAGGATTGTGTTCTCTGGACTCTTCTCAAGTGGTGGACTTCAACATTCCGATTGCTTGCTAGCAAACGAGTCATAGCACTTTACCATGAAGTTGACTTGATTTCAACTATCTTTGGTGCCCACACCGATGAAGACGCGATGTGCCACTCTTTGTCACCGGTTCCCATTGAAAATGAATGACTTCTGGCTACTTTGGCACTCTCGGTGTGAATGCAGAGCAAGTTAATTACTTTCAAAAATCACCTATTTTGAATCAGTACCAATTGTGAATGAATATTTTGAAAACTAGATTTTTGTTTTTGTTAAAAATAAATAAATACAGGTCTATATAACACATAATGAGGCAGTAATTAAACTTAACTCCAATAATTTCATATAAACCTCCCATATTGAGAATGACATCCCTCACCTTGTTTTTCTGGGACTAGCGAACCCAAAAAGAGCCCTATGCCTGTTCATCTGCTGGCTAATAAGGCCTGAAGCGACTGACTGCAGGAGCTCCATCTCGACTGATGTCTAAACACCATGTTTTTCTAGGGCTCAATGAAAGTGAAAGAGAAAGAGAGGGAGTAAGTGATTTGGAAATGAGAAGCACACTGGCTCCTGCCTACTCTCAATCCCATTTGTAAACAGATTGTCTCTCGATCTGCAGAGGGAGAGAAGATGGCAAATATTTGACAGAGGCATGTAAATACTATAATGCCGACGAGAAAGCCTGCAATCGTCAATGTGGTTCACGGGTAAAAGGAAAATGAGGTGACGGTGACCTCTTCTCATACACACAAAAAAAAAAATAATTAAGTCTTTGTTTGCATATTTTCTATGAATGAAATTGATGTGGAGATGTTCAGAGGAGAGCTGACATTTGCACAAGAGAGAGTGCATTTGCTTGAGTTAAGCTCAGCTTTCTCCAGTATTTAGTAAGCAATGGTTTGTTGTAAGTGCGAATAGTTTATTGCATGTCTACAAAGGACATTCGCTGTACTGAAGGTCAGGGCACTTCCTGTCTTGCTGATGAATTAAGCGTGACCTTTTACATCCTATACACTATTGTGTTAAACAGATGGAGAATGGAGAGGTTTCGTTACACCCACTACTCCATATGGAGACCAGACACAGAGCTAAACTGTGTAAAGATAAAAACAGCTTTTTTTCTCAGGGTTTACATGAAACCTGTATTCATAGGACTGAACAACTGGGTGGAGAAATCTCTAACTGCAGTTCAACAACCTGGACACTAGCCCTGACTAATATCTAGTGGGTGTGAACTTTTTTAACTGTTGCCTACTCGTATATAAAGGTACATATCAGAGTTGTCAAAAGTATAGACCTTTGTACCAATGAATACAAAACCTCTTCAAACGTCCATTTTTCGCTAACATTGAGTCCTTTTGTGTGAGTTCTAAAGTACCACTGATCGGTCGTTGTTTTCACAAGCTCAACCGACATGACTGTGATTGGCTCTGAAGATCATCGCTTCACCACTCTTCACAGATGTTGACCAAGTCTGATCCATCTGTGAGCAGATAACCGCTATTAGAACTGGATTTTTAAAAAAATGTATGAAGCCTTATGTACTGTTGGGATATAAATTACACTGCTGTAAAAATGCATCAGATTTTTTTCCTTCTTCTTTTTTTTTTTGCATAAATATAGTAATCAACCTTAGTCCTGATCAAAACTACTAAACAGTTTAAAAAATTACAGAATTTTAACTCTTTAATTGTCAAATTCAAGTGATGTCACTGATTTGGTGAAGTAACAAACAAACAAAAAAACACACAAAATGACATATTTTCAATATAAAAAGATATATTAAAATCTTTTATCACAGTCTTAGAATGTAAAGATTAGTAACAACATTGGCTTTGATGCATAGTTAGTTTTTATGGAGCATAAGATTTAAATTTTTTCCTACGTAATAGACTGTTGGTGGCCGTTTTTGCCCCATTGACTTCCATTATAAAAAAACATGACACCATATAATCATGCATTTTTGATTGATCCCTTATTTGTTGGTTGATTAGTTTGATTAACATATTTATGCAAAAAAAATATATATTTTACAGCAGTTTAATTTAGTGGATATTTTCATCCCGAACATAATAAAAGAGTAGTAAATTAGAATACTGCACATGGGTTAACTGGTACTGAAGTTGATACTTTTGATAGCTCTAGTAAATATTTTGTATGCATATTACTAAAATCAACAGACCAACCGATGTTTGAAAGTTTATCACAATTGCAAGTAATTCTTAATCGCAATGTCATTTGCTGCCAAATCTCTAGTTACATTTTCACCCCACAATATAACAAAAACCAGTAAACATCAAAGACACGGTCACACTTTACAATAAGGTTCATTAGTTAATGTTAATTAACAAATTTACTAACATGAACAAACAATAAACAATACATTTACTACAGTATTTGTTCATGTAGGTTAACTTTAGTTAATGAAAATACAGTTGTTCATTGTTAGTTCATGTTAACTCACAGTGCATTAACTAAAGCTAACAAGCATGGACTTGGATGTTAAAAATGCATTAGTAAATGTTCAATGATGATTAATAAATGCTGCAAAAAGTGTTGTTCATGATTAGTTTGTGTTAGTAAATGCATTAACTAATGAACCTTATTGTAAAGTGTTACCAAAGACACTATATTGTGGCTTTTATCAATATTAAAGCTTCTCCTTCTTACTGTTTTCTTATGAATACAGCTAAACCCATCATTAATATTTTGCTATGAAATAACAAATCTACTACTAATAATTTAACTTACAGTAAAATGTTTAAAATGAGCTTTAATTCTGCATTCCCAAATGCACTCTATAAGCAGCAAAACTCAATAAAACAAACTAAAATAAATAGTGCACAGTTTATGAGAAAAAGCACTTACTGCAAACTGAGAAGCTTCTAAATGCTGCAAGCAGTGTAAATTAACATGATGCTTCACTCTGCAACATCTATATATAATTAAATCGCAACCACTTCAATTTGATAATCACACCAAGCTCCATCACGGTTTTGGGTTTATTTAGATTAAACGTGCTTCCCTATTAGCATGTTCAAATTTTCACACAAGTAAACATAAACGTCGTGATTAGCTGAGAAGTCAGTAGAGAAGCGGGGGGCGGGTGGAATCTACTTTGGACCTGTCGAGACACGCTCAACTCCAGATGAGAAACACTTAATTACTACATTCACAAGCCTGCCAGCACTGACTTAAACACAGCTCGATAGCCTGCAGATAAGTGTGCATTTGGGCCGAGGCGATAAACCCTGTAGGCTTTGATTGGGTTTAGCTCAGCACACAGCCATATTTACTAAAGATGGTCAAGCAGCCTCAGGGGCCGTTCACAGTGTATGCATTCAAAACAGCACGACGCAGCACAAAGGAAGCCAGCTTAATTCAGGTGTCTTCAGGCGTGTCAAACTTTTTAAAAAGCACAGCACTCCTGGCACGAGATGTATAGCAACGGTCAAAGAGACGTATCTAGCTCATGTTCAAACATGAAGACAATTAAAAAAAGCTGTTTGGGTGGACACAGCATCTTGCATAGAACAAACCTGGAGAGCAAAACACTGGTAAATTTCACTTAAGGACTTAAAGAATGATCTTCTTAACCCAGTAATCCTTACCTTTCCCTTCCTGGGTTTGGCAAATGTGATTACAAGCCTATTTTTGACATCCCTGAAAGGATAAATATAGGTTAGAATCGTCTATTCCTTGCGAGGCTCCATGTTCAAGTCTCTGACAGGGATAATAGAGAGATCTTGATAATAGGAGCAGTGAAATTTCAAATCCAGCTAGACTGGGGGCTGTGCTCTTATATACCTGACAGTCATTAGCTTGCTTTATAACAAAAGCCCTTTAGCACGAGCTGCTCTGACAACGAAGACCTTCTTTTGTTAAGTCACAAAGGAAGTTACATACCTGAAGGTTGTTTTTAGAGAGAAAGTGTGCAAAAGCCTAAAAAGATGTAGAGGAGAAATGAGACTCCCAGTGAAAGTGATTTAGAAGAAAACTGAAGCACTGACAAAAGAATATCCCAATGCAAAACACATAGCTTGGGGATAGGAAGTGACATTGTGTGGGTAATGAGCACAACTGAGTGGTTAGCCATATTTCTGCTGCAAGAAGCTGTCGGCAGAGACCTCCGTTACTGAATAAACTCTTCATCTGTAGCTTTTGTGTCCATCTCATGAGAGGAAAGTAACACTCAAGACAGGTAGAGTACCATCAACAGGGTCTAAAGATACAATATGGTCAACAACTGCAGCTGAAACACTTTAAAAATGTGCGATTAATAATATTCAATACGGTCAAACTCAAAACCAGAGAGGGAAAAGGGGTTGTGACAGTGGTGGTTAGGTTCTATTGAGATTTTAGCCATGTTAATGTGACCTGGCCTGTTTCTCAATTCCAAGAACGCAGAGAACGGACTTCTTGTGGAGACCGGTCTTGCCAGGTCACATCGGAAGAACGAATTCAGAAGACCGCGAGGACAGAGAACACGTCCTGTGAGAAATGAGATGCTGCGTTCTTCCTGATGGTCACATGACCCTCACGCATCATTAACCGAAGATTATTTAAACATTAGTCTCCATACAACGGTTTATAGTTTCCCCCTGTTTCACAATATATACTCTGCATAAAGACTTCAGAAATATACGCTGCACATCACAAAAACAGATTTTAATACGAATTTCAGCAAATAAACACCCTTAATGTGTTCATTCCTTTATTAAGATTTTTATGGTAACGTTTACTTTCACCCTATCACTTAGGGATACTCCTGAGGTAAAAAAGTATATCTCTGAACTTTAATAATAAATCTAAACAAAATGATGCGCCTCCCACCTCCTGTCGCAATGACTTCTGGGACTTCTAAAGCGAGTTCGGTGCTCAAGTCTGCATCGGTGCATCCTCGATATCAAGACCACATCCGGGAACTTTCACGCGTCCTCCATTCTTGCAGTCTTTGGTATTGGAACTGAACTTCGGCGGATGATGATGGCGTTACATGAGAACATGAGGACGCAATATCGCAGAAGAACGCATATTGAGAAACAGCCCTTGTTGATTGTAACTATGTGCACCCTGAAACCATGCACTGGGTGGCAAATCTACCACTTACTGCATCCCGTAAAAACAGCTGGTCATTTAGCTCAGCTAACGCTCCTCATATGATAAATGAAATCTGACTTCTGCTGCTTTTCTTTTTGTTTTTGCTGCTGCTGCAATGTTTTCATTTTTATTTTATCTCATCTTTTCTCTAAAAGAATGATTTTCATTAATGTAAAAATGATGGTAGTGCTGTGGTGATACAGTGGGCAAGTGACAGAACCAGTAATGCTGCTTAACACCAGTAACACCGTCAACAAAGACTACCGCAGCCAGCCCAGAGGAAGAACTGAAAAATGATGATTTGTGAAAGATGAATGAGGAAAAGGGGGATATGCTTACAGAGGAATGATAATAGAAAGGGGTTAGCCAAGCACGAGCGTGATTTGTGGGCAGTGGGGAAGTGTCGCAGAGCTGTTTGTCTCTGAATTTCTTGCATCTAGGCAGATCGCAAGCAGTACTCCATGCGCTAAGCCTAATTATGCACCATAAAAATATGGATCACAAAAGCAGCGATAGACTTCACAGCTGAGGAGATTTTACTGTCAGCATGGACTGAGAAAAGGCATTAGTGCAATGTAGAAAACAATTGTTGCAAGAAAAAACTACAGATGCACATTTCCTGAAAGTCAAGATTTAACACTAATTTGATTCCTCTGAAATTCATTATGCAGGTGGAAATCTACAGACTTTATAATGCAGTTATAGGCAGTGTTCTATGTGTAGTGTGTTCAAAAGTAACTTTCCCTAACACTGGTCATAGAAGTATTTACTTTAAGAATTCACTTACACTCTCAGAAATAAAGGTATAAAACCTGCCACACAAAAGTACAAATGCAAACCTCCAACTTAAAAGGTACAAAAAAGTGTACCCTAAATAGGCATAGGCAAGGTTATCGGTACGATAACCTTGGATAAAATAATCACGGTTTCACAGTATGACGGTATTGTGTTTATTGCTCTAATATATATTCTTTTAAAATGTCTGGGTAAAAAACTAAACCTTTTTCCCCCATGAACACAATATCTTTTATTTTGAGAAACATTTAAAATATTTTGGAGCAGTAAACATGTCAGGCTAAATAATTCAAGTGAATCATTGACTTCTGCTGTCTTGATTTGTTTCAAAAACACAGATGTCTTTACAATTTACACCTAAACAAAAAACAAAACAAAAAAAAATGTAAATAAAAATCTTACACATATTAGGAACGGTATAGCAGAAAACTTTGGCGGTATGAAAACCTTGACTTTTCCAAACCGCAGTATACCTTGAAAACGGTTATCGTCCCATGCCTAACCCTAAAGGTACAATAATGTGCAGATATAAATGACAAAAGTGTATTTAAAAAAAAAAAAAAAAAAGGAATCGCCCAAAAATTTGGTAAAATTCTATCCAGCATAAAATGAACTAAGAGCTAAAAAGAAATTATTGTAATTGTCAGTGTGGTGGCACAGACAACAGACAAGTTTGTCTGTTTTTATAGGACCGGTGTGTTGCATCAGTTTGCTTTGGCTGCTTATTTTCACCCAATAAATCAGTGCTTGCCGAGTCTTGGGATGTCTGAGAGATGACATACTGTAATTTAGTGACTGTCTGGACATAGTGAATCAGCATTTCAAATTCAAGAGTGAATACATGGAAAGAACATTTTTATGTACAATATGAAAACCAGAGCAAAAATCTGAAAATCTGAGATTATATGTAAAAGCTTGGACAATTTAAGAGCACAAAATAAAAGCCTTCAGGAACACAACAATTTTAGAGAAAATAAGCTTATCACAGGATATTTTTACATGGCAAGTAAAGTCTCATTTGTCATTAGCATTCATCAGTTATCTGAAGTCCTAGAGTATCTGCTCTCAGGCTGAGCTCTGATTGTGGAGATAGTAAGAGAGGCAAGAGATTACAGCCCATTTTTCCTGAAGAACCACTATTCCAGACAGGAAGCAAGTGCCCAGGGGATCAGCGCTAAACAATTTCAGTCAGCTCACTGCATGAGAGCATCTAAAGTTATTTCTGCGGGCACTTGCACAATAAATAGATAAATACACATCTAAATAAGCCCTATTAATAACAGAGAGTGGCAAGAATGAAAGTAGACTGCAAACATTTCCATTAGGGCTCAGAGGAAAGCCTGGTGTTTCTGTACTTATTTAAAGAACAGTTTTAGGAAGTGTTAGCGAAGGTGCTGATTGAGTGAGGTAGACATAGTCTGCTACAGTCTTTATTTCGGTGTGAAAACTGCCTGCCAATTTTCACATTAAGCAGCTCAATTTGCTGTCGCTATCTGGGGTCTTGCAAGGATCCTCTGTTATCAGCTCTGATGGAGTTGGTGTGCTCACAGAGTCAGATCAGCTGAACACTACTCATGATCAACTATCACTTTCGAAATCTAGACATCACATTGTGCTCAGACCGAAGAAGCAAAAAAAATAACTATTTAAATTATGGCTGCTTGATATTGGAAATATATGATAATTCCAAATTTTTGTTTTGGTGTGATATATATATAATAATGAATATTATTTCACCCCATGATTTGAATAGCTCTATTCGGAAAGATTTCATTAATTAGATCGACAGGGGTGATCAAGCTTTTTTCTATGCAGTGCACCTGCAAACAAATAAAACAAATTACAAGCATAAAAACGAAAATGAAATTTAAACATCTACATCTACATTAAACATCTAACATTATTGAAATAAATAAGTTGAACAATCTAAAGTAAAATAACAAGTTCATTGTTATAATAATAATAATATTAATAATATAAAATAATATTTAATAATATCTTTATCCTTTAATCGATATTAAATGATCAAATCCTACTATTGCAGATATAGACATTGTGATATGAATGCTCAAACAACATATTATTCAGCCCTAATTTGAATGCATTAAAACATCAATAGCTGAAACCATGCAAAATGCAGAAAAAGACTAATCCTGAGTAAGAGTAAAGCCCAATTTATACTTCAGCATGATCCAGGAAGTGTCAGTGATGCAGTATTGAACATTTATACTGCTGTGTTCTGTCTGCGTTGCTCTGTAATGACATTTGCAAAATACTAGCTGGGATTAAGGTTTCTGTTACATTGTGTTGAGTTTCTTCAACAGTGTTTTGAGTTTAAAGCAGAAATGCATGAGATGCCACTGTAACAATAGTTCCAACAATTTAAGAAAGGAGAAGATGGGAACTGGCGAATGTTCAACAACTTTGATCATAAAATAAACAAAAACAGGAGCATCTATCCTTGATACCGTTGTTGCACACAAATTACTCTTATTAAACCCTCATGACACCAGCCACCAATCACAGATCTTAAGTTCTTGTGTTATCTTGACATGTTACATTTTTTGAGTGCGTAGGGCAAATATTAGGTGACTATGCAAAAGCTATGCCATTTGTACTGTGCACTCATCGCTAGGGCTGCACGATATTAGAAAAACCTAACATTGCGATATTTTTTATTCTACAATATATATTGCGATATGAATACAATTTCACTAGTTGAATGTATTTAAAAAGAATTGATAATTTTAGATTGATTGGGATGATTCTGTAAAGGAGTGTATAAAATAAACTAAAACATAGATAAATTCAATAAAGAAAAACATTCAAATTAAATAAACAGCATTTTATGATTTTCCATAGTCAACGAACTGTATTTATGTATACAGCAATTGAATAATCAAATGTAAAATAGTGTTGTATAGTCTTCATTTTATAAACAATTCAGTAACATTAATAGCTGTTAGTTTGTCAAAGTTACAAATGGTAGAATTTCTTATGCCTGAATGCTTTTAATACCCTTTCTAAGTCACAGGCCCCAAAAACACTTATAATCCATTACACAATTAACGAAATAATCAATTATAATCCAGACTCACCATTGTGTAAACTGGCGATTTGACTATTGCGAATGATCACACTGCGATATCAGTGCTGAAACGTTATACCGTGCAGACCTGCTCAATGCAGAAGAATACACTGTATTAACCACCATGACATATAATTCAAAGGCATCAAAGGCAAGTTTATCTGAATGAAGGCAGTTGATTTCTGACCTTCCATCTTAAAACCTTTATTAGATCTCCAAACCTTGCAACTTTTCACTATAGTGAGTGATTTAATCACAGCGCTCAGTCAGTGACACCATTTTTATTAAAGCCATAAAAAATGGTCTTCGAGCACAGCAGAACACCTCTGACAGCGAGTGTAAATTGTAAATTTGGTGGAAGCTCTAGAAACATGCTATCTGAAGATTTACAGGCTAATTACACGACAGTTCCCACAATGCAATGTTCTGTGTTGAAATGTCACCTTAGACGGGAGATCGTTTGAAATGTAACAAAATGGAACTAATCCTTTGTCCAGTATCAGTTAGGGAAACACATGAATTTCAATAGAATCTGGGCTACCATGCCGCATTTTTGCAGTTAAACATTTAAAGTACTACATTATATTTAAAACAAGCCATTTAAATACATGTATTTCCCAATAACGCACTACAAGCTGAATGGTTCACAAACATACAGTGGGCTAGAGGTTATCAGTCTATGAATCAGTCAAAACAACCCAAAAATATCATGGTTGTATAACAAAAAAAACTCCAGAGAGATCAAAGCGCTTGGTTGCTCTCTAGCCGAGTGTACCTCTAGCTCAGCTCGTCTGCTGCTAAGTTCAGTTTTTATTTTAAATTTGATTACTAGACGTCGCGATCAAACGCCGCCGATCATTTTATATACTAAATCCATAAATTTTAGTACTGCAACTGTGAGCTCACTGTGTTAGCATCGCAGCTAACATTCTAACAATCCAACTGTAAGTACTTTCTAGCTGATCTTTCGTCTGTTTTCTCTGCCCGATTTAACAGTTTACAATCCCTTATTAAGACTATAAAACTCTGTCGATCAAGTTAATTACTAGCTCTTTAATTTTAAATCTCTTCCACGGTCACAGCAAAGCAGCTCACGTGCAAACAGCTCACCGTTGGGCTTTTACTCAGACTCCGGCTTGCTTTTGCTCTCTCTTTTCCAGTTTGTTTGCTGATTCGCGCCTATTTTTCCTCCTACGAGTGTCGTAATTTACCTGCTGACTCGTGCCCGACTGCACCCTCGTATTTCACCTTTATATCTCACTCAGATTTTGATCGCGCCTATCGCGCTATTTGTTTATTTTGCTTTCACTTTCTAGTTAACTAGCTCGCGTCTATTCTCTCACGTGCTTCGGCCAGTTTAATCACATTTTCCGCCTATTTACACCTTTTATATTACGTTATAAATCACTTTGTGTAGGTGTTCTCTCTCTCTAGTTCTCTCTCTCCAGTTCTCTCTCTCTCTAGTTCTCTCTCTCTCTCTCTCTCTAGTTCTCTCTCTCTCTCTCTCTCTCTCTCTCTCTCTCTCTCTCTCTCTCTCTCCTTCTCTCTTCATTGACTACTGCTGATTATACAGAAACCCGTCTGCTCCTGTTAACTCTATACGCTGCTGTGGTAAGTCAGAATTTACTTCGACTCACGGTGAGTAAAAATGGCTTCTCCTGCTCTTGTCACATGCATTTCATGCCACATGTTTAGTGTATCTCTCTCTGTCAGCAAGGAGGGCTTCACATGTGATAAATGTAAGGAAATAGTTAGGCTGACAGAGAAGATCTCAGAATTAGAAACACACATCCAAACTTTAATTAAGGATAGTAAGAGTCCTAGGTCTCTAGATAAGGATTTGGATGTGACTAGTCTAGCAAGCCATTCACATTGTTCGGCTCCGGTTGTTGCGTCTTTGCAGAAAGACGGCTGGGTCACCGTGAGGGAAACTAGAAGTGGGAGAAAACACTGTATGTCCGTTCCAACATCAAACAGGTTTAGCCCCCTCAGTGATGCACCCACTGAGAAAGCTGATGAAAGTGCCCTTGTGATTGGCGACTCCATAGTACGGAACGTACAAATAGAGACACCAGCCACCATAGTCAAATGTCTGCCGGGAGCCAGAGCGCCTGACATCATGTCAAATTTAAAAGTACTGGCTAAATCTAAACGTAAGTTCAGTAAGATCGTTATCCACGTCGGTGCTAATGATGTTCGACTACGTCAGTCGGAGATCACTAAAAGTAATATTAAAGAGGTGTGTGATCTTGCAAAGGCGATGTCAGACACCGTAATATGCTCTGGTCCCCTGCCCGCTTATCGTGGTGACGAGTTTCACAGCAGACTCTCATCACTCAATGGCTGGATGTCAAAATGGTGCCCACTGAATAACATAGGTTTTGTAGACAATTGGCCAAGTTATTGGGGTAGACCTGACCTGTTGAAGAGAGATGGTCTTCATCCCACTCGGGCTGGAGCAGCTCTCCTCTCTAGTAATCTGGCATATAGTCTTAGTGCTGGCATTTGACTAACTGGGGCCCAGGTCAGGGAGCAGACAGATTGGCTTAACCAACCGTCTGCTAGTCTCCACGGTTTACCCAACTCAAATAATCTGCAGCACATAGAATCACCTAGTTATAAGAACATAGAGACTGTGTCTGTTCCCCGAGCCTCTAAATATAAAAAACTCCCAAATCCATTTAAAAGTAATAATCTAATTGATGTTCAAAAAATAAAAAATAAAGCTAACCAAAAGATAAAACTCGCATTATTGAACATTAGATCGCTGTCATCTAAAACTCTTTTTATTAACGATTTAATAACTGATCTAAAGCTAGATGCTCTCTGTCTAACAGAAACCTGGATAAAACCAGATGATTACATGCCCCTAAATGAGTCTTCACCTGAAGGATATCATTATAGACATGAGCCGCGTCCTAAAGGCAAAGGTGGAGGCGTGGGCATAATATACAGTAATATTTTTAGTGCTACTCAGCGATCTGACTTCAAATATAATTCATTTGAAGTAATAGTGATGTATATTTCAGTGAACAATTTAAACAATACATTTCAATCTAAATTTGTACTGGCAACTGTTTATCGGCCTCCAGGGCACCATACCGACTTTACAAAAGAATTTGCTGATTTCTTATCTGAAATAGTTCTGGCCACAGACAAAGTTATAATTGTTGGTGATTTTAATATTCATATAGATAATGAAAAAGATGCTTTAACGCTGGCCTTCTTAGACATACTAGCCTCTGTTGGAGTGAAACAGCATGTCTCAGGGCCTACCCATCGACATAATCACACTTTAGACCTAATATTATCACATGGTATTGATATTGATAATGTTGAAGTTGTGCAGCAGAGTGATGACATTTCAGATCACTATTTAATCTCCTGTTTATTGTGCATTGATAGCTCTACAAAATCATCTTCTATTCACAAATATGGTAGGACGATCACCCCTAGCACTAAAGATGATTTTGTTAGTAACCTACCTGATCTGTCTAATTTTTATAACATTCCAGGCAGTCTAGAAGAGCTTGACACTGTAACTGTAACCATTAATTCCCTCCTTTCTAATACATTAGATATAGTTGCTCCGTTACACTTCAAAAAGATTAGGGAAAAAAATCCGACGCCATGGCACAATGAGCACACACGTGTCTTAAAGACAGCAGCCCGGAAAATGGAGCGTAGATGGAAGAAATCAAAACTAGAAGTTTTTCGTCTGGCCTGGAAAGAAAGTTCGCTTAACTTTAGAAAAGCTTTAACGTCAGCCAGATCTGCTTATTTTTCAACTTTATTAGAAGAAAATAAACATAACCCTAGGGTCCTGTTTACCACAGTAGCTAATCTAACTAAAAATAAAGCATCAACATGCATTTCTCAGCATAGCAGTAATGACTTTATGAACTTTTTCACACGCAAGATTGATGATATTAGAGATAAAATAAGCACCAACAGTCTGCCTCCAACAGCCTCGTCCCAATTAGAGCATTGTAGACCGGTAATGGATAAACTTCAAATTTTTTCAACAGTAGGTGAGGAAGAATTATCTAAACTGATAAATTCGTCAAAATCAACAACGTCTATGCTAGATCCCATACCGACCAAATTATTAAAACAATTGTTTTCAGAAGTTTCTGAACCTGTTCTTAACATTTTGAATTCATCCCTACTCCTAGGATACGTTCCTAAAACTTTTAAACTAGCTGTCATTAAGCCTCTTATTAAAAAAACACAGCTTGATCCTAAAGAACTAGCAAATTATAGACCAATTTCAAACTTGCCTTTTCTATCAAAGATTTTAGAAAAAATCGTATCTGCTCAACTATGTTCCTTCCTACAAAGAAACAATATTTATGAAAAATTTCAATCTGGATTTAGAGCATTTCATAGCACAGAAACCGCACTCCTAAGAGTCTCAAATGACCTCCTTCTGTCGTCCGACCGTGGTTGCATTTCTCTCTTAGTGCTATTAGACCTCAGTTCTGCATTTGATACAATTGATCATAATATTCTCCTTGATAGGCTTGAAAATTATGTTGGTATTACAGGAACTGCGTTGGCCTGGTTCAGGTCTTATCTATCTGAACATTATCAATTTGTATTAGTTAATGAAGAGACATCATACAGATCAAAAGTACACTGTGGGGTACCACAAGGCTCAGTTCTTGGACCCTTACTTTTCACACTATATATGCTACCGCTAGGTGATATCATTAGAAAACATGGAGTTAGCTTCCACTGTTATGCTGATGATACACAACTTTATATCTCCTCTCAACCTGGTAATTTGTTTGAATTTACTAAATTAACAGATTGTATAGCTGATATTAAAAATTGGATGACTAATAACTTCTTATTACTAAATTCAAATAAAACTGAGGTCTTGCTTATTGGTCCCAAAAATCTCACACGCAAAAACTTAGAACACTGTCTAACCCTTGATGGATTCTTAGTTCAGTCCTCATCTTCAGTCAAAAATTTGGGGGTGATTTTTGATAGCAGATTGTCATTTGAAGGCCAGATTTCAAGCATCTGTAAAACTGCTTTTTTTCATCTTAAAAATATTGCCAAACTTCGACACACGCTATCAATGTCTGATGCGGAAAAGCTCATCCATGCTTTCATGACGTCTCGATTAGATTACTGTAATGCATTACTAGGCGGCTGCCCTGTTGGCCTAATAAACAAACTTCAGCTAGTTCAAAATGCAGCTGCTAGAGTGCTTTTTAGAACAAAGAAATATGATCATATTACTCCAGTTCTTTCAGCATTGCATTGGCTCCCTATTAAATATCGTATAAATTTTAAAATCTTACTGACTACCTACAAAGCCCTGAACGGCTTGGCTCCCCAGTATTTGCAGGAGCTCCTGATTTATTATAGTCCATCACGTCCGCTACGCTCAATTAATTCTGGACAATTAATTATTCCCAAAATATCAAAATCAACTGTAGGTGGTAGATCTTTCTCTTATCTGGCACCTAAACTCTGGAACAGCCTTCCTAACACAGTTCGGGAAGCAGACACACTCTGTCAGTTTAAAACTAGATTAAAGACACATCTCTTTACATTAGCATACACATAAAACACAAATGCTTTGGAATCCAAATCCTCTAAAGGATTGTTAGTCTGCATTATTTAGGGCAACCGGAGCCGGGTACACTTCCCAAAAGACATTATAATTTGAATGGCATCTCTGCTCATGTTAGTCTGTTTTTTCTTATTATTCCCGAGGTTTCCATAATTCTGGACCATGCCGCATCCTGAGCAGCTGCTGTGGTGGTCATGGAGGAGTGGAGAGCATGAGACAGATTGCTGTAAGACGATCCCTGTGACAGACGAGTCCTCGCATTGTTCCCGAAGGGCCAGCCTGATGACCAGCTGGTGACCCGCCTGTGGTCTCTCCATGATGGACGTCCAGCGTTCTCCAGCCCCGGCGCCATAGACTGCAGCTCTGCACAAGACGTCTGGCCATAGGAGAAATGGTCGTGCCCAACTGAGCCTGGTTTCTCTCGAGGTTTTTTAATTCTTCACTTTCGCCAATTGGTGAAGTTTTTTCCTCGCCGCTGTCGCCTCTGGCTTGCATGGTTCGGGACTTGTAGGGCTGCGCATCGATGGATTAATCTTCAGTGTTTGGACTCTCAGCAGTGAATATTAAACCACGCTGAATTAAACTAAACTGAACTTCAACACTGAAAACTGGACTGACACTGTTTCAATTTTTATAATGCATGTGAAGCTGCTTTGACACAATCTACATTGTAAAAGCGCTATACAAATAAAGATGAATTGAATTGAATTGAATGAATGCACTGCACAAACAGAAAAATATAAAAATGAAAATATACATTTATAAGCAAAAAAATAATAAAGCATTTCCCTGAGGAATACAACTATTGTTCCGCTGTATGCGCTAGGGCTATTCACAATTACAAAATAGCACGTGATTTTTATGCTTGAGGGAAAATGCAAGCTTAGTTTTCCTACATGCTCAGAGACAGACAAAACATATAGTATATAACACAACTTGATGTCAGTTCAAACACCCTTAATCTGACTTTCAGAGTTCAGAGAAGCCTTCCCTACCCGACAGAATCATTTATTCAGCTCTTTATCGAATTGAAGTCACATTTTTCATTGCCAGAACAAGCTGCTTATCATCACATGGTATCAGTGCTTCACAATTATCATGATGTCTGAGCAGGATCTCCTTGAAAAGAGCACACAGGGGAGGAAAAAGCAAGGCACTGCAATATAAACCTACAAACTTTAAAGTGGAGCAATTTCTGAAATTTTGGGCTTCAACAATATATGAAAGATGAACCTTTAATACCTTCAGGCAGCCAACGAAAAAACCCTGCTGGAAACACAGAACACTATACAATAACAGATATTGTGCTGTGGAAACCTGTGCTGCTTGTGTTTTTGAGGTTAAAAAGAAAATAATACAAATGTGCATCTTTTGTATCATTTAGTGTTTAACAGCCTATGAAATAACTACGACCGGTTTAAGTGCTAGCAATGTGTGCGTACACCACGCAGCACTGATAGAGATGAATAGAACTGGGGTGCAGACCAAACACACATCAGATGATCAAAAAAAACATTAGCACTCAGAGAGGGGCAGGCATGAGTATAATGGAATACAGAAGAGAATTTAAGACAGGTTGCCTGCAGAGAGGAAAAGCGAATGAGAGACTGATAAACAACAAACAGACAGAGAAAGATGAGAGAAGAAAAAAAAAAGTAATAGGGCATGATGGGATTTTCTCCATACGGGTTTGCCTTTGGCTCTCATATAAAAGACAATGGCAATCTGGGATTATTCCAGTGTTCAAAAGCTTTTATTCAAGCTACATGAATGGTTCTGTAATTATGAGTGAGCCATGATCTATTAAAGCAATAAGCCATTAGAGGCTTTGATTTTACCATGCTTAAGGGGCATCATTAGATGTCTAAAATGCCTTTTTAGGGAGTGCTCACAATAGGCATGGTTGCCTTGATCCAGATCGGGCCAGAATGTCACCCCGACAGACCCAACTCGCATTGTTTTTTTACTTTCCAAGACCAAGCACACTTATGTCATCTATGCTACTGTATAGTACACTGAAAAAAATGTTGTCTGCAAAACTGTTGCAATCAATTTATTTGGGTTGAATTTAAACGAACAAATAAAATTAAAAAAAATTCAACTTTATTTGTTTGTTTAAATTCAGCCCAAATAAATTGTTTACTGCCACTTAACGTAAAAAGATTGAGTAAATCCAAGGAATCATCTTAGAATATTTTTTTCAGTGTAGAAAACAGGAAGAAAATAGCTCTTTCTCAGTAATGTGGACATTGATTTAGTTTGTGTATTGTTTTTTATCATTTTTGACGCATTGACTGCCATACACAATGCTGAATAGCGACTGAAAGCTCTGCTCCCCATTGTGCTGAGACGGGCAGAGGGAACAGAGAGGTGAATGGAGGAGGAGGATCTAAGGGAGCAGGAGTGAGTGGTGATATGGAGAAGATCAAACAGGTAAGGAGGTGCAAGATTATGGATGGCCTTGAATGTACGGAGGAGGATTTTATATTCGACTCGGTTTGATTGGGAGCCAGTGCAGATCTTGTAAAATGGGTGTGATGTGGTGAAAAGAAGGAGCTTTGGTGATGATGCGGGCAGCTGAGTTCTGGACCAGTTGTAGCTTGTGAAGGGGATTTCTGTGGGAGACCATAAAGGAGAGAATTGCAGTAGTCAATGCGAGAAGTGACGAGGCTGTGTACAAGGATATAGGTGGAGTGAGCGGTGAGAGAAGAGCGGAGACGGTTTATATTATGGAGATGAAAATATGCAGACTTGGTTATATTATTAATGTGAGACTGGAAAGAGAGTGAGCCGTCGAGGATGACACCCAGACTCTTAACCCGAGGAGAGGGGGAGACTAGAGTGCCATCAAGTAAGGGAGATGGAGTCAGATTTAGAAAGTGTAGATTTGGTGCCAATAAGAAGAATTTCGGTTTTATCACTGTTAAGTTTTAGGAAATTTGAAGTGAACCAGCATTTTATTTCAGATAGGCAGTAATTAAGGGTAGAAAGGGGTAGAGTGGAGTTGGGCTTGCTAGAGAGGTAGAGCTGGTAGAGTTAATATAGCACACCATTTAGCCAATTATCACATTTTCAATATCAAAATTTCTCATAATCTGCTCAAATTTGGGATATTTGTTTTTAATTATTACATTTATTTACCAAAGACGTCTAAAATTGCATAGTGGGTACATTTATAATATCAGAAACTACCATTTCAAATAAAAACTGCTGTTTAAAACACTCTATTCCTAAGAGAAAATGACCTTTTTGTATACTGCAATTAAAATCCTCTAAAACATTTCATTCACATATCAGTTTGTTATTAATTCAACACTACATTAGAAATGTCCTCTGACCTGTGGCTGGCCAAAGGGCACAGCATTATTGTGCGTCCTCTTATTGTCATTCACAGAGCAGCTGAAACTGTAATAATATGATTCACACATTTGAAAGGACAAAGGCCGTAGCCTTTTCACTTTCCTTGTAATGTGCGAGCATCAAGTGTTACCCTCTTAAAGAAGCGTTCCCATTACAGATAACCTGCAGTTGACACACTCCACATTGATTTGTCATTGTGAGATACCTGATCAAAGCGAGTACTGCTTCAGGTCGGGATCTACTGTATGCACTTCGCCTCTGACTCATAGCTGCACTAAAATAGTGCTGAGTGGTTACCTAGGAACTATAGTTCAATTTAGGCCAACCGTTTTTGAGCTGCAGGCCCAGGCTGCTGTGTATCTTGGCAAAGCAGCAGGAAATGACTTCAGTTCAAAAGGCCCACCATGAAAGAGGCAAAGGGGAGGAAAAAAGTAAAAGATGTTTATAAAACTGGAAATGGTAGTGCCTGCCTCAGCAACTCCAAGGGGTCAGTTTGGCCTGTCTGTGTAGAGTCAATAAGGCAAACGTCGTGTGCAGCATCCAGACTGTGATAAGCACCGGGGTCTATCAGAGAGCAGCTTCAGGGGCAGTGCACATAGCAATGATTGAAAGGGGAAAACAATGTGCCTTTGGGAGGGAAGACTAGCCTGAGGTCTAGACTGACCCATAGAGAATACAGACCTCACAGGTGAGCTAGAAACATCCTCTTTAGTAATATAATCATAGGGGAAGTTTAATCAGCTGGAGATCAAATAGTAAAAAGGAAAGGCCTCACTTCATGCGTTATTTTAAGTCTAATTAAAAGTAAGCAATAGCACGGAATAAATTAAATAAAATGTTTAAAACAGAATTGCACAATTAGAGATGTAAAAATAATTGGTTACTGTGTAAACAGCTTGTTGAACAGTTACATCTAAGACATTCTTAATTTCAGTGCTCACATTTATAGATGTATGAACAATGCACTGTGTTAGGAATCTTGTAAACAGACCACTATGATTATGTTAATGTGTTTATGTTAAACAATAATCACAGTAAAACATGTGAATTACTCCAGCTTTAATTAGGGCTGGGCTATTAATGGTCATTGTCAAATCTCCTCTAAAGGCCAGAGGGTGGTCTTGTACTAAAACTCTAAATATCTTAAAGAAGAAACCGAAGAGACCCCTAGCAGTTGCTGAATAATACTAAATATTTACCTGCCTTCACTGATTCAAAGTGCCTAATAAACACTATGGAATCATCTCAGAGAAGGATTTATTTCCAAAACATGACTCAAATGAAGCAAGTTTGGATTTATGCAGTTAAATGTGATATTTTCATGTGTTTTCAGATGGAGCAGCATTTACTTTGCCAACGCTATAAGTCACTGAGAAGCTACACAAACAGTAGTCATTTTAACAGAATGGTAATCTCGATTCAAGATTTTTAATATTTGTCTATTGTACTTGACTGTGTTATGCTGATCCGTCTTAAAGTGTTAGGTTTTACTAATTAATCACACTTTTCAGACATATACACTAACTAAAAAAATTAAAATAAAAAATTACACCTGACATCACTTGAGCCAGCTATCAGTTGTTGCCTGGCACAGATATAAAAGTTAACAAAAACGGGCACTGCATTTAAAAAGCGTGTTCTGTGTGATCCAGTACCTTGATTAATTATTCATTATGCAATATTCAAACAAATGATGGTACAAATCAAAAGTCCTCTTCCTGTTCTTAGTAGAAATTGTATGTTTTTGACTTATTGCAGCCTACATCATTTTAAGACTGGCTGTTACCTTGTGGGCTCGTACATCATCCCAATGGAGAGTTGTATATCGATGTTTGCGGCAGTTAACCACAATAAACAAATATGCTCCAGTTGGATCAAGAACAAATACAGAGAAATACAATAATCATGCATTACTTGTAGTTTTTCTTCTGTCATTTTCAGGATCTACCAGGAGAGTGATAAAAATCTAGTCAATCACAATCGATGAGTTGTCGACCACTGATCTAAGTAATAAGAAAGACTGAAATGGTTTATAATGCCATGAAGTATTTTAATCTGAATATTTTATTTATTAGCAATAGACCATTGAATACCTGTAAACTTAGCCAATATGTTAAAACGGCTACAAACTTGTGAATGAAATACATTGTACAATATTTATACTGCCTATTAGTTTCTAATACTGTGCGTCATACATTGAGACATTCACAATGAGCAACTGTTACAGTCTTGCAAGTCAAAGAAAATGACCTATGTCTACTGAGTAAGCAATAAAAATGAAACATTAAATGGGCTACTGATCAACATGGGCACTATAAAGGGCCAAAAGCAATATCTTATATATGGGAATGCAATAAAGTAATCTTGTGAAAAAAATCTTGTGGAGTCGTGAGATAGAGGTCTTGCTTGTATGACATTCCCACAAGCTGTTTAAGCATGATTCATCTTGCTCTTTTTTTTACCACTTGTGCATACAGATAAAGAATTGTTCTTTGATGCCAACATATTATAGTCTAAAAAATCAATAGGTGTCATCAAAATGCAATCTGAACACACATATAGAACCCAAGTGCCCATAATCATGTCGCACACTGTAATGTGTAAGGATTTTTTTTTTATAGCTGCAATAATAATATTAATAATAGTTTTCAATGATCAAATCTTAGCTATAAGCACACAGTCTGTGATGGGTAGTACCTGCAGGCTGCAGAACAGAACGAAGAGCACGGTCTACCTCATGACCTCGCTGGGCAGCATCAGTAGTGGAGAGGAAGGCAAATAGGGAAAGCTTGCTGTGTCTATTGCAAATTGCCAAAGCATTAGCCTTCACAGGAAGGGAGATATATTAACACTTCTGCTGCCCATCAATTAGCTCAAATAGCACACAACTAAGTTTGTCAAAGGTTGTCCACAAGAGGCATCTTTAAAATTCATGAACAGTAAGGAAGCAATCAAGCAGCATCTGCTTCTTCTTTATTAAGGTAACAAAGTTGATGACCTGAAAAGGACACTGACTGTCAGTGTTGTTTGACTCAATGCAGCATCACATATTATATACTGAAAAGAGGACCACTTGTCTTCTCGGTGAGACAGGAAACATTAAGCCTTAGAACATGAAGTTCTAGATAGGAACTCAACAATGCTGGCAACAGAACAGTTTCAGGGACACAGGAGGATTTATTGCAAACAACTTGCAAGCAAGTACAACTCATAAATTATGTAAATAAGACATGTGCAAGAACAATTGACTGCTGAAAAGAACTTATATTTATATGTCTACATATAGAGTTACAATAATAATACTATTTAAGCAATTATAATCTAAATTTAATTCTATAAATAAACAGTGTTTTATCTTTTTCTGAGTCTAACAGTCAGGGTTTCTGCAGGTTTCTTCAAGTTCAGGCCATTATGAATGAAATTTTAGACTTATACAGGGCTAAACACTAAGGATTTATTTCTAATAGCCGGGTTACCTTTGTAATGGGTTCTGTATTAATAGAAGATTATGTAAAGGGATCCGTTGCTTTAATTTACTTTCCCTGATTAGGGAATTTGCTGTAAAAATGTCTAATAGCTGTTATTATATCTCTTTGCAGTAAAAAAATATATACTGTTGTTCAGTATGCTGTTGTTTGCATGTGAAAAATAAATCAGTATTTTAAAATGCAAGATTTGATGTTTCACACAAAATAGACATCAATGATTTTTTTTAATGAAATAATAATTTTATATTAATCTGACCAGTTAACTGTTAATATTCGGTTAACAATCGCCGGTTGTTGGTTGGCAAAATGAACTGTAATGAGCATCCCTACTCATAATACCACCAACTCAACGTGACATATTCTGTGATGTGCCTATTGCAAATGAACACATTGTGATATCAATGCTTAAACGATATATTGTGCAGCCCAATAACCAACAGAAATTATCATCTTTTATATGACCTGATTTATTAGACAACATCACCTCAAGCAAAATCAACATGATGTGATGTTATTTTGAACAAAATCAAGCCAAAACGAAGATATTTTTGAGATTATTTCAGAAGTTTGAAGCAGTTCCAAAAGTTTGTTCCAGCTGGTAAACACTACTGAACTACACCTGGTCTGTTGCGATTACACAGTAGGTAAGTGTGCTCCAGGGCTGCATCATTTTTGACTTGGAAAGCTTCTCTGGTTCATTTCCTTCCGTTCAAAAACAGCCAGATGTGAGTAAAAACATTAAACAGCGCAAAGTGCAGCATTAAACAGTATCTGCACTCAAACACTAACATTTAAAATCAAATATATGGCACAAAATGAGAGCTTGAAGGAGGAATATGAAGAAATGCAGAGTTCAGCTTTGCACGGAACCTAATGACAATAAAAGAAGGTAATATTTGATACAAACTGAATGATAAAACCTAAGATTAAATACGCAGCTGACCGCATCCACCACAACACAGATTGCCAAAACACAACTCAATGCAGCATAAAGCCGGAGGAAGTCACAACACTGTCAAACTCAATCACTCTCCACCTTTTGCTCAAAGCTAGATGCTCAAGCAAGGCGGTCTGTTGATCTTGCCCCCTCATCTGGGTCAGTGTGTCAGTCAGCCTTGAATCAAAGTCAGTGACACACACTCTTACTGACCTCATTACCAACCTCTCCTACGCTCATCAAGAGAAAAAAAACACTATTAAAAGACATCACAGTCAACATGCTGTTAATAGGCATGTTAACACATGTTTTGAGGGGTTGAGACAAAGTGTAGGGGGAGCTTGCCGTTAATTTTTCATTTTCTTCAGGTGGGGATAAATGAAGGTCAATCACTGCTGGTTCATGGTGCATTCACAACAGGATCTAGATTCTGGGGGGTTTTATGAGGTCAAAGGAAGGTTTGATTTGTGCTTGGTGGGAAGTAACCTGCAGGAAACCATGTCAAGAGTTATCTATGGCTCACTGCAGACAAAAAAAGGCTGTAAGAACAGGCTCATGGGGGACAAATATATTACGTCGAATATCTCTGGATGTATGGCAGAGCAATAAACAATGTGATGAAGATAACATTTCTGTCATTAATAACAATAAGCTCTGAACATTTTTTACTTTATGTGCTTTAATCTAACAGCCTATAAAACAGCTAAATTAAACTTTTTTCTTCATGAGCTTTTAAGCATTTTGCTTTGGAAAAATTACCATAAAATGCACATTGAAACTAAAAGATCTGTGTGACAAACCATCATATAAAAGTCCAGTTTTACTTGAAAGAAATTATGACAAAATATACATTTCTATTTATATGGATACTAAAATCTAACCCTTAACAATTGTTTCGAAATAAAATAAATAGACAATAATAATAATTATTATTATTATTATTATTATTATTATTAAGGCTGCACAATATATCATTTCAGCAGCAATATCGCAATGTGCACATCTGCAATGGTCACATCTGCAATGGTCACATCACAGGATATGCAATGTTGAATTATGATTATAGTTCACCACAAGAAACACGAGTGTAGTTTTTGCAGAGTTTAAGCAAAACAAAGTGAAAGTCTTTCATTTGCACATGTTTTAAGGCCTGGGAGAATTTAAACTATTCAGGCACAAGAAATACTTTAATAAAGTTGAATCATTTTTATTGAATTATTTACATCTGTAAAGAGTTTTGCAGTGTTATTTTCCATTTGATAACTCAAATTCTGTACCTGAATACTATTTGACTGCCCCTAAAACATACGTTTATTTCACTTTCATCTTAGCTTATCTTATACGGATGTATTTGCTTGTAAGTTGTTTATTACATTTTATGCATGATTCATCAAATATGAATGAAATTGTGTATATATATATATTGAGACATTACAATGTTTTTCTTTCCTGCTATATATATATGTATGTATGTATGTATGTATGTATATATATATAGCAGGAAAGAAAAACATCGTAATGTCTTAATATCGTGCAACCCCGATAATAATAATAATAATAGTAATAATTATACAAACAAGATATTTTTTACTAGTTATGCAGTTCTCTTGTGCAGCATCTTATCTGACAAAAACTTTCTTGTGAATAAAATGTAACTAATATATTTAGGTAGTTACATTTTACAAGAATGGTTCAGTTCAGTTGACTGATTCAGTTTTTAATTGAAAACCATGTTCAATGATAATTTTGCACCAAGTCATAAAACATTCGCTGAAACACTTAGGTCAGGAAAAGAAAACTGGGTTTCATGGGCCTTACATTCAAGTTAGCTTACACTCTGGAGGTTAAAATGAGCAAATAAGTTCTTTTTAGATTCATTCTTAATGTCTAACAAAACTTGTAGAGAGTCTTTCCTTGCCCATTAATGATAAATGAACCCTGTGTTGCGAAATATCAATACATTTACGAAAATAATATTGACATATTATATTTGGTCTCATCACCAGCTGTACCAGGATGTATGAACATTTTACCAGGATCTGACACACTTCAGTCACACATTGAATTGAAATCTTCAAACACATGAAAAGTGTTTTGCTAGTCTGCACTGCCAGGTCTAACAGAGCTAAATCTGCTAAGCAGTACATTGTGGCCTAAAACTCTTGTTCAGGCTGCTTGCTGACGGTTTCATGCATCAGCAAATCTTAATCAGACTGCTAGGTCACTCTGGCACCATTCTGAGACTACTAAAGCATTAGTGCCTAAACGATACCATCACTCTTGACTTAAAGCCCACCACTTGGAGTAGTACACTACTGTATGTGACCAGTAACTAAATAAACAGAGCCAAATTCAGCCACTAAATCCAGCTCAGTGCATTCCAGCGCCTGTGCCGAACAGTTTGCAAAGCCATCTGCCATGGCTGTATGAAACAATGGATAGATAGCCAGTTTTTATTCTCCAAAAACATCTGTCCTAAACACAAGAAAGCAAAAACACACATAAACATGCCAATTCTGCATTGAAAAACGTAATACAAATTGTGAACTTGGAGGGTAGCAGCTTTCAGTGTTTTACAAACAGACCAAGAGGGCAGACACAATATAACCGTGAAATATGGCACTGCAGACTGCCTTGGTCATCTATCCTGACCCTTTGTCCTGTGCTGTATTAGCAATCTGTGCTGTTTATAATAACAGACATAAACACGGCTCACACACGTGCACACACACACACGCACACACATACACTCCCCCACATCATCTCTATTGAGCTCGCAGAAGTTGGCCTAGGGAGAGAAGTGGTGTCAGTGGGAGTGTATCTGCTTAATGGACAGCATCCTCTTTTCTTTTTACCTCCAAACACCAGCATGAGGCCTCAGGGTGGGCACGAAACAAGAAAGCGGATCACTCACACAGCGACAAGCCACACAGACAGACAAATAGGTTGTGTGTGCGCAAGAGTATGTGCATCATTTTGTAATAAAATAAATCAGTCTACTGTGGAAGAAAACAAAGGCCCTGTAAACAAAACTTACAGTGCTGTAAAGGCTGCATGGTATTGGCAAAAACTGACATTGCAATATTTAATTTTTTCTGCGATACATATATTGTGATATTGTAAATAATTTCACCAGATGAAATTAACCGCTCTATTCGCAAAGAATTTGCAAAATGCATCTGCATTGACTATAATAAACCAATCAAAAGTATTAATAAAAACAGCAGAGCAAAGATTTACTGTAAATGAAAAAGCAGCTGGGTTTTTTTTCTGGAAGTCTAGCAGTATTCAGGTACACAAATTGAGTAATCGTGTAGAATAACAGTGTTGTTTTCATTGTGTGAAAGTATACTAGCATATAATCAATCTTTCTTAAATGTTAAAAACATAATATGAATGCTTTAAACCAGGGGTGCTCAAACTCGGTCGTAAAGGGCCGGTGTCCTGCATAGTTTAGCTTTAAAGGGCCATGAAACACCAAAACACATTTTTTGAGCTGTTGACAGTCATATATGTGTCCCACGCTGCTATAAACACTATTAGGACACATATAATTGACTAAAAAGTGAAAATTGGTTGTTTTTGCATTATTTCGAGCAAATTCGTTCTTCCGGTTTGAAACTAATTTTTGAAGCTGCGTCACGCTGATGAGATCCTTGCGTATATTCCAGCGTGGAGAGTGGACGCCTGTCCCGGCCAGCACGTTCTGACGTCTCTGGGTGTTCGGCATTAATTCATGAGATAGACTTGGTTCAAACCAACCAGAGCGGTCTATTGTGTACGCAGCGCAACTTTGCAATATTCATGATCGCTTCGAAGATTGTACCTTACAGCAGTTGCGGAAGACGCATCAAGCGCGAGTGATTTACATGCTAAGTCAATGCAAAAGGCGCGAATAGGCATCCTGCAACGCGATACGCGCAAATGGCGCCGCGCGTTTGACACGCTTAATGCCGCAATTCACGCGAATCGCTTCAGTTTGAAAATGAAATGAAAATGAGCTTCAGCGGACGTTCGCGCAGCGTTAACCAATCAGGAGCTTGCTCTTGTGGGGGTGTGATTATGACGTAGCGCCTGTTGTTGGTGTCCTGAGGGAAAACTCGGCTGCACCGCTGAAAGCTTCCATCATCCAGGTTCAGTTTCTGGAGGAGTTTATGAGCTCACAGAGCTGGTGCACCTCTGAAATAATCTAGTGGACTATCAGCCTTCATCAGTAGACTATCAGTGGAATATCAGCCTTCATAAAGCACATAAAACAGTTATTCTCTCTATAAAACCCCTGTTAGCCATTTAGCAATAAAGCTACAGTCACCAAGCCATAGACAGAAGCCCTGCCCATCACGCGAATCCGAAAATAAAGAGAAAGTGCCGTTAAAGTCGACAAATTAATAATTTGGCAAATAATTCGATTACTGATGTCCATGTATACACAGTCTGTGTGAAAAGGAGCGCGTGCACAAAAGGAAACTCCCATTTTTATGCAAAACCTTCCCTCTTTCCCCTTCCCCGACACTCCTACCTAAACTGGACACACCCAAAGCTGGACACACCCACTTTACTGAGCTTTTCCAAACTAGAGATGTGAAAACACTACGCTGAGACTGGGGGGTTTCGTGGCCCTTTAACTTTCTTCAACACACCTGGCTGAAAGTTATACCTGGAAAGAGCTTGATTAGCTGGATCAGGTGTGTTTAATTGGAGTTGGAACTAAAATATGCAGGACACCGGCCCTCCAGGACCGAGTTTGGTCACCCCTGCTTTAGACACGTACACAAACACAATCAACTGTGCAGATCCTGGGATGTGTCTCCTGCAGATGCGCACATTGTGATATCAATGCTGAAATGATATACTGTGCAACCCTAATACTGTACGTCAAAACTATTCTAAGATGTATTTTGAAAACAAGGTTAAATCACTATCTAGCAAATTCATTTAAACTTTTCAAATGTTTTTCCCTGAACTCCATTTTAATAGTTCAAATATTTTAAGAAGCCTTTGAAATACATTTTGCTTTTTTATCAGCTTTACTTTCATTTCTGATACTAAAAATAATTTGATATTTAACATCACTTTGAGAAGTTGTAGATTTGACTGTACAGTGGTCCCTCATTAATCGCAGGAGCTACGTTTCAAAAATAGCCCGCAATAGGTGAAATGCACAAAGTAGTCAGCTTTATTTTTACAATTACTATAGATGTTTTAAGGCTGTAAAACCCCTGACTATGCTATTTTCTCAGACAGGCATAAACATTTTCACACATTTTTGTCTCGTTTAAACACTTGCGTAACTTCTACCTTCCTTTAGCACAGGGGTCACCAAACTTGTTCCTGGAAGGCCGGTGTCCTGCAGATTTTAGCTCCAACCCTCATCAAATACACCGGAATAAGCCTAATCAAGGTCTTTCTATACTTGAAACATTCAGGCAGGTGTGTTGAGGTAAGTTGGAGCTAAACTGTATTGACACCGGCCCTCCAGGACCAAGATTGGTGACCCCTGCTTTAGCATGTCCAGAAGTCCAGCGTTTTGTGCGATGGTTAGCATCTTTCTCTGCCTTTTGGGTGCTACTGTGAGTGCCTAGGATGGTGCAGAACACTTCGTCGACATTATGGTATACGACATAACTTGCAAACATACAGTACAGCACTTCAGAGTCACACTGCTTTCCTTCGAAGATTTATGTAAATTTGGCGAGTTAAACGCATTCAGATGCAGCACGGAGAAGATTGATTGACAATGGTCTATACAGCCAATCAAGAAGTAGAACACAATACACTAATCAGAATGCAAAACAATACGCTGTGTATTTTTTAAAAAAGCATGTTAAATTGCATTAAAATAAAACCACCATTCTCGGTGTTGCAGTTTCGCTGAACAGCATTAGTGAGGGACCACTGCACAGCAAAAACATTTTGTTCAAGTAAATTCCACAGGTTGTTGTGAAGACATCGGGAGTGTCTGTAAATTTCTCACATAAAACAGAAAATGCTTGTGAGTGAATCTCTTGGCAGGTCTGAAGATCAGGCTGATGTTTTTATACACTCTTATAGTGATACAGCAGACGCTAAAAAAACACAAGCATCACATGCTTGAGTGTGATGTAACTGCACAATTTCTGCACACAAAACATGCAGACTTTGCAAAGAATTGATTAGATATTCACAGACGCTATAGTCCCCATTGAATATCATAAATTCCATGACATTCTGCATTAAACTGCTAATTCTGTTTTTATTACTAGATTTCACAAATCGAAGCATGTTTTCTGTGTTGCACAAAACATATGGTTACTACATAAAAAAATCATTGTACAACAAAGGTCTAATGGAAAGAGCATCAACAGGGTTTTCCAGTTTCTCCATTGCTTTATTTTTGTTGGCTAAATTTTTACCCATACATTTAAACACGCCTAAACATAGTTGTTAAAGAAAATCCACCATCGTGTGCATCCTAACTATATGTTGTTTTGTTATTATGAGACAGTTACACGTACAGAACTGCTTTTAATTACAAACTCTGAAATCCCAGAGTACCATGTTGAGAGCTCTAATTACATGGCATTTCAAATTTACATGCACCACACTGAAACTCTAGCAAGCAATTGCACATCAATGACAGCTGGAGATAACCTGCTTATATAATACAAATACACCAGATTGTCTCATAACAATAACGGTAAAAACAATATGTTAATGTTCCATCCAGTAGAACTACAATCTAAAAATGGTTCTATGTTTCAGTTTAATAGCAAAAGCTCTAGGCCTGCTGATACATGTGAGGCTGTGCCCTTCATCAGAGCAAAAAGTCACCAAACTAGTAATGTGGCTCGACAAACCATTAAATCAGAAACATCTTTAATCTCTATTGTGTTAGATCTTTAGAACATAATTCCCTAAAAGGTTCAAGCTTATTGCTTTAAGCCAGTCTACAACTTTATACCATTGCCATGATGTGACACTTTAGTGTAGTTCAATAATAATATTTTATTATAAATGTACAAAAACACAAAGTTTTAAGAAATTACATTTAGGGCTGCACAATATATCATTTCAGCATCGATATTGCAATGTGTGTGTCTTTAATAGTCACATCGCAGGATATGCAATGCTAAGTTGCATATTATAGTCGATCAACAATTGAGAATACATGAGATTTGTGGAGTCACTGCAACTAATAAGCATAACAGATTGTAACTTTATCATTTGCATGGACTTTAAAGGCATTTCAAGAAAGTGCAAAGCCTTCGGGCAAAATAATGTAAAACATTTGTAACTTTAATGATGACAAATTTTACTGATTTTTTAATATAACGAAGACTACTCTGTGTTATTTGACATTACATTATTAAATGTCAAATAATTGTTTATTTGACTTTTTTCTTTGCTCTGTTGTGAAATTCTGGCAATTTTAGTTATGATTTACACCGTACAAAATCAAACCCAACCAAATCTTTTTTTTATTTTTACTTTTTTATTTTGCTTTCACAAATTGAGCTATTCAAGCCATATTATATTACATTCTGGGTTTCAAGGCTACAGTGTGAATGTGAAAAAAACAAAACAAAATCAAAGTTAGAACTTTCAAATATTTTCACAATACCGAAAAACATGTTGACATATTTAAGTCTGTTTTATAAAAATTTAATTAAATACATAACTGTGGGTAGCACAACCACCTCACAGCAAGAAGGTCACTGGTTCGAGGTTCGGCTGAGTCAGTTGGCATTTCTGTGTGGAGTTTGCATGTTGTGGTTTCCCCCAAGTCCAAAGACATGCGCGACATATGAATTGGGTAAGGTAAATTGCCCTAGTGTATGTGTGTGAATGAATGTGTATGGGTGTTTCCCAGAGGATCCGCTGTGTAAAACACATGTTGGATAAGTTGGTGGTTCATTCCGCTGTGGCGACCCCGGATTAATAAATTATTATAATTAAATATATATATATAAACACTAATAATGCATAGCATTTTGTATTGCAATAATTCCTTTGTAATTATAGTATCAATCAGAAGTATGAATAATAAAATAAAAATGTAATCAATCCTGCAAAATAATTTGGCACTCAACGTTAAATCACTTAAGCTGTTGAAGCTGTTGAAATCACAAGACATTAAAAAATGATTTAAAGCATTTATGATGTTATACTGACACCAAACAACTAATTATAATGGCTAGAACTCTCAGCACAAACACACGCAGTGGTCAATGCCAATAATAACCACAAACTAACATGATTGCAAGCACAATGCTGATATTTCTACATAGCACCTGAAAGCCAGGTGACTCGAAATTGTTTTTTTCACCAAAACACAACCATTTGCAGAAACATCAACGCTGGCAGCAGTAGAGGAAGCTGTGCACAAACAATAGCAGTGAATGACATCTACCTGCCTGCACGAAAGCTCAAAGTACACTTCTCTCATCTCTCACACTCGCCACTCCCATTCCCCCAGCTTCAGACAACATGCAGTTTGTAAAGAGTTACGACTGAATCTAACTGTCATGTGTTCAACAGCAGCACTGCAGCACAACAGTCTGAATTTCACGCAATGACAACACTCGTCTGACAAACACAGACACGCACAAAACGCAAAAGGCGCAGCTCGAGTTACAGATGGACATTCACCCGTGTGTCATTATTAAAGTGAGACTTACTTGCCAATGACCTCACACAGCTCGTAAACATCTTCAAAGAGCACGTCGTCGTCAGCCATGGTCCAACAAGAGCGGGGAATTTACACTCCCCCTCCAAAATCCGTCCAAATGGAGAATAACAGAGGATTACCGAGCAGATACTTCAGAGTACCTGGAATGAGCGCCGCGAAAGAAACGCTGACAGCCGACGTTATCGCTCTCCAAATTCCGATGGATGGCAAATGACTGATTCCTATCGGATTTGGGTGGGAAAAAATATCCGTTGGTGGTTTGGTAGAAGCGAGCGGACAGTAGTGAGCGCTCGGTCCGTTTGACTCACTCTGCCCCACCTTCTCCTCCCTCTCTCCCGGCCCCCTTAATCCCGCCACTCGAGGCTGAGGTAATTCAAACGTTAAAAACAACTCCACGATAATCGCTGCTGAAGTCACGGAACCAAGTGGGTTAAGTCGTTTAAACGCTAAACTAACTAACTCGAGCCGAGGGAGAAGACGTGCACGCAGATTTGTTTGTGTGTTAAAACGCAGGCTGTTGTTAAAGTGCGCAGTTCAGTTGATTCCACTCATTCTAGCCACGCGCGGCTTCGGCTTTTCCCTATGCGCGCTCACGCTGACTGTCCCTGCTCGCCGCCGTTGCTCTAGTTCCCCCTCATAACTCCAGCGCTCCAGCTCCCAGCTTCCAGAAAACCCAAACTCCTCCCACTCGCGCTTATGAAACTGGATTGCCTTACGCCATAATGGCTCCGACAGGACTTTAGTATTCCGGAATTCCCGCATAGACTGGCACGAGCAGTTGAGCCAAAATGACGACCAGGCGTGTTTGTCGACTGAACTGACAGTTTCTTAGATGAAAAGCGTATTGAACTGTGCTTGGAAATCTTTTGTTGACTTACTAGCTTGACTATGTTTTTGTAGACACGTGTTTATGTTATAATAAAAAATATATATTTGTAAAGTGGTTTGGGGAGTGAAGACATTGTTGCACATATTGACAATACACAGATAATAAAGCAAACAATAATATATTATACTAATACAGGTGAACATTCATTTCCACCATAATACACTACACTAGGCATGGGACGATAACTGTTTTCAAGGTATACCACGGTTTGGAAAAGACAAAGTTTTCATATTGCCAAAATGTTCTGCTGTACCATTCCTAAGATATGAGTACGATTTTTTTAATTTACACTATTTTTTGTTTGTTAGGTGTAAATTGGAAAGAAATCTGTGTTTTTGAATTTAATGAAGACAGCAGAAGTCAATGATTCACTTGAATTATTTAGCCTGACACGTTTACTGCTCCAAAATACTTTAAGTGTTTCTCAAAATAAAATATATTGTGTTCAAAGGGAAAAACGGTTTAGTTTTTTAGCCAGACATTTAAAAAGAATATATATTAGAGCAATAAACACAATACCGTCATACCGTGATATTTTTATCCTAGGTTATCATACCGTCAGAATCTTATACCGGCCCATGCCTACACTACACTATAATGTATTTAATATGACAATATGAGAAGTCTTTAAGAGTAGCTAATACATATATGTCCCCTCATGAAAATGAACCATAACTGCAAATAAAATAGATATGCTAAACAATGTTTAAAGAGCCCATATTATGGATTTTTGAAAATGACCTTCCATGCAGTGTGTTACACAGCTCTAAGTAAAGTGAAATGTCCAGCTAAGGCTTAAATCTGAAAGTGCAAAGTGTTTAAAACGATTGATTCATATATAAAAGAGTCGACTCGTGTTGTTTAAATGAATCGTTATTAGAACGAGTCTTTAGCCGTTTCGGCTTGACGTCAACGCGAAACATAATAGTTGCGCGCGCAGACCCGAGATTGCAACTGAGAAATTGAACTGCCCGGCCCCGCCCACAGACAGGAAGGGAAAGTGGAAGACAACAAGCACTGTATTGCAGTAAGTGTTGTAGCATAACCAGCGGGACAGCAGTGACGTGTGCTCTGAGTAATATCTAAGTAAATCTTTATACTGTTTGATGGCAGTATAAAGATTTAGAGAGAAGTTATTGACAGTATTTGTAGTGTTGGTTTTCGCGTTTTGCTCTTTGTAGACGGTCCCTAATGACCGGTCTCTCTGCCGCCTGCACAGAGTTTAATATCATGCATCCAGCGCGAAGGCAAAGCTCATTTTTAGGAAAATAAGGTTGTAGGTGATTGTATACATTGCGACGGTTGAAAAGAGGTGCTATTTGTGTAGGAACAATGTTTCGGTCATGAGTTATTGATCCGGAAAACACGACTGCTGCTAACTTTACTGGACTTATCGGCATTCCGGTTAAATCATGTCCCGCAGACGCTAAGCTCTGAAGTGCGAGGGAAAAGCTGTGTTATTTTCCCTACCTGGAAACCTCTTTTCCCTACCTGGAGTGGTTGAGGTTTTTTTCGTAAATACCTGAGAATTACATCCCCAACACGGTGCTGTGTTCGCGTCATTTCTCTGAAGAGAGCTACACTAATCCTCCAGCTTACGACGCGGCATTTGTTGCACGGTTGTTGTTAAAGCATGGATCAATACCCAGTTTATTTGGACCAGCGTGTTCTTCCAGTCGTGTTGACCGTAACAAGGTAAATATGGATGTAGTTGTCTGTATTGTGTTTGCTCCGTGCAGCATGTAGCGGTAGCCATTTAGCTTACTGCCGAATGTTACTATTTGTTGGCTTACAATAGTCCATGAAGTGTTCATTATTACTGAATGTTTGTTGTTATGATGAAGGATATAGCAATACGCTGTTGTACAAAAGCAGTGATTTGTTTTCAATATGTTCTGGCATCGGGCGGCTGACACGGACGTGACGTGGTGACGTGACGTGGTAGCGTCACGTAAAGGAGGTGCTTGGGGGAAAAGACTCGCTCAGACGATTCATATGGGAGTCGGTGGGAAAATGAGGTAAAAATAAATAGATATTATAAGACATCGAAAGTGTTTTTTTAACCTTGCATACATATCATCCTGTTGTTTGGGACTTCAAAAAGTGAAATTTAACTGTTCTCAACCCACCATATGGGCTCTTTAAAAAACATGGTAACCAAAAATGATTTCAATATACACTAGCCCTAGTTTAAATAAATATATTAACATATCTATTTTGACATATCTAACATATCTATTTTATTTATAATAATAGGTTGAAAATAATAATAATAGGTAGGCCTATTAAACATGTGCCTTTTGTAAAGGATCTGTCCCACAGACAGCTTTTTTTAATCTCTGGGGAGTGCATGGTATTCTGTAGAAATTAACCATGGATGCTAAAATATTTTCACAGAGATCAAAAATAAATTGATTTGATGTCCATGTCTCACTATAGACTCCTATTAAACACAGTAAATGCAGTAAATATAAATGCAGTCAAGGGGTTTAGTCTTGCAGGTCATTGCTGAATGTCTAATAAATGTTTAAAAGCACTGCACACTTTTACATCTTAGTACACATTCAAGAACGCAGCAGTAATCGATGGATCTAAATTAAAAATCTTATTGCAACATAATCTCAATATAATCTTGTATTTGGATTCCTTGGCCTTATCTTTCCTTTGTTGTTAAGATCAGCTGCAGTCAGAAAACTCTTGCTTTTTCATTAATTGAAACTGGTTCACTCTTGACAGGCAGTCTTGCTGAGAATATTTTTCAAATGCTGAGCAAAATCTGTATTCAACAAAACGCATTATTCACACACTATTTATATTACAAGAAATACATCTAAGAATGAACAAAATGACACTTGATTCTGCAGTTAGTCTTTAACACTAGATAGTCCACTAATTCATGTTTCTTAATGAAAGCAACAGGAAATTATATTTTCTTAGAGTCAAAATGGAATTTTAACTGATCCCATTATGTAAATTTCAATGAAATTCATCCTGATTATAACTTGCTAGACTATTAAACAAAATAAATCAAAATAATTAACATATTTTATGGCTATTTTATGTCCACAGTCTAAAAACTGTCATTTTTTCTTAAAATGGACTCACTAAAATGATAGTAAACAGCTAAACCTCTATGATTTATATAAACTGCATGTTTCATTTATTTATTTCATACTGCAAAATAAATGGATATAGCATCCCACCCTGAGGAAGCTGCTGCTGTAAAAAATTGCCAATCCTCTCAAATACATTACTCTGGGTTTTGTCGGCACTTTTTACATTAGTGCCTTTGAATTACTGCATTGATTTCTGTAGCTGATGATTGGTGGGATACACTTGAGCTAATTGGATTGTGCACATTCAGTCCATTCATTCAATCTAGAATTCATTCAGTCACTTCTCATTGTAAATTTATAGTCTGAGTTCTTTAAAAAAACAGTTGAATCATAGCCTCATTGATGTTGGCATAAAGGCAGCTGACTCAGCAGTAGTGATTTTCAAAGATGAAACTACTAATTCACACAGAGACGTAAACACACACAATGGCCATGTGATTGCATGTATTTGTTCAATTCACATCCTGAATTTGATCAGGTTATGCTACCATAATTAATTAAGGCACATTGATTGAGAGACAGGGGTGACTTGGTGGCAGGGGTGACTTCCTCACAGCAAAAAGGTCGCTGGTTCGAGCCACAGCTTGGTCAGTTAGCGTTTATGTGTGGAGTTTGCATGCACTCCCATGTTCACGTGGATTTCTTTGAGGTGCTCCGGTTTCCCCCATAGTACAAAGACATGCGGTATAGGTGAATTGACTTAACTAAATTGGCCGTAGTGTATGTGAATGAGTGTGTATGGATGTTTCCCAGTACTGGGTTGCAGGCTGAAGGGCATCCACTGTGTAAAATGTATGCTGGTAAGTTGGCAGTTCATTACACTGTGGCGACCCCTGATGAATAAAGGGACTAGGCCAAAGGAATAAGAATGAATGAATTATTGATTGAGAGACTAAGTATGAAATTATTATACATAAATTATAATTTTCTATAAAGACAGCTGGTTTTCAAACAATATGAGTGAGATGGTCAAAAAACATCTGGTATTCTCAGGTGCATGTTATATCCTCTCCTAGGCCAATGGCAGCAGGTGAATGGCAGAAAGAGAGCTATTGTGCGTGTGCCAGAACTGGTTTTGTCTGAGCTCCAGTGACTTTACACTGCATGGCATGGCATGGCAAGATCTGCTTTCTAACAGATGTGTCTTCATGCACTCAGACCTAGACCTGCCTCCTTTTGTTCCATTTCAGCCATTGTTTTTATATGCTTGTGTAAATCTCATAAAATACCTTCTATTACATTTGGGAACAGTTGTTCTATGTTTTTAAAGTAAGTTTTCCTAACATAAAATCAGTATGTAAACTCAACTCTCCATGTCTACGTAGTAAAGCTACACGACTAATTATCAAATTAGGGCTGCACGGTATTGGAAAAATCATTGTTATTTTTTGTTTTGCTGCAATATATATTGCAATAGAACATAATTTGACTAGATGGTTTGAAAAGCTCTATCTTGAAAAGATTTCAATCAGTTAGATAAACTGGGGTAATCAAGTATTTTTTCTATATTAATACAATATAATAAGTTGCAAGCATATTTAAATAAGAGAGGGCAAAAAAGTTCAATAAACAGTGCTTTTTGGATTTCTGTGAAATCTAACAGCGTTCAGTTACAAACATTTAACAATGAAATGTAAAATAACATGGTCATCATTGTAAAAATAATTGTATGCAATAATATAAAAGTAATATTTAATTTAATCTTTATATGTTTTAATATTTAATAACCAATCTAATCCTGCAATGTGACTATTGCAGATACACACATTTAGATGTCGAGGCTTAAATCATTGTTCAGCCCTACATCAAATCATCCAATTTATTTCTTAAATGACAGCAGCTCAATAGAAGCAGATATGTCTGAGTAACTTAAATGTCTTTAATTTAACCACTGGCTAATAATTACAACACATTAACATGTTAAACTACATTTTTAATCATATGCAAATGTATGTTTGCACAGAGTGCTTTAAAGCAGGAAAGTCTAGCGGAGTAGAGGCTACTGATACAGAAAGTGTATGCTGTCTTATGATTTCCAATTATAGTTATTTGTATTTTACATAGTTTTTCATAAGAGTTAAGATTTACATCATCCTCTTAAGCCTGAAGATTTCTCAAACCTTATAATTAATGCCTCTCTGTTCTTCTTTTTTTTTGTCTCACCATGATTCTCTCTCATTTCTCGCTGAAAGCTGAACAGATTCAATCTAGACGATTATCACTTGTGAATGTTCAGCATTTTGTGATGAATAACAAGATGCCAATAGAAAGATTGTCATTCTGCCGCAGTTAACTTAATAATTGTTACCTTGAGGTGACAATTGACAGTGAAAAAAGCAACTCAAGAATGAGTCTTCTTATTCGACACATTTGAGGCTATAATTGTATTGTTGTAATTGGGAACACACTGGGAAAACTGAATTCCATTATCTGTTAAGCAATCAATAGCATACACAGCTGAACAAGCCAGTTATTCCTGCAGATGTTGTCAAACAACCCAAATCAATGCTGGGTAGTATTTTTCAACGACAGTCACCATACTGTTGGGTTTTCATGGACCACCACCTTTAAGGGATCAAATATCTATTAAGTCGTTTTTCTTAAGTGAAAAGAGAAAAGAAACAATTGACTTATGTATTCTTGAAGCAGATGGGCTACAGCAACAAAAGACGGTTGATCAGCACAGTAAACCGAGACTGAAATTCACACAACCTCATCAAATCTATACAATAAATTTTTGGAAAAAGGTTGTCTAGTCTAATGAGTTTCCAATTTCACAGCAACATTTGCATAGTAGGGTCAGAATTTGACATATATTTTTTTGTCATTTGTCATTTGAGTTGGTAGATTAATAACGGATCCTTATAGATGTCAAAGGCAAATATATTAAATTTGTTACTAAGTAAATTAAAGTAATATTAATACATATATAATCAGGTACTAGTAAGTACTCTGTGAAGATACAATTGGTTGCTTTTACTTTAAAAAAAATAAGTAAATGCCCCCCGGTGCTGGAATCAGCTTCCAGAAATGATCAGATGTGCTCCAACAGTAGGCACATTCAAATCAAGATTTAAAACACATCTGTTGTGTTTGCTCTGGTTGCCATAAGGGAGTGGGGAGCCAAATGTGGAAGGAGTTTGACTGGAAGTCTAAAATTCGATTTTTCAGGACACCACTAAAGTCTCTCCATTCTGGTAGTTGGGGCAGCAATAAGTGCTGGAGAAACTGTGGACTGGTGGGTGATCAAACGCATATATTTTGAAACTGTCCCAGTGTTCAAAATTTTTGGACTGAAGTTAGGGGAATGTAGAAAAGCTCCTTAAAGTGAATTTCTCTTGGGACCCTTTAACGTTTTTACTGGACAAATTTCCGGATGATCTGTCCCATGATCAGGAAACTTTGCTACATCTCCTGCTAATGGCTGCAAGAAAAATTATAACAATTAACTGGTTTAAACCTGAACCACCCACGGTTTCACAGTGGATACAAAAAATCAGACAGTTATAATCAATGGAACAGTTGACAGCACAAATTCAGCTGAAGACTCACATCTTTGAAAGAGGATGGGGACCAGTTCAAAGTCTCATTGGATAGGTCACTCTCTAAGTTTGTATTTTTGCTTAAAGTTTGTCTATTTGCTTTTATTTTTTTTTCTCAGATCTTTATTGTCACTATATATATATCTTTATTTTTGAGCTCGGGCCCAACCTCAGTACTGTTTTTTTTATTATTATTATTGTTTGTATTTATGTTGACTATTGTCAATAAAAGTAAAAAAAAAAAAAAAAAAACACGATATCTGTTTAGCTGTGGCTTTACTGAACGAGCACTGTGCTATATCTGACTGATCGCACGATTATGTCTTTCTTTTCTTTTTCATTCTTTTATAACCTGGTTTAACACTTTTTTATCTGTTTTTTTTAATGTTTTTACTTACTATTTGTTTTTCATTTTTGAATACTTGTCTCTTGGGCACCATGGTGGCATAGTGAGTAGCACATTTGCCTCACAGCAAGAAGGTTACTGGTTCGAGCCTCGGCTGGGTCAGTTGGCATTTCTGTGTGGAGTTTGCATGTTCTCCCCGTGGTTGCGTGGGTTTCCTCCGGGTGCTCCGGTTTCCCCCACAAGTCCAAAGACATGCGGTACAGGTGAATTGGGCAGGCTAAATTGTCTGTAGTGTATGAGTGTGTATGGATGTTTCCCAAAGATGGGCTGCAGCTGGAAGGGCAAACTAAATGCTAGAGTTGGTGGTTCATTCTGCTGTGGCGACCCCAGATTAACTAAGCCGAAAGGGACTAAGCCGAAAAGAAAATGAATGAATACTTGTCTCTTTTATTCTTCTTAAAGCACATTGAATTGCCACTGTGTATGAAATGTGCTATATAAATAAACTTGCCTTGCCTTGCCTTGTCTATGAATAAACCATTTGCTTATTAGGTAAATGAACTAGCACATCATGATTTTCCCAAGAACGATGCGATCCTGGATCAACATCTATGTTGATCCTGGAACATCATTTTAGTTGAAAATATAATCCATACCTATTCCCTTAAAAACCCAACCAAAACTAAATTATTCCTAAAATTAGAGGGGAATAATAGTGGGATAGCAGTTATGCATAAACCTAACCTTAAGACTAAACTTAACATAAACTTTAAACGTATCCCTTAATTCTCATTGGCTATGTTAATCAAGGAACATGTTCTACTTGGTGAAATGGCCCTATGCGCAAAATTATAAAAATGTACTTAAGTCAACTTAACAGTTCCAAGTTAAAAAAGGTTTAGTTTTTAAAGTAAAATCAACTTGTTGCTTAAGCACTTGTTTAAAAGGTACAGGTATCTAAAGTGTAAGCCAAGTATGTGCTAATATTTAATGTAAAAGACAAAAATAGCTGAAAAATAAGTAGTATGTTTTTTAAAATAAATGTTAACACGGCTTGAATGTTCTGTCGTTGCAGGGAAGTCCTGCCGATCTCCTCTTTTGTTGCTCCGCCTTCCCTGTGAAATGTCCCGCAATGGGATCCTCTAAATTAAGACCTAAACCACTCTGACATATTTTAACATATCCAGCCAACCATGCAACAAAAGTGTTCATGTAGCCAGCAATTCTCATTACCCAAACAGCCATGTTCTGGCAGTCTGGCTAGAATGACCATAGCAGAAAAGCGTGTTTGGTGTTTATAACTGTACGTGTCTACACATACAGAAAGTTCAAATTAGTCTCCAGAGGCAGAGGTGACCTCTTTTTCTTGTGCTTTGTATATTACAAGGCGAGCTGCAAGGCCCTGGTAGTGTTTTATTGTCACAAGGGAGTGTTTTGCGCTGAGGAGTGCCCTAGGTGTGCGTTTAGAGCTGCTCTCCGCTATCACTCAAAGAGACCATTAGGATCTGATTAAACCAGCTCCAGACTCCAAAGACAGGGGATTGGGGGAAAAATCACACCTTCTTAATATGCTCAATTTCAGCTGCCCTGCAGAACAACACCGAGATTGTCAATTTAAAAGACAGGCGCTTGGGTTTTTTTCAGGGCTTGATTTTGACGCACCACTGCACACAGTTGAAAGGAGAAAACGGAAAACAAAACCCATTATGCCCTCTGGCATGTATAATGAAGACATTGCAGCAATTATTAGTAAGCAAAGTATTTCTAATTGCATTGGAGATGGCGTGCAATCATTTGCTATGTAAATCCTGTAGCCTCATGCCTGATGTGCTCAGTAATGCTTCGTTTTCATTTAGCCAAATGAACTCGGGGAGAAACATTGGTGCTCATCATCATTCTCTAATCTTTTCTACCCTCGCAGCCCTAACTTGAGTGTCTAATGCTAGAAAACACCAGGGAGTGAATGAGCAATTTCAGACTATATCTTGAGTTGAATATTAAAAAGACTGCCACAAAATATTTAGCTTGTTTTAACATTCAATTCTGGATCAGCAGAATTAGTGTCCAACAAGACTCGTTTTTCAATGTTATTCATTTACAGTAGACGGTGTAAAAATGGCTGCAGAAGTGACAATAATAACGCATTGATTTGCGACAGTAGTTAAAATCTTTAACTAACGAGCAAAAGATATAGCTCTTTTTACAGTAATTTGCTGTAATCACGCTACCTGCTTTCATTTCACAATAAAATTCTCAATACAACATTTATTCATTTGTTCATTTTTTTTTCGGCTTAGTTTCTTTATTAATCAGGAGTCGCCACAGTGAAATGAACCGCCAACTTATCCAGCACAGTGGATGCCCTTCCAGCCTCAACCCAACACCGGGAAACACCCATACACTCTTGGATTCACACACATAAACTATGGCCAATTTATCTTATTCAATTCACCTATACCACGTCTTTGGACTGTGGAGGAAACCAGAGCACCCGAAGGAAACCCACGCAAACATGGGGAGAACATGCAAACTTCACACAGAAATGCCAAATGACCCAGCTGAGGATCGAACCAGCAACCTTCTTGCTGTGAGGTGATTGTGCTATCCACTGCGCCACCGTGATGCCCCAACTCTTGTATATCCTGTAAATAATATTTTAAACAGTGCATTTCTTGCATCTTCTGTAAACAATTATTTAAATGTAAATAATAATTTTAATGTAATGAAATTATGCCGTCTCAAGGCATCTCAGTGCAGCTTCCAATCATCGTCAATGTAGTGCAAAATAAGGCTCAAGAATGGGTCCTGCTTGACTTAGATGTGGCTACAAACTGGCCGCAGAAGAATAAATCAGTCACAGCTTAACAGTTAACAGCTTAACCTTAACAGAGCGGGCTCACGTGACACATAGGGAAAGTAATTGAAAAAATCATCCTGAAAAAAATAGATCGATTATAGGTTCTGAATGTCGATTTTGATTACTTTTTCGATTAATCGCTCACCCAAACTGCTAATTAAGTTTCACTGCAGGGACAAATAAAGTATTTTTTTAATACTATATTTTTATTTTCTTAAAGCAACAGAGTAATACAAAAAACAACGACAATTATAAAGACAAAAAAGAAAAAGCAAACAAAAAAGACAGAGAGTAAAAAAAAGGATATTGAAACCATTATTACACCAGTTCCTCCAGTATTATATGAGTCAACAATGTTACACATCTAGGCCAGTGGGCACAGGCAATATGGTGATCTTGCAGACGATGACAGGGTTATACCTTGTTATCCTGAACATTTGACAAATAATTTAAAAAGGGTTTCCAGATGGCTTCGAAGCCAGCAATGCTATCAGAAAGATTGTGTCTTAGTCTCTCTAAATGTAAAGTGCTAAAGAATTCCGAAAGCCATGACTTAAAAAGTGGTTTTGATGCTCTTTTCAAAGAATATTGTTTTTGGCTAACACCATTCCATATTGGACTGCTTTTTTAAATTGATGACTGAAACCACACTATAAAAAATCCAACTTACAAATTGTTAACTCAGTTTAAAAGGAGTTAGCTGAACATATTTTTGAGCTCAGAGTTGAATTTACTCATAAAAATGATTCAACAACTGCATGTTTGGAACTGTTTATTCAATGAGAGTAAAAAATTCAGTTGAGGAGACTTTAAATTTTGATTTCTCTATATCTTCACAAAATAAAAAATTTAGTTAACTTAAAATTTTAAGTGCTTCAGTGTCTGAAGTTGTGCCAAATTATTTTGTCAGCGCCAGTGGTGTAGTGGTTAGTGCATCAACACATGCACTCTGGTGTTCACGGCGACCCGAGTTCGATTCCACCTCGTGGTCCTATGCCAATCCTTCCCCCCTCTCTGCTTTTCTATCCATACTCTATACTGTCCTGTCCATTAAAGGTGAAAACCCCGGAAAAATAATTATATTTAAAAAAAAAAGTATAATTGACTTAAACCTGCCTTTTCGGTCAACTTTAAATAAAAATTATTTGGCTAAACTTCAACCACTGAAGCTCAGTAAACTCAAAATTTCTCTGCAGCCGGTTGCTTTAACTCAACTTTTTATTTTTTACAGTGCATGAAGTGAGTCAGACCAGCCAAAAACAGCGATTGCTGGATCAGGGGTGAGGTCACAAGGATAAGCCTCAGAGTAGAAGTTAAAAATTTTGCTCCAAAACTCAATAAGTTTTGGGCATGACCAAAAAAGATGTACTAAGGAGCCTTCCACAGATTCACATTTGTTCAATTTAGAGGAAGCGGGGGGTAGAATTTGTTAAGCTTAACCCTATAATAATGAAGCCGATGGGACAAATAAAGTTTTACCATATCTATAGCATTTCCAAATTTTTGACAAAAATATTCAAAACTTGCAAGACTGTGGTAAAATAATATTAATAATGTTACACAAAGTTGAATATGCTTAATGTTGTTGAATACAAACAATAGAATGTATCTTATTTTTCTTTGTTTTAATGGCAGAAAATAATTAAGTCAATGTGTGAATAAGTTAGGTCAAAAGTAATCCATAAAGCAGCCAGATTACAATACTTAAGAATCTGTTTAATCTATATTATGTCACAAACTACAAATTTCATTATATACTTTCAGTAATGGAAAACCATTTCTAAGTATCCAGAGCCATTTGTAGATGCCACATTAACAGATTCAGACATGTTGATCTGTTCAAGATTTTAGCTAACCAGTTTAGCTTCATTCTACAAAGGACATGCGGCATGACCTGTGATTTTCGATTCACAGACAAATGATTCTTAAGATCAGCTTCTTTTTAATGTCAAATTAATCATTTAAAGCTGTTTCTAAGTTCACAACTGACTCTCTCAAACTGTTTTCAAAATAAATTGAAAATATTTACTGTTATGTATTAAGGTGAGAAATACTGACTGGTTGGCTATATTTGACAGTGTAACCATATACAGTAACAGCCCAAAAATCCTCTCCAGAATTTTGCAGTAATAAATGAATAACATAAACAGTAGTCTTGCTAATGCATTTAGTCATTAAGAACAGGCTTACCACAGCATTAGGTTCAGCCTTTGAACTCGTATTTATGAATAAAAGAACACAGATAAGAATATATGAATACAAGTCCTCCTGTGATGTATTATTGAGGAGTAGTGGGGAGATCTTACATCAGATTACCTTCCTCTGATGAAAATTTGTCCTGTGGCCTGTGACCTAGCGGATAAACTAATTAGACCTGCTGTAATGAGATTATCACCACTTTTGATGCTCCAGGTCTCAAGAGAGATTGACCTGGCATGTACTATCAGTAACCTACAACCCTCAACCGTACAATCATAATAAGTTGTTAAAATTCTGCAGCTATTCAATGGTGTAATGCAAACCTTTTAGCAGGAAATTGGTCTAAAAGAGTGGGGATTACACAATCAACTTTGTCAGTATAGCCCAAAGGCTGAATTAATGGGGCGTCATAAGGGTGCTGCCCCCATGTGGTTAATATACAAAAACATACACTACAGTTTGAACCCAATATACTTTCATATTGACTACAGGCCTTTTTTTTTAAAAACAAAATATACTCACAGGAACCTTTATTATTTAACTTAGCAATGCAAATCATATGAGAGTTTATTGAAGTGTAGACTGGATTTGAAAATTAAATAATAAAAATAAACCTCAGATGCAAAACAATATGATTTTATAGTAACTCAAACCATTTGAGGAAACCGATTGCAACAAACCATTTAAGTTCAAAAACTAATCTTTATGAGTACTGTGAACTTAATCCATCCGAGTAAACGAAGCAATTTGAGCACAATAAAACCCAATAAATGAAGAGAACTCAAACCAAATGAGTACTGTAAATCCCAATAAGTTAAGGCAAATCATTGCTACAAACCATTTGAGTTAAAAAAACGCATCTATATGAGTACTGTGAACTTACTCCATTTAAGTTAAAGTAATGAGGGATTTAATCAATTCATTACCTTCAACACTGAGTTCAAAACTCTTTTCAAATGAGTAGAATTAACTTTCTGTAAATTTTGAGTTAACTTCACTCATTTCATTTGCTAAAGTTGACTGTTAGGTTTTACAGTGTAGTAAAAAAAATCCAAAATAAACATTTATTCTATGTAATTCTATTATTTCATCATTCATTTATTTTCTTTTCGGCTTAGTCCCTTTATTAATCCGGGGTCGCCACAGCGGATTGAACCGCCAACTTATCCAGCATTTGTTTTACGCAGCGGATGCCCTTCCAGCCACAACCCATCTCTGGGAAACACATTCATAAATTCTCATTCACACACATACACTATGGACAATTTAGCTTACCCAATTCACCTGTACCGCATGTCTTTGGACTGTGGGGGAAACCGGAGCACCCAGAGCAAACCCACGCAACCACGGGGAGAACATGCAAACTCCACACAGAAATGCCAACTGGCCTAGCCGGGGATCGAACCAGCGACCTTCTTGCTGTGAGGCGAACGTGCTACTCACTACGCCACCGTGGCACCCGTAATTCTATTATTTACGATCTATAAAAACAATATTTTACCGTTAAGTGATTTTTTTTCCTTGGGCAGAATAAATATTTTGATTAATATTATTATTTTTTGTTTCAGGCAAGTCAAAATTTTACTCAAAAAATTACACTTGCTGTTTGTTTAAACTACTTATTCAAAATTAACTGAAACAACACAATTCATCATTCATTCATTCATTCATTTTCTTTTCGGCTTAGTCCCATTATTAATCCGGGGTCGCCACAGCGGAACGAACCGCCAACTTATCCGGCATTTGTTTTACGCAGCAGATGCCCTTCCAGCCACAACCCATCTCTGGGAAACATCCATACATTTTCATTCACACACATACACTATGGCCAATTTAGCTTACCCAATTCACCTGTACCGCATGTCTTTGGACTGTGGGGGAAACCGGAGCACCCGGAGGAAACCCACGCAACCACGGGGAGAACATGCAAACTCCACACAGAAATGCCAACTGGCCCAGCCGGGAAACGAACCAGCGACCTTCTTGCTGTGAGGCGAACGTGCTACCCACTAGGCCACCGTGGCGCCAACAACACAATTATTAAGTCTTTTTTTGCAAAAATTTAAATGTTTTATGTTCAATCCACATTTTGGCTAATTTAATTACTTCATGTTGTCCCAACACAAATGGATTGTGTGGAATCCTGCATTTTTTACAGTGTGTAATTTAAGGAAAATCTAATATTTCAGTGTAACAAATTAAAATAATTTTTTTTTAAGTTGGTCCAAAGCAAAACTATACTTTGTTGCAAGGATTAAAAAAAAGTTAATCCGAAATAAAAATTGACGTACTACGAAATTAAAAAGATGTAGTTAATCGTCTATTATATCTACACTCTAAAAAAAAAAAGTGCTAAATAGCACCAAAACTGGTTCTTTGGTCGTAACGAGGGGGGAACCTTTTTTGGTGCTATACAGCACCTTAAAAAAATAGGTGCTATATAGTTCTTTTGTCAAATGGTGCTATATAGTACCTATATTTTAAGGTGCTCATTATGTCACTTTACCCTTTCCGCAAATAAAACCGGCATAAGAGTTATGCGAATTAGCTGTAAGAACAAGTGCTTACCAGTAGTAGTGGTGCTATATAGCCCTTTAAACACCCCAAAGAACCACTGAAAAACCTTTATGGTGCTTTAAATGTCCTTTACACAGTAAAAGTGCTATATAGCACCCTGACCACCTTAAAGAACCACTGAAGAACCACTGAAGAACCTTTATGGTGCTTTAAAGGTTCTTTACACAGTAAAAGCGCTAAATAGCACCTCAAATATCGCAAAGAACTTCTGAAGAACCACTGAAGAACCTTTTTTTTTAGAGTGTATAGTCTTTAGTCCATAAAGTTTTTACATTGTGTGAATGTAATTTATTTCTTGACCACAATAAATATTTTTGATTTACAGCCAATTATTTCTATACTTTGAGATATACTAAACATTTAAGCTGTAACAAATGATATAACCTTTTTGTGAACGCATAAAATCTTTAGTTTCACTTTAATGTCATGAAAGTAAGACATTTCATAAACTGAATACTAACATTTCCCTTGCTGTTCAAAAGAAAAATGATATAATAAACGACTGACGTAAAGAAAATATGACACTTGCACCATTTTGCAGCTGAAGCAATTGTGTATTTGTGTGTATATTTCATAGCTGAAATAACATTAAAGCTACATGTTTACAATTTACAGAGAAACAAACAAAAATAGAATAATTATCGCTTGGAAGTCTATACATCAAAGTGTGATGCATAAACCTCACAGATGGTGCAAACTTTTTGAGACACTAATAAGAATCTGCACCCTGCTGGCTCAGTAAACATCACTCATAAAAACGACTGAAAACTCACCCAGTGTTTTAGACATTCATCTGTGAGAACATTTACATTTAGCTTTCATCTACTTCAGCGTGATACATTTGAAAAGTAATTCAGTACTCCCAAAATGTGTGTCAGAAAAGTGAAGAGCTCAACGGCTTGTGATCATGTCATCTACAAAGTATGAAAGCACACAACCATGTCATTAGTGCTTCAGATGCATTAGTTGTGGATTATAAAAGTGCAACGCTTTGCATAATCAATGAGTCACTTTAAATCAGTGGTTTAAAATAATAAATCTAAAAGCAGAATACCCATATTCATGATTCATCATTATCCTCTGAAGAGACTTTTAGATTTGATTAAAACTTTTTAATTGAACATACAACGGCATGCAATCCTGGATGTTTGTTTGTTTTGTATTTGTTTGTCTCCAGCTTCTATAGCCAATTTCATGGGGAGAAAAAGCATATTGGAGATATAGATAATATTAAGGTTCATTCATTCATTTTCCATCGGCCTAGTTTCTTATTTATCAGGGGTCGCCACAGCTAAATGAACCGCCAACTATTCTGACATAGGATTTAAACACCTATGCACTCTCGCATTCGCACACACTCATACACTGTATGGTGGCCGAGAGAGGTTAACGCGCTGCAATTTAAGAAAGCACATGCAATAACAAAAAACACCAGCAAATTAAGAAACGATCTTCATCAATTTGACAGCACACCTGTTGCAAATTGTCACAACACAGACAACGGAAGAAACGCGCAGCAAATTGGTCAAAACACAAACAACAAAAGAAAACACAACGGAAGAAACGCGCAGCAAGTTGGTCAAAACACAACGGAAATGTTTCAAGAGGACCCAAAAACATGACGGACACAGCTGAGATACGGATGTAGTTAATTTATTTAATAACACAACGTTTCAGTTGATCATTAATTAGACTGATAATTTACAAAAGACAACGGAATCGTGTAATCAGAATATTAAACCTTTCAAAGACCACCAATCACTTCACTGAACAAATCACGGCGGGTCCGTTTCCCAGCTGGGTCCGTCATGTTTTTGGGTCCTCTTGAAACATTTCCGTTGTGTTTTGACCAACTTGCAGCGCGTTTCTTCCAGTGTTTTCATTTGTTGTTTGTGTTTTGACCAACTTGCTGCGCGTTACTTCTGTTGTGTTTTCTTTTGTTGTTTGTGTTTTGACCAATTTGCAGTGCGTTTCTTCCGTTGTCTGTGTTGTGACAATTTGTAACAGGTGTGCTGTCAAATTGATGGACATTGTTTCCTAAATTGCTGGTGTTTTTTGTTATTGCATGTGCTTTCTTAAATTGCAGCGCGTTAACCTCTCTTGGCCACCGTAACTATGGCCAATTTAGCTCATCCAATTCACCTTAAGCTCATGTCTTTGGACTGTTGGTGAAACCGGAGCACCCAACAAAAGGAGAACATGCAAACTCTACACAGAAATGCCAACTGGTCCAGCCGGGACTTTTGCTGTGAGGCAATAGTGCTTACCCCTAAGTCACCCCCTTTTATATTATACTATTTTTGCTAAAATTCTAAAACTGTATTTGGATTAAAGGTGGTGAAAGTTGCCTATAAAATGCTCACAGATTTAAAACCAACACAAAATAGACTATGCTTCACAGTTAAAGTGCATTTTCAAGGCTGTGTGCATTGGATACATGCAATATATCAATATGTAAAGAATAACTGATGATTAATTTATTAGTAAATAACGCACACACAATGTGGTGATGCCGCAATGATGCGACTTGAAGAAGTAGCAAATACTTTTATTAAACAGATGGCGATATACAATTATTCAATATATCGTGATAAAAAGCATGCTCAATATTGATATAATGGGCACTTAATATTATGTTGAATAGTCATTTATTATTAAAACTTTTAGAGTGCTTTTTATTACTCATCAGATAAAAATGGAAAAAACCTGAACCGCTGACTTCCATAGTTGGACAAATAAATACTATGGTTACAGCTTTGCAGCATTTTTCAAAATAACTTATTTTGTGTTCAGCAGAAGAAAGAAACTCAAACAGGTTTGTGCCAAGAATAATGTGTAAATTCTGACAGAATTTTTGGGAGAACATTCCTTTAACGGAAGATAATTTGAGTATATTAAAATTAATGACACATAAAAGATAATTTATAAATCTTATGTGATGCTAATTTCTTAGTTAATGTCTAATAATAAGACATTAAAATATAAAAGTCTTTATAATTTTTTTCTAGAAATAACATTCCTTATAATATGGCTATTTATCACTGTTGGTTTGAAAGCATTAACTGACATTTACTAATAAACTTTCTTCTAACATTACCTAATGCAATTCAATATCATCCTTTTACAATTAAATTATTTTAAAAGATTTATTTACTCTAAACATACATACTGTATATAATAAAGCAATGCACTACACAATCATTTTTTAAAAAAATGTATTATACCTGTTCAAGTAATATTTTTTGCATCTTAGGCCAATATCATGAATCTTGATCGAACTGTATATCATGATAAAAGAAACAACTAATTGCAACAAGAAAATTGAATACTAGCAGAAGTCGCACATATTTTAATGCAAATAAAACTAAATTGTAATTACAGTGATATAGTGAGACATGATTTTTTTGGCCAGTCCTAATTTGAAGCAATATTTTGGTCTTTTTATGACTTTAGTATGCACCCACTCATTGAAGGATTTATCATTGAACTGTCAACACTCTTTGTTGCAGCAGGTGTTGAGCATGTCTAAGTTTGGCCCATAGGTGATATTCCCCCTGCCAGAACATCTGGAGCATCACGTAATGGTTCTTGTCTCTGTGTAAAGCCTCAGTGAAACTCTAATGGACGAAGCCAACAGAAAATACCAAAAATAAATAAATACACTGGAGTTTGGGAATTGCTTCATTATCGTGAAGTATTTCAAATATACTGTATGTGACAGAAGCTGCATTTCCAGCCATAAAACCATACACTGACATTTTGTCAATTTTATTTAAACGCAGATCTGTCAAAGCGAATAGCCTTGTGAGTGTTAGACATATAGATGTGCTTTAGTAACGCAGCCTGATGCACTTTGTTTTCTGTATTGTTCTTTATAAATAAATGCAAAAATGACTTTAAAAAGAAACAAAAGGACAGATCTGAGATCAGAAGTATACTAAAAAATGAAATATGTTTTTAATTTGATTATGACACAAATTGCCACTCATTCGCTCTCAAGGCACAAAGGGTACCTGCAGGTTAATTTTTGTAAATTTTGTAAACTGTTGTAAATTCTATTGACCTTTAAAAGGTACAGTTTTTGGTTTTATAACAAATTGTTACTCCATTTACATTTTTTCAGATATTTCCTATTATTCTAGGCAATTGGAGCCCAAGAGCAAAATTGATTTTGAACCAATGATGTCAAATCACTTTCATTTGAATAATCTTGTGAATCAAACTTGCCTGAAAACGCAGCTTACTCTTAAGTTTATCTTCATCACTTAAGTTGGACATCATTTTCTGTAGTTTTTACTTAACTTCAAAACTGCTTTAATAATGATTATCGCTGATTAAAACTAATTTCAGAACTAGCATTAGCACAAGAGAAGCAACAAACATCAATGTTGGTAGCAAAGCAACAAACACCCAAAGCATAACAACTCTTCATTCAGAAAATGTGCCCAGGGATACATTTCTGAGAACTGAGAAAAATGTGCTTGTGTGTACATAGATCTGCACTTTGTATGTAAAAGAATACTATGGAGTGGCACTTACCTCTGTATTGGTACACGGAGCGGAGCAAAAAAGCTGTGTGAGGTGATATAAGCACGGCAAATAACTCAAAAGTGTTGTCTTCAGTTCAGCTGCCCCATGTTTTTTCCAAAGAACAATGACACGTCGGCTTGAGCATGCAGATATAAGAAGATATATTATTCTTACACAAAAAATGGAGCTAAATAGCACTAAAACTTAAACCCCATCGTCGTGGTCAACTCCTGTCTGCGTCTCAAGTCTGCCAGCGAGCTAACGGGACAAACTGGTTGCAGCGGGAAGGTCTTTCACACAAGAGGTAAGCAGTCAGCACCTCTGGTGATGGTAGCACCTTAACCATCCCAAAGAACAATTAAAGAACCCCTACTAGGGCTTTGTACCATTTAAAATGGTTCCACATATTATTAAGAACCAAAGAACCACTTATAGGTGCTAGATAACACTACCGCCTGTGTTGTAATTGGTTTTGTTTGAGAGTTTCAAACTGTAATATTTCATTTTTAAAAGACGTGTTGCAGACCTCTAAATTGAATCTTGATCTCAATTAGTTTTTAAATAAAGAAATAGATCAAATAAAACAAACAACCACTCGCTAACAAACCAATGTGTGTGTCTGTGTGTGTAGTGAAAGGCTTGATTAATCAGTAAAATAATTATAGACATATCTTCTCAAGGTTATGAGAGGCAGAAAGCTTATGACTGAAATAGTGAAAGCAGACTTACCTGCAGTTTTTATGCTTATTAAATTATTGCATTGAAAAGCTGTTAATTGTGTAATGACAGCCTAGCATGTCTGATAAGTTACACAACAGTTTATCATCCAACAGTTTAATGTTACTGATAACTGACATCACATAGAGTGACTTATTCTGTGCTGGTCATTTTAAATGTATCGCAAAGTCTAAGCACCACATAACATATTTGCGACTGTGTAAAAGTTTGAAATGACATTGCATTTGTGCTGAATTATGGTGGACAGCTGTTAAGAAGCCCATCTTAATGTCATAAGTCATAATGGTGCTTTGTGAAGGTGGAATAAAACGCTGACATACAGGCTCAAAAAGTTATTATATAAGTGAGAGAAATAAGTAAAATACATTTCAGGAACCAAGGTGGAGTTGTCAGATATAATACACAAGTATTATATGCATGACGAGATGTTTGGCCTTGTCGATAATCCAATATTTCTGATATTAAAAGAAACGAACAGTAAGTGTACTCAAAAGAGAATATACTTGGACTGTTTTTAAAGATCCATCAGTGCACTTTAAAAAATACAATTTCTAATATGTAATAATTAAATTGAAATAAATATATAGATTAAATCATTATGCTTAAGTATTAGCTAAAATATTCCCAAAATAACTAACAGTAAAAAAACTCTCAAAAAAATGCTCTTCTTGAAATGTGCTAATATTTAGTAACATCTAATAAATAGACATGGGCCGGTATAAGATTCTGACCGTATGATAACCTTGGATAAAAATATCACGGTTTCACAGTTTGACGATATTTTCATTACTGCTCTAAAATATATTGTTTTTAAATGTCTGGGTAAAAAACACATTATATTTTTGACTTCTGCTGTCTTCATTAGTTTCAAAAACACAGATTTCTTCACAATTTAAAACGCATTTCTTTGGATATCTTTTTTGCTGGAGATACTGTTGTCCTAAAAAACAACAACAACAACAAAAAAACGTAAATAAAAAAATCTTACACATACCTTAGGAACGGTATTACAGAAAATGTTGGCGGTTTTAAAACCTTGACTTTTCCAAACCGCGGTACACCTTGAAAACGGTCCCATTCCTACCAATAAATATGCAGTTTTAGAATAAATGAACTATATAAAAAACTAAGGGCACCAGGTAGGTTTAGGGCAAAAAAAATGTTTTCGACCTGTTCGAAACATATGAAACAAATCATGTATTGATGCCCAGTAGGATTCATTAAAACAAGAAAGAGCTTGATTAACTGGTTTGGATGGGTCTAATTAAGGTTTAAGCTAAACCCTGAGGACAGTGGCCCTGCAGAACTGAGTTTGGACACCCCTGCCATAAATAAACGACTAAAAGACGGATGTTTTGTAGAAAAAAATCCTAGCTAAGAATTTTAGGTTCAAACTGTTCAAATTAAGTTACATAATGTTATTTTGTCGATGTTACTAAAACATCCAGTTTATTAGATTAATTAATTAATTAATTAATTTAATAGTTAATTTTAGGTTGCAATGGCATTATTCAAAACAATTTCATAACATTTCAGCCTCACATTTTGTTAATGCTCTCAGAATGTTATTAAAAATGTGATTAGAACATTTCAATCACAATATATCAATGTTATAGTGTTTTTTATCAACATTATGAGATCATTCATCAAAACATTCATCCTAAAAACATTGTTCATTTTTTTATTAACACAATAAGAATGTTCCAAAAACTACATTTTAATAATGTTATGTACAAACATTTAAGGAATGTTACAGAATGTAATATGCACTTTTAGAACAGATAAACTAAATAAAGAACTAAGATTTTGAAAGGGTATCTGCCTAGTAACAGCTTTCATACATTTTTTGACAATGCAATCTAAATCAAATCAAGAGCTTTCTATGGCATATAGCTACCAAACCAGGTAGGTTTAGGGCAAAAAAAAAGGTTTTCCACCTGTTCAAAACACATAAAACACAGCTTGTATTGATGCCCAGTAGGATTCATTAAAACATCGGCAGCTTTCCCATGAGATTGTTTCTTATGCATGTCTATCAGCTCACTGCCCAATCCCCCATGTTTAATTAAAAAGTGTTCATTGGACATCCATTAATGCACCTCCTGTCTTACTCTCTCTTGCAGTTTTAGCTCTATATTTCCATCCTCTTTCTCTCGTGATAGGAAAATCCTCTTCAGTTTTGTGATAGGCAGTTGGAGTTGTCTTTTGTAACAGAATCTCAACACTCAACTCTAATGTGCGCTGTGATAGTCAGGCCACTGGAGATTTAGACTGAGACCAGTCTGGCAGGATAGATTTATCTTGATGCGTAATTCAACTCTAAATCTGAAGGCAGACCTGAGGGAATAAGCATGATAATACCTGCACTGCCAACAGTACGAACCATAAAGGTGCAGTATGTAAGTTTTTGACTCGTCTAAAGAATAAAAATACCATAATATGTTTGCAGGTATTTAAGAAACATACCAAGTAAATATTCTTGTTTATCTGAAAAACAATGCTGAAGTCAGATATTCTGCTTTGAAAATGTGTTTTCTGTGCCAGAACGTCTGTCTTTGTTTTGGTCCCTTTAACCCGCCCAATGTCAGTTTAGCCAACTATATTGCAGCACCCAGTTGCCTTGATGGAAAACACCCCATATTTCATCCATTCATTCATTCATTCATTCATTCATTCATTCATTCATTCAGAAAGGCTCTCAAACATGCGTCCGTGACCAAAATCTGGTGGACAGTAGCAGACTCCAAAATGAGACGCAGACTCAGAGTTCCACATGGAGCTATTAATCAGCAAATAATATAAATATTCTGAGCGTAAACACTTGGTGAGCAAGTTACATTGTAACCCTGTGTCCTAACAACATGCTACATGAGGAAATTTGCAGTGATAAGCAATTGGGCTGTGTGCACCAGACGAAACATGACAGAAATTTAAATACAGCCATTGAGAAGCACAGGATATTCACTCACTCACGAAATGGTAAGGTTTATAATTTAATTAATAAATATTAAACCTCTTTAATTAGTTGTTTTTCAGTCTCAGTTCTAAAGTTAAATTTTAAATGACAAATTTTATTTTTAAGATGAGGTGAACTATCTGCTGCTGTATATATATATATATA
>CAIGQQ010032765.1:2115074-2252365 GCA_903798035.1 Danio albolineatus | reverse complement strand
TGCAGAAATTGGAGGGGTGTACTCACTTTTGTGACATACTGTATATATATATATATATATATATATATATATATATATATATATATATATATATATATATATATATATATATAAATATATATATATATATATATATATATATATATATATATATATATATATATATATATGGCAATAAATATCATGTAAAATGCCATTCAAACTCACATTATTAGCATTTAACACTGAATAAAGCACATGAGGTGTACCTGAAGTGATCACAGTTTATCCTGTTGTTCAGCTGCAAGAAATAGAAGCCGTTTCTAATATATCAATTCGAAGTGTTGGTTAAAACAAAAACTCCTTTTAATGTGGAAAATATTCCTTCTATCGCGTGCTGTTGCTTTAATTTAGAATAGGACTTAAATCAGCCTTCAGGCTCAATCGTCAGACTCACTCATCAATCTGGCAACCTGCGCGTGCATTTGTTTTGATCAAGAAATGTAATACCTAGTTGAACGACTGAGTGTCACACTGCACCTTTAAGGAAAATCTCCAAACAAAAAGTCAACAAAATATAGTGAACAAAGCCACTGAAATTATTTAATTTCATTTTCCTTTGGCTTTATTTATCAAGGGTCGCCACAGCGGAATGAACCATCAACTTATCCAGCATTTGTTTTACGCAGTGGATGCTCTTCCATCCACAACCCAATACTGGGAAACATTCATACGCTCTGAAGGGCATCACACACTGATGCAACGCTCAGCGCCGCAACACAATGCGCACATGACAGTTGGAAGCATTGCACACCAGACGCGCACATTTGCACGTGATTTAAAATGAAACGATTCAGATGGTGCTCTGTGGCGTGGCAGAAATATGAACAGTCTCCTGAGTCGTAGCTGGGCGCCGCGGCCAGCCACTGACTTGTGCGAACCCCTTTACATTCACACACATACACTACGGCCAATTTAGTTTGTTCAGTTCACCTATAGCGTATGTCTTTGGGCTGTGGGAGAAACCGGAGCACCCAGAGGAAACCCACGCCAACACGGGGAGAACATGCAAACTTTACACAGAAATGCCAACTGACCCAGTCGGTACTCGAACCAGCGACCTTCTTACTGTGAGGCGACAGTGCTAAACACTTTGCATATTTATTATGTATATATATTCAGACTTGTTTATATATTTTTGTATTTTACATGTTTGTATTTATACACAAAAATACTTTTGCTGCTTGTTCAAACTATCTTTAAAAAAACTTACATATTTTAAAAAAAAATTGGGACAACTGTTTTATGCTCAATCAACTGAAATTTGTAAAACCAATGAAGTGAACTTAATCAATCTTTGTTACTTGGGAGAACCTAAAGGAATTGTGTAGGACCCTGTATGTTTACAATGTATAAGCTTAAATATGACTGTAAACGTTTGCATTGTCATGATGCTACTAAAGTCAACTGCATGATGCGTTTATTGAGCAGTATGTTGTGTGTCAGTGGCTGAGGCACACTGAAGAGCCTCAGGTAGACCAGCGTAATGATGCACGATTCAACCGAGGCTCAATTCCCTCTGATGCTTCTTATAATAAAACACACAGCCATTCTGACCGTTATAGCTTCACTTTCAAGGAGTGCTAATTAACGGAAATTGCCTGTATCTGCTTGGCAGTGAGTACTGTGTACGGTAATGGGGCACTCTGACTGCTTTCTTATTGGGCATAATACGCTATTAGCATAGATTTGAATATGACAAAGGAGCATGTGGGGAATTTACTGCAGAGAGGGAAAAGCCCAGTTTTGAAGTCTGACTTGGCAGCTTAACAGATTATAATACAATTAAAACAGGAATCAACAGGCCTGATGTAGTCCGTCAAAGGAGCAGTTCTCTCTAGTGTTGGATCATGTTCAGTTTTATAATACCATGTACTGAGAACATTCAACATACAATGGGACACAAAAGTCTGAGATTAAATTTACAGATCACAGATTCAATCTGTAATTTAAGCCTGGAAGCACACAAGACTTTTTAAAGAAAAATGACAGTTGGTGATTAAATTAAAGGACAGCCCATTTCAGAGAAGGGTAAAGTGTGGTATGATTTGGTCTCTTATTTCATGAAACAATCAAAGCAGGTTCAAACATTTTAAAACAAAGCGAGTGGTGTAACAGATGGTGCCATGGAACAATATCACACAGAACCTCAGCACCCATGAGGACTTATTTCAGTAACAAATCTCCTGTTATAATCAGCCAAGCTGTCCAAAATGCACAGGGGCATTGTATGTTGGAACTAAAATAAGCTATGCACCACTTTATTTACTATGACACATTTGACATAGCAAATGTCTTAAAGCAACACTTCACTTTTTTGAAAATAGGCTCAACTGCTATAAAGTTAACCAGTTGAGTTGAACCTTTTTGAATCCATTCAGCCAATCTTCATGTCTGACAGGAGCACTTTTAGCTTAGCTTTGCATAGATCATTGAATCAGATTAGACCATTAGCATCTCATACAAAAATGGCCAAAGAGTTTCAATAATTTTTCTATTTAAAGCCTTACCGTACGTTCACACCGAAAGCGGCGAGAGCGTCAAAGTAGCCGGAAGTCATTCAGCGAAGAGCAGCGCGGTGCGTCTTCGCCGGTGTGGGCGTCGAAGAGAGTTGAAATCAAGTCAACTTTATGCTAATGAGCTATGACGCGGTTCAGAGGCAAGCAATCAGAATGTTGAAGTCTACCACTTGAGAGGAGTCCAGAGAACACGGTCACTGTGAACTTTGGTTTCGACCACAGTTGTTCCCAAGGGTTTTAATATTGCAGTCGCCGGATTTCCAGTTATTTACAATGTTTTCTTACAGGGAGATACATTAAAAAAGTTAGTGACAAGTTACTGATGTTTATTGATGATTTATATATATATATATATATATATTTTTTTTCTTTAAAAAAGCAGGAATTCCATGCAGTGAATCAGTATTTCTGCTTCAGAATATTTCAGACATATGGACACATAATAGACGACTTAAACCACTTGGTCTTCCATTGTTAAATAAATCTGATAGAAGCGGGCAACATTTTACGATAGAAAGCATGTTTTATGTGGAAATGTCAGTGATTTGCTGATAACGCTGCAGCGGCTCCTTTAAATACGAGATCAGAGTAGTGAATGTTGACGCTCTCACCGCCGGAGCTCTAAAGGCAGACAGCGTTGGCGACAGGGCGGCCAGAGCGAACTTTGACGCTCTCACCGCCTTCAATGTGAACGTACGGTAACTCTTTTACAGACCATTTCAACCTGGCAATGTCATTGACAAATGAACATTTCCTGCTTGTTGTCAAACTATATCATAACTGTAACAAGAGGCAAATCAATCATATCTTAATGTTAAAACAGCTGCCATAACATTATTTATCAATATGTGGATCTTTCTGGGTTCTCTGAAGCTATGGAAATTAAAAAATGTGAAACAGGAAATAAGTTAGGAACATTATTTTTGTTTACATCCCTCAAAATGATCAAGACCAAGAAAAGAAAAGTTGCAATTTTCTAAGCAGATATGACTTGGAATTATACTCTCATTCTGGAGTAATATATGTGTATATGTATATGTAATAATGACACAGTTGCAATGCGCAGGTGGCCATGTGCAAGCAGGTGGTCATGCTGGTTATAATGATAGAATTTAGTCAATATTCAGGCGCTGCGTAAAATCATTGCTTCTGCATAGTAGCTATGGTATAGCAGCAAAATTCTTGATTATTATGCCAGAACGAGAATAATAATAATAATAATAATAATAATAATAATTCCTTACATTTATATAGTGCTTTTCTGGGCACCCAAACCACTGACAGGAGTATAGTTCCTGGACATTTTAAACTAGAAAATAATAACTTTTTCATTTCCTGACAGTCTTAGTACAGGATGTATCTAATAAAAAGTAAAGATTTAAATAGGACCATCATCCAAACTCTTTTTAAAACCTATTTTTCAAAATAATAATAATAATAAAAAGAGAAAAAGCTGTGTGCCATTGGACACATATTTTTTGGCCATAGTGAATTTGAGCATTAATGTTTGTCTTGAGATGTTTTTTCTGTATTTGTGTAGTGAATTAATGGATAAAAATAGCTGGATTTTGAGCAGTACAATCATAAGATAATAAACCATATGCTGTCAAATGTTTGAAATAAGTAGCATCAGGAAGATAGAGGGAAAACTTTTTCACTTCAACGCTATATATAACCCGAAAGATAAAAATTGTGTGCACTTCTACTATAACACTATGCTATACATACTTCATTCTGCCGTGAATTACATTTTCATTTCAATATCATTTATATTGGCCTGGTGTATATTTATAGTGTATATGTGTATTTCCAATCGTGATTTATCATTTTGGTTATTTATTTATTTGTCTCTTGTTCAGACACACCAAGAACGTACAAATATACACATGCAATTGTTCCATGAAACTGTTGAGAAAATGAGAAAAGTTCTTTGTATGCATTAATCAACACTAGTCATGCAGCAGGAAAGTCTAAATGTGTGAAGCTGAGGTGAGTCTCCTGAGATCACCGAGTGTTTATTTCGCTCTAAGTGCAACAGTATAGTTCATCACTCCACAAAGCAAACAGAGTGAAAAATGACATCACTTACACAATTAGTCACTCTTTTTTATTGTATTAATTGTGATTAAGCTTTAAAACATCTCTCAAACGATATCATGCTTATCTTTTGTTAATGTGAGGTATGTTTAGTGAACTTTGACATTTGTTATAAAGCACAGATCAAATCAATCAGCTTTCTATTGGCTCATCTCCAATTCAAGTGACACACTTCGCAATAATGTGAAATCTATAGATCCATAGATGTCTGCTGAAATCCACACAATGGTAAATGTGCCTATGTGAAATTCATGTACAGCATGATCCCTTAGAAAAACATTCTGTAATTCTTTATTTAGATTTAGACTGTTCATAACTGAAACTTGTGTTTTCTTTACCTTGTGATCTGTTGCATACAGGTGTAGCTGCCAATACTTTGTTTTAAACATAGTGAAATCAACATACAGTGTATACAGGCTAAAAATGTGAGAGGGGTCTGGATGCAGACTTGGTGCAGTTGCAAGGTAAGCTGCATGTAATGCTTTTTAATGCACTCATGTAACCACACCCCTAACATTACCCCTCACAGTGATGTCACTAGCTCTATTGAGTGCATTGTGTCTGGCATTGCAAGATATGCAGTCTCAGCTGTCTGCATTAAGGTACTATTGAAAAAGCTTGGCATGGAAAGGAAGTTGTGTCATATATTCGACTAAAAAGTTTCTTGAAAAAGAAAAAAGTAGGATGAAACTTGATTTTATCCATCAGGAATATTGGATCACTGGATGGCTGGACCCCGGTGGCTTGGTGGATAATGTGGTTGGCTTGCAGCAAGAGGAGTACTGGTTCGAGTCCCAGCTGAGAAGAAGCCCTTTTTCTGCAGAGACTGCATTTTCTTCCAGTGTTTGCATGGGTTTCCTCCTCCAGGTGCTTCGATTCCCTTCACAGTCTAAAGACATGTGGTAGGCTGTAGGTGAACTGAATGAAGTAAATTGGCCGTAGTGTGTTAAACACGTGCCAGTGTAATTGCCGAATCATTCCGCTGTGGTGATCCTGATAAAGAAGGTAATAAGCCGAAGGAGTGTGAATCACTGTGGCTTTCTATTGGTCAATTTCATGTAAGTGACAGGTTGGTCTCTTTGGTGAGCACAAAATGTTGTTGCTTCAAGAGTGGAGGTTATTTCAGTTAAACATTTGAGGTCACTACAAAGAATGGTAAATTTTGATTTCGCACTGATTGAATATAACTGCCTATATTGTTGTGCCAGTGTTTGTCTTATTTTGAAGGCTACACTACTTTCTTTTTATTCTAAGTAGAAAATTTTAGATAAATAATAGTGTATAATACTTTTCAGCTAAAAATAGCTTTTTACAGTGTAACTGGATTTACATGGCATGTGTCTTCTCAACAACTTTATGTCTGTGGAATAAATCGTTTGGGAAAACTACTAATTAAATTCATTACTAGGCAACACAGACTCATTGGAAATACATGTGTCAGCCCTTATTTTTATAAAACTTCCAAAATCTACCTCCGCATACATTTGACTGCAGTTTCTAGGTAAAACAAACACTGCGGGGCAGTATGACATCCAGAACTTTTATTCCTTTTCTCACTAATGATATTTACAGGGACATATTATTAGGAAATAAAAGTTTATTCATTCATTCATTTTCTTTTCGGCTTAGTCCCTTAATTAATCCGGGGTCGCCACAGCGGAATGAACCGCCAACTTATCCGGCATTTTGTTTTACGCAGCGGATGCCCTTCCAGCCACAACCCATCTCTGGGAAAAATAAAAGTTTATGTTCGTGCAATTCTTTGCTAAACACTAGATAAATACCACAAAACAAGATTGTTGCCTTACCTATTTATAGTGCTCAGCATATATAAGTGCACCACACACAAATCACTTTTAAAATTCGTATTTTTACTAGGAAGCTATACAATAATATATTTGAACATATACATTAGATAAGTCAGTACTGAAGCCAATTCTGGAACTTATCTAACAAAATAACTTATGATAACGGTCCAAAGACTAGTACACCCAAATTTATATGTTATAGAAAAATATTAAATACAAATAAAAAATAAATAAATATTATTTTTATAAATATATCTGTTTAATAAATCTGTTTTGTTTAAATGCACCAAAATACATTGCCTACATTCACTGAGAAATGGATAACATATCAATTTTCAAAATGGGTGGTACTTAATTATGCTAAGCACTGTATATCCATATGGATATCTTTTCTGGCATGGTAAGTTTGCTTAGGACCTCACACTGTAATGCAGAGCGTTTAGGTTTGAGTCCAGTGAGGTAAGGTTACACAAAAGTGCAAAAGGCAAAGTAAAATCATGGTAAAATTATGTAGTATCCACTTTTCTCTTACATTTGCTTTTAAAAATACTATTGGTTGGGTTAAAGAAAAAGGTTTAGTTCAGTGGTGTGTGTCATGTGTATCAGAAACATTAGGGTTAGGCTAGTGCTAGGCGTTATAATGGTGTATATAGTTGAAATTTGTACTGTAAAAAAAATTCCAATTCCGTATATACTACAAAATGTAAACAAGTGGGCGTGGCCAACTCAGAAGCAGCATGCATCAGGGTTGACAAAGATACTCCATGGGAAAATTACATTTTCATATTTGAATTTTATTTTCCTGTTACTTGAGATTTATATTTTATATCTGTGAAAAGAGGTTACTTGAGAAATATTTACGATCATAATGTCTGTCCACTGTAAAATTTGGCATATGGTATTTGTTGTTCATCTAAAGTCATATTTTGTTTACTATACTTTTAAAGTTAAAATCAGAATACAAAATAATCAAATAATATGAAGTATTTTCCTTTAAACATTTAAGTATATTTATTATAAAAAGTGCTTTTTTATATTTTCTGGAATAAATACTTTTATAAAGAAAACTTTACTGTGAAGGATATCGTTACTGTGTAATAATATTTGTATTTCCAATGAGCATGGGCTGTAAATTCCAACCAAAAAAATGAAAAAGAGCCTTCTCTTACAGATACTGCATAATAAAATGCAACGTGAGAAAAGGCCACTTGTATTTTGACTCTCTTCGCCAGTTTAACTCCCTGTGAGAAATGCATGGCTGTTAGAAGAAATATAAATACAACAGAACATAAATACAAAAATGTCAAGAGCTCGCTATTGTGTATGTTTGAGGGGACATTTCCAGAGCCAGTCTGGTGATTGTATGTAGAAATGTCAGAGCTCCCCAAGTGGTTTTCACCTTGTCACTGGCAACAACTGCTTCTGGAGAATGGAGACGGGATCAGCTCAGGCCAACGATGTGGCCTTTGGAACGGCCAGTACAGGCATTTATTCACCTCTTTCTGTTCTTTACAGGGGATGTGCCGCCAATCCCAACCAGTTTTCCTTTCTTTCAAGAGGAAGATGTGGGTAAACGACACCATAATGGAATAAAAAGAAGGCAAGAGGGATAGAAATGGGGGAAAGAGCAGTTTCCATGGTAACTCAGAGAGCTGTAGAGAAGGAGAACGGAGCTGGCAGTCAGCCAACAGAAAGTTTCAACTCAAAATTTAATTGCTGCTCCTGCAATTCAGCCTCATTTCAGAAAGTCTCAATTATTCTCAAAAATATGATGTTTAGGGAAACTCACAGTTGAGGAACAGCTGGGATGAACTGTGTACGCTTTGCTGCTTCACACACACAGTAAAACACAGTAAATAACCGCCCTTCCAGCTGCAACCCAGTACTGGGAAACATCCATGCACATTCATTCACACACATACACTATGGCCAATTCCACACATGTAACTCCACTCAGAAATGCCAACTGACCCAACTGGGACTCGAACTAGCAACCTTCTTGCTGTGAGGTGACAGTGCTAACCACTGAGCCCCAGTGTTACCCCCCAAAAGAATATCCGTCTGTGATAATTTCAAAAAGTAATTATGCAATATACATAAATGATCCTAGAGGACATAATGCATCAACTGAGATTCTATGTCGTACCACAGGAGCTAAGACGCCATCAGATTCTAAAAGTTGAAAAGTTAATTCATTAATTAGGGAAACCAGAGCTGGCAACACTTCCCAAAAGACATTATAAATTAAATGGCATCTACGCTTATGTTAGTCTGTTTTTCATTATCTCAAGGTCTCCATAATCCTAGACCAGGCCATATCCCGAGCAGATGCTGTGGTGGTCATGGAGGAGTGGAGTGACAGATTGACTCCAGGGACAGACGAATCTCTGCATTGATCACGTTTGCCATCCTGTACACCCGCCAATGACCTACTTACACCTGAAGCTTCTCCATGATGGACATCCAGCATTCTCCAGCGCTTACACTGTAACAAGTAGTTTGTTAAGTTTACTTCATGTAATTACGCAAACTCGTTGCCTTAATTCAATTAAGTAATCGTAACTTTATCGCATTAGTACTATTTACTAACGTAGAAAAGTAATTGTTACTTATACTGAGTCACATTTATTTGCAGTTTGAATCCCATTCTAACAGCGCCAGGTGAATGAATGCACTTTCCGTCTGCGCATGTGCAGATCTTACTCCACCTGCTGACCAAAGTGCAGTACTGCATGGCTCCAACCTTTAGTCAAACTTACTTGATGAACTTCAGTACGAGTTACTAAAGTTCTACTGTGCCTCACACTGGTGAGTGGGCTTGACAAACCAACTGTAGAAAACACCCTCTTTCATCTCTCTGACAATTTAACTAACAATTGCACCAGTTTTTGTCAGGGTTCTGCCACTCCTGTCTTGTTAATTTTGGTTTCGGTGGCAGAGTCCGGACACTAGCTCTGTCTAGTCCTGTGTGTTGTCATTGTGTCTCTGTATGAGTGCCAATTGTGGGCGCGCTTGGACCATGTGAACTCCCACGTGATGCAGGCGCGTGGGGTCTGGGCATGTTCGCGATTTGCGCGCTCTCGTCCTTGTGATTGTTTGTCTGCGGCGTGCATTTCATTCCCAGCGCCTTTAAGTCTAGTCGGGTTCTGTTTCGGGTGGCACTGGGTTGAAACATGCACGCTGCGTGTGAGCGCACGGTAAGATGTTTTCATTTTATTGTGTGCTTGTGTCATGTGTTCAGTCCTCGGTTGTTGTGTTTAGCACGTGGTGTGTGTGTGTTTACATACACTGCATGCTTGTGTCGTCATGTGAGCACGCAGTAAATGCGTTCTCTCATTGGCTGCGTGTTCTAGTCTCTATGTGAGTGAATGGCTTGTGTTGTCATGCGTTCTCCTGTCTATTGTCTAGCCCCACCCTCCTTGTTAACCCATTATTAGTCTATCATGTTCACCTGTCTGTTTGTTAATTATTTCTGCTTTAAATTCTCCTCATGTCTGCTGTCCTGTGCCAGTTCGTCGTCTATGATCCTTGTTGATACACTTGTCCTGTCTTGCTCTCCAGATCCGAGTCAACCAGCCCAGTCTAGTTTGTTTTTGATTGTTTATTTGTTTTGTTAATGTTTTCCCCCACAGTGACAGTTTTTCCACATTTGCACTAGACACATTCTTACAATCACTCCATATAAAAAAAACAAACATTGCATTCATGAAGGGTGCTGCACACAGGTGAGTGGTCTTGACAAACCACCTGTAGAAACATTCTTCACTCAAAAAACAAACTCCAAAAAGTCCAAAAAGTAAAAAAAAATCTAGCACTTCATTCTCTGAGCACAAGCAGTTCCTTTCTTATCCTCCTGCATAATTAGCACTTCTTGTGTTGGCTCTTGTTGAAACGCTTAATGCCTCCTCAACTGAAAGTCACTTTGGACAAAATCATGATAATACATAAGTTGTTTTTTTATTTGTCACCATGCCTTGCCAATCATCTGTTAATACCACCAACTCTTCAAAACATTTTCCTTTGCATGTTCTGTTTTCTTCACCTTTTCTTTTTTTAAATTATCCCTACCGATATCTGTGCCTTTTCTTTTCACGTTGTGAGCAAAAAACAAATCTTATGCTCATTTAAAGCTGATTTTTATATAACTTTTAATAATATCAATAACAATATATCAATAATAGGAGCCACTGTGGCGTAGTGAGTAGCACGTTCGCCTCACAGCAAGAAGGTCGCTGGTTCGATCCCCGGCTGGGCCAGTTGGCATTTCTGTGTGGAGTTTGCATGTTCTCCCCGTGGTTGCGTGGGTTTCCTCCGGGTGATCCGGTTTCCCCCACAGTCCAAAGACATGCGGTACAGGTGAATTGGGTAAGCTAAATTGTCCATAGTGTATGTGTGTGAATGAGAATGTATGAATGTGTTTCCCAGAGATGGGTTGTGGCTGGAAGGGCATCCGCTGCGTAAAACAAATGCTGGATAAGTTGGCGGTTCAATCCGCTGTGACGACCCCGGATTAATAAAGGGACTAAGCCGAAAAGAAAATGAATGAATGAATGAATATCAATAATAGCATTTATATAGTCTGAAGGTAAGTAGGAGAGTAAGAACAGCTTAATTAATAAAAAAAGACTACATTGCGAAGCTTAGTAACACTGCAGATTTTGCTTCTCTCTTTCTCAGGTTTTAACATTCAGGACATTTAAGTAAAAATCACAGAGAAAGAACACTCAGTCAATGACAGTCAACCCCTGAACACAGCAGACAGATGAACTGTTCAGAAAACCATTTCCCTAGTCTGGAAAAACAGGTGAAAAAGAACTTGTCACAATAAACAGCATCGTGAGCTATTATGCTTTAGACAGAGAACTTAAGACTTGGAGAAGCACATATGGCTGTGTTTAGATCACTTAATGGTCTTCACCCATCAGACCCACACACACACACACGCTTTCACCACTGACATTTTACACCTGCTCCTTTAATAAGATCCAGCACAAAGGCACCTGCAAATCCATTTATACTTAAATTCCCAATATAATTATGCTCAACCCTACTGCAAACATTGAAGATTTCTAAATTAGACAGGCCTAATTTGTCTTCTTAATTCTCATTTGCAGGAGCAGCAATGTGTTTTTAGTGAATGTATTTAAGTGAGGTGAGATGAATTGCTTTAAGGCAGAAATTTTAATTCTATTGTGCGCCTAGTTGGTAACCTGAGCATGATGTATTATTATAATCCAAATACTATTATCGTGAAGTCATGAAAACAGCTTGGTGTTAAAGGGTCTTATATATCACCCGGAGTCAAACTTTAAGAAGTTAGCTAACAACAAACTAATAGATGCAATAAACAGCTTTGATTTAAAAGTCAAACCATGCTTTTTAAATGGATGAATGCAGTGCTAAACACTTTAAACTGAACTAAACAGATTGAGTTTTTATTGTTAATTGTTATAAATAACAACGAAAAATAATATATATATATCTAAATTAGATATAGTATATAAGAATATATTCTGAAATATATATTATGAAACAGGACTGGTCTTTTTGACAAACAATCCTGTATTCAGTACACATTCACAGATTACTTTATTAGGTACACCTGTCCAACTGCTCGTTAATGCAAATTTCTAATCTGCATGGAAGCAACTCAATGCATTTAGGAATGTAGATATGGTCAAGACGATCTGCTGCAGTTCAAACCGAGCATCAGAAGGGGGAAGAAAGGTGATTTAAGTGACTTTGAACATTGCATGTTGGTGCTAGATGGGCTGGTCTGAATATTTCAGAAACTGTTGATCTACTGGAATTTTCACACACAACCATCTCTAGGGTTACAGAGAATGGTCTGAAAAAGAAAAAATATCCAGTGAGTGGCCGTTCTGTGCGCGCAAATGCCTAATTGATGCCAGAGGTCGTAGAACCTTGAGGCAGATGGGCTACAGCAGCAAAAGACCACACCAGGTGCCACTCCTGTCAGCTAAGAACAGGAAACTGAGCCTACAATTCGCACAGGCTCACCAAAATTGGACAATAGAAGATTGGAAAACATTGCCTGGCCTGATGAGTCTCGATTTCTGCTGCAACATTCGGATGGTAGGGTTAGAATTTGGCATCAACAACATCAGAGCATGGATCCATCCTGCCTTGTATCAAAGGTTCAGGCTGGTGGTGGTGGTGTAATGGTGTGGGGGATATTTTCTTGGCACACTTTGGGCCCATTAGACCAATTGAGCATTGTGTCAATGCCACAGACTACCTGAGTATTGTTGTTGACCATGTACATCCTTTTATGACCACAGTGTACCCATCTTCTGATGGCTACTTCCAGCAGGATAGAGCGCCATGTCAGAAAACGATTGACAGACTGCAATTTAAAGCGCCATGGTGGCGTAGTGAGTAGCACGTTTGGCTCACAGCAAGAAGGTCGCTGGTTCGAGCCCCGGCTGGGTCAGTTGGCATTTCTTTGTGGAGTTTGCATGTTCTCCCCGTGGTTGTGTGGATTTCCTCCAGGTGCTCCGGTTTGCCCCACAAGTCCAAAGACATGCGGTACAGGTGAATTGGGTAAGCTAAATTGTCTGTAGTGTATGAGTGTGAATGTGTGTGTATGGATGTTTCCCAGAGATGGATTGCGGCTGGAAGGGCATCTGCTGCGTAAAAAATATGCTGCATAAGTTGGCCGTTTATTCCGCTGTGGCAACCCCAAATTATTTAAGGGACTAAACCGAATAGAAAATGAATGAATGAATGAGACTGCAATTTCATTATTCATTCATTCATTTTCTTTTCGGCTTAGTCCCTTTATTAATCCGGGGTCGCCACAGCGGATTGAACCGCCAACTTATCCAGCATTTGTTTTACGCAGCGGATGCCCTTCCAGCCACAACCCATCTCTGGGAAATTCATTATTATTTAGTTAATTATATTTTTTAATTATTTAATCAAAAACGTATCTCTATTTTGGCCTCTCATCCAAACAAAGACAATATTATTGTTAATTACAACATAGCTTCTTGAAAATGCTCTGAAGATTTATTTTCTTATTTTTGTTCTTTCGTTCACATCACAGTTGTGAAATTCGGACAAGTAAAAGCAATTTATCTACTCACAGAACTGGGAATTTTCTGAAAATTCTTACTTCAGAGCTTAAACCACCATGTGATTTATATTATTAAAATCTACAAATTAAGCTGAAACAACTTTTGTGTCTCCAAATAACATGTATTAGCAGTGTTTAATTCCTGAATTAATCATTGTTTGTAAATAAATCTACTGCACAAGTCATACAACTTAAGAAAAATCCAGTGTTATCTCGGTAAGTAAGGTTTATATCATGTACAAGAAATATTTAAAGATCTGAATAATATAAATCTGGACCTGTACTTGACCCTCTTGTTGTAATCTAGACTTGACTTATCCCAGCAGACACACAATGTCATAAGACATTAATATTAGGTTAGATTTAGGTCGCCAGCGTCTGTGGACAATGTTATTTAGACATACAATAACAGCGTGAAATGACATTGCTATTTTGTTAATTTTAGGTTGTGTCGGAAAGTGACCAAAATCTAACAGAGGCAACATCTTATACCAGGGTCATATTAATGTCAAACGCTGACATTTATTCGTCAGGTATGACAGCCAAAATCCAACGTCTGATAGATGTCATACTGGTAACATCCACACAACGTCAAGCTGTAACATCATTAGACGTTGATACTTTGTTGTATTTAGGTTGCGTTGGACAGTAACCAATATGCAGCATCTACCCGTATTTGGTCATCGACCTGATTTTTTATCTCCAAACAAAATGCAACTTCCACACAACATTGGGGTAAAACATCATTCTGATGTCCTGTGCCTGCTGGGAAGTTATAGAAAATAAGTAATTACCAATTTCCAGAGTAATATGCATGTAAGAAATATCCATTAATTAAAAGGTTTTGTGTTTTACCCCCGTTCATTTACACTTATGAATTGCATTATGGGACATTGATCTCTGCTAAGTTAACTTTTGATGTTGATAATTTAACTGTTCAATTTAACAAAGTGACTCTAATTGATATTTTAGTTTGAAAGAATACATTGTATAAGAAACAATATATAAAGAATTACGTACAATAAGTCTGTTCAATAACAGAAAAGGTACTGGCAGTATATTACTCGGTTTTTGTACCATGATTTACAACACCAACCCAGACAATATTTCACTTCAAACTATTAAAAAATAAACTTGTTAACGTCAAATATTGCTGGAGGAAATATCAAGGTCAATCAATGGAATTACAAAGCATAAAAAACATGAATAACAAAAACCGTAATAGTGTTTGTGGTACTGTAGGCATGGGACGATAACCGTATTCAGGGTATTGGAAAAGTCAAGGTTTTATAACGGCCAAATTTTTCGGCTATATTTTCTGTATGTGTAAGATATTTTTGGTTTGTTTTTTAAAGGACAACAGTATCTCCAACAAAAAAGATATCCAAAGTTGCCATTTTAAATTGTAAAAAAAAGTTTTGGAAACGAATGAAGACAGCAGAAGTCAAGGATTTATTTGAATTATTTAGTCTGACATGTTTACTCCTCCAAAATATTTTAAATACTTCTCAAAATAAAATATATTGTGTCCAAAGGGGAAAAAAGTTTTAGTTTTTTACCCAGACATTTAAAAAGAAAATATTTTATAGGAGTAATCACAATACCGTGAACCGTCATATTTTTATTCAAGGTTATCATCATACTGTCAGAATCTTATACCAGCCCATGCAGTTTGTGGATACTTATTTTATTTTATTTTTTACATGAGAAGGCTTCTGAGTAAAATCCATCATTCAAAAAAACACTCATTCAAACTAATGCGTATTAAAAATAATAAAGTCATTTTGTGTGTTTTGTGTTTTCACTGCTACACTGAATTTTCATGTAAATGTTCCTTTTATTTGCTGATCCACTTACTATAAAGCTGAGATCTGTGACTGCAGAGCTAGAGAACAGTTGGCGAGGCTGCAGAGATTTCCTCTATAGTCACTGAGCTGTGACTGAACTCAAGACTCAGAAACCAGCATGAAGACGCCAACTGTTCTGGAACTGTGTGAAATGCAGAACTGCAGTCGACAGCCTTTTTAGTTAATTCACTACATTTTAAAACCATAGCGACAATTGTTTAAGTCTTTTCATTTTAAAATCGAATCATTTAGTACATTTCTTTTTTATATAGTTTGTTAGATGTTTAAGCAAGCTAGTTTTCTCTATGATATATTTATATAATGAATTGCACAAGCTGTTTCATGGCTCCTCCCACATCTGTCTGGATCACACACTAAGATCATTTCAGTTTACACACTTTCCCTCAAAAGCCTGCTTCTCTGTGATAAGCATATGGGCGAGGGAGGAATAGACAAGCTAGTCTGTTCATGTGGGAGAAGATTTAATAACATGTCCGTGGTTACCTTTCTGAGGTAATTATGATACGTTCCGAATCAAAACCTCCATCGGTGATTAGCATTGCATGCTATAGGTGTCAAACGTTTACCTACTTGTCATACTAAATACAAGACAGACGTAATCATGTTCTCTGGCACTCCAGGGAATGATTCACAATCATAATACATCAACATGAGATGAAGAGCTGGCCTGGGTAATGCGAAGTGATTATTTTTATAACCAATGTAAATATAGGTCTGCATAAATGTAAAATGCACGATTAAATTGACTGGGATGCATTAATCAGTGCCATGGACTCATAATAATCTATTTTTTGAGAAATGGAAACCTGGGCATTTCATAAATTAATGAATGTACTAAAATAAACGGTTGTGTTGAAACTTTTTGCAACTTTTACATGTCCCTGATACCAAGAAAGACTGGGTCCAACCACAGAAAAAAAGAAAAATAAAGGTAATTATTTATTCATCTCATAATCTGACTTTTTTTTTTTTTTTTGGAAGTTCCAAGTCTACATCTTGCTATTTTAACTGTATTTTTCAGTATTCTAGCACAATTATGACTTCTTGGGTGAAAAAAAAAATTTTGCACAAGTATTATAAGTTGCATCACAAGTTCTCACATTTAGATTAGCAAGCTCTCGAGATTTGCTACTGATTTACCTTTATATTTTTCATTACTTTCACCCAATGTTGGAAACAAGGTTCAATCTAATAGATGAAACCAAAGGCTTTTTACATCATATCATGTGAACACACAAATTAATTCTTAAACTTATTTGAATGTTAGTGAGTTTGTACTATTATAAATGACCAAAAGCATGCATAAGGTTTGTTATTAAAAATAGAATCATCTCGATTTAAAGCCTTTCCATATAAACCTTCATTTAAGCCTTTTGTCAATCTCCTAAAATATAATGCCGCTCTCTGCCATCACAACCAGTTCAATAAACATACAGACCAAGATTGCAGATATTTCATTATTCAGCTGTACATATGCATATATCTGCATTGTAATTCAAAGAAATCTCACAGATGAAATAAAATATGCTTCCGATAAACATTTGCATTGACTCAGATGTATATGCATGAGGCCTAACTCATGCAGCAGAAAACAACAACGAACCATGACAGTTGCTCAACTTTTCACTTCTTTACACTCTTCGGTTTCAGTCTTTCCCCAATTTGAGGATGAACATCATGTTTCCCATCGGACTCTAAATGAATTATCATTCATTCATTCATTTTCTTTTCGGCTTTGTCCCTTTATTAATCCGGGGTCGCCACAGCGGAATGAACCGCCAACTTATCCAGCATTTGTTTTACGCAGCGGATGCCCTTCCAGCCACAACCCATCTCTGGGAAACACATCCATACATTCTTATTCACACACATACACTATGGACAATTTAGCTTACCCAATTCACCTGTACCGCATATCTTTGGACTGTGGGGGAAACCGGAGCACCCGGAGGAAACCCACGCAACCACGGGGAGAACATGCAAACTCCACACAGAAATGCCAACTGGCCCAGCCGGGGATCGAACCAGCGACCTTCTTGCTGTGAGGCAAACGTGCTACTCACTACGCCACCGTGGCTCTAAATGAATTAAATTAATTAAATTTTAAATGAATTAAAAGTGCGTTTATCACTAAATTGAAGTTTCATGTCCATACAACATTTACCTCAGCAACATGCTCCTCAATGTTAGTCTTGCCAATCAGGTCTTTTTGTTAAAGTACCTTATTTTTTCATACTGTAGCTTATATTTTAATGATTTCTGTGATGGATTTAAGCTTTCAAAAAATAATAAAATTCTAGTAGCTTTTATCATGGGGTATTTCAATTCATGAGTAAATTAAGGTTTTTGGTAAACAAAACTATTCAGTAATAACTTTGTCTATTCTAACCGATAAACATAAACTAAACTAATTTCGAGAGGATCACGTGCTCGCAGCTGGTCCCGCATTATTCAATTTATGATTCACCAATCAGATGAGTCCTAAGCCACTATATATACCCTAGGTTCCATATCTCAGCCATCTTCGTTTTGAAGAATCCCCCCTTCCACCCCTACTCCTCCTTTCCTAGATGGGTGGCACGGTGGCCAAGTGGCTAGCACTGTTGCCTCACAGCAAGAACGTCATTGGTTCTAGTCCTTACCAAGCCAGATGACATTTTTGTGTGGAGTTTACACGTTCTCCCCGTGCTCACGTGGGTTTCCCCCGGGTTCCCTGGTTTCCTCCCACCGTCCAAAAACACGCAACTTAAGTTATTTGACTAATCCAAATCGGCTCCATAGACATGCTCCTAGTAAGTAGTTATCTTTTCATAGCAATCACTATCTGTTCATTAGCTACCCGCAGGGGAGTTCTCGAGATCTACCTGAGCTCAAACTCTCCTTGCAAACTCTCGCCTTGCAAACGGGAGGGAGCCCTGGGCTCAAGGATCTTATGAGCTCAGGGCTCTCTCCCGGACAGCATGCCAAACAAGCTTTATAATCAATCATCAGCTAAGTGTGAACTCTTGAAAAATAAAAAAATAAAAAGTGTTGTATGGGGTGCATGGGGTGTTAAAGTGTTTGCAGTTTACAGTGTCCAAACCTCAAAATGCTCAAGTATCCTAAAATTGAGATTAAACCAGCAAATATTATTTTACTCCTGAATTGAACACTCATTCTAAAAAGCTAAATAAATGGGGAACCAGCAGTGAGTTAGTCCTGTGGGTTTTGATCAGAACTCTGTAGAAAGCAAGGACAAAGTGTAGTACAGGTCAACACAGTGTTTAATTTAATAAGGAGGGAAACTGATTCAATTAAATCGAAAGAGACTCATTTAATTGTTTTGGATTCTACTGTAAACAAAGGTTTGAAAAAGGCTGTTCTTATCGTCGCCCAGCATTCATGGTTTCTTTTTTCAATACTTGTGCTTGGCAAAAGCTCTGAAGCACTGATGTGTACTAGTTAAATATCTCCAAGAGAATCGGGATTCGGAATAGGTGAATTTTGAGAAACTATTTTCCAAATCCCAAGACCAATAAGCAAAGAAGCAAAAGCGTTGCATAACACTAATGTCAGTTTTCCAGAGAATGGATGAACTAACAAGAAGCATCCTTTCACAATGGTGCTTTGGAAAAAGGCTATTTTTTTTCAGGAAATTGTAGCTCTTTTGGATGTGAGAATGAAGACATGTGGTCCACAGACTTGGTTTATGCAGCTGCCATTGAAAAGAATGGAACTGCTTAGGGACACACAACTGCAAATCAATTTTTTATTAGCTCCATAAAGAACGAATGGCATCCATTAAATCTTTCCACTAAAACAAAAATTCTTTAAAGTGGTAAAGGTCTCATAAGCTCATTAAAATGTTAATCACTCTAAGAATTAATGGTCCTTTTAAAACTGTTGACCAAAATGTTTCTTTGGCATTGCTGTAAAGCACATTGTAGAAAAAAGTATATACCTCTTTACACCAGTGTTTCCCAACCCTGTTCCTGGAGGCACACTAACAGTACATACCCTACCTGACAAATGTCTTGTCGCTTATCCAAGTTTTAGGAACAACGAATAACAACTTTACTTCTAGTTGATCATTTGGTACAGTATCAGAAGTGGTACGATCATGTCTTGATTTTTAATATTTAATTAGAACAGTAAAGTCTGACTTTGCTTAGACAAAAGTCTTGCCGCTTAACAGTGGATCTAGAATTAACAAGTCATCATTCTTGCAGGACTCCCAGTGTTCATCAAGATTCAATGGATTTATCTTCAATGCCTCCTCCTTCATACTACGCCAGACATGCTCAATAAAGTTCATGTCTGGTGACTGGACTGGCCAAACCTGGAGCACCTTGACCTTCTTTGATTTCAGAAACTTTGATGTGGAGGATGAAGTATGAAAAGGAGCTCCATCTTGCTGAAGAATTTGCCCTCTCCTGTAGTTTGTAATGTAATGGACTGCACAAATGTCTTGATACCTCAGGGTGGTAATGTTGCCATCCACTCTGCAGGTCTCTTGCACACCCCCAGACTGAATATAACCCCAAACCATGATTTTTCCTTCACCGAACTTGACTGATTTAGATCAGAATTTTGGGTCCATGTGGGTTCCAATAGATCTTCTGCAGTATTTGTGGTGATTGGGATGCAGTTCAGCAGATGATTCGTCAGAAAAATCTACCTTCTACCACTTTTCCAACTAGAAGTCAAATTATTATTTGTTGCTCTTACAACTTGGATCGACGACAAGACTTTTGTCAGGTAGTGTATTTTGTATGTCTCCCTTATCTGACCCATTAACTTCAGGTTATGGAGTCTCTTGTTCTGATGAGTTGATTGAGGTGTGTTTGATTAAGGAGAGGTTATAAATGTGTACTGTTGGTGTGCCTTCAGGAACAGGGTTGGGAAATACTGCTCTACATATTAGATTACATTACATTAGATTACATGCCCTACATAGGGCTACTTGAACCAGGCCATTTTAATTGATTTCATTGGTCAGCATGCTTATTTACTAATATTAAATGCCTACTCTGACTTGAATAAAATCACTGTAGGACTGCCGCCTCTGCAGTATTTTAATTCCTGCTCTGAACAATTTTTAGACCATCAGGCCTATTGACTGCTCTGCAAATATTATACTCAAATTTAACTCCCACGCTAAAATCCCATGGACTGAGTCAGGCTATTAAGACTCGGTAATCTCATATTGCTCTGACACTGTCAGCAAACTCAGCGTGTTCAGCTCGTGAACTTTCGGCTGGCACTCTTTCATTCACCCTTGTTTTCTAATGATTCATTTTAAATCGCTTTATCTCATATATACAGTGTGCAGGAAAGTACATTTGAAAGCTATCAGTGCTCTGTTTGCAAAAAAAAAAGAAAGAAAGAAGAAGAATTCACCTGTCGATAAACAGATGCATACAAACCGAAGTCGCCAGAGGTGAGACACCATAGCAACAGTGCTCATGATTGTTCAATAGACACCTTTTTTCACATTTTCAAGTTTGGAATAACAAGTGATGCAGTATATAGCAGGATAAACAGCAACTGTAAGTCAGTGGGAGATCATAACAAATATGAGAGAATTAAACAAGACAACCCCCTAACAGACTATGACCTGAAATTCCCACATTTACATGTAATCAATATCAACCATATACACCCTTAAAACTCCTTTAAAACAGCATATCCTCATAAAGTCACTGTATAACTGGCACACTAAAAGCCTACTTGACAAATTAGACCATGACCTCAAAAAGAAAAAGTATATTTTCTTGTGGCGATATCAATGAGATGTACACTTCTGTTTGTCCCTTGACACAGAAACCCATCAACAGAAAACCAATTATCCACCCACCGATATGCTGATGGTAATGACTGAGAGGTAAATGAGACGGCCTGACACGTAACTCATCCTGATTGATGTTGATCATTTTTCTCTGATGATCAGGAGGGCCTCACCTACTGCTAGATCTAATTCAGGCTAAAAACATCTGACTAATGGAGCGGGACATAATTGCTTCCAAATGAAAAGCAGTGCAACAAAAGACCATTCACATTAGGTGAAGGCCAAAAGAGCTGAGTTTGTTAAGAGAGCTTTTACAATTAATAAAATGCATGTTTACGTTGTGTTACGTTTATATGTTTACTCCGTTTCAACTGCCGCAGGTGTTTTTTCCCTTATTTGAAATGTTCCAGGTTTCCTCTGAACAGCTTTATTGTTTGCTTGAGATTGTTATTTTCCTCTTGTTTCTCTGTTCCTGCGTTTTTACCTTGATTACTTCACTTTCTTTGTGCATCTGCATCGTCCAGACCAATCCAATCTCGCAGCCAATGTCACGATTTGTTAATTCAGATACATCCACTCTACTTCAGAAATGTTCTTTTTTTGTCCAGGAGGCTTGACCCTTTGTGACTATTCTGTTTGATGTTGCAGTGAAGCTGTGTTTCGGTTCATCATGTGGAATGGTTTTACAGAGAGTGCAGATCAAACTTCATTTCACTCTCTTACCTGAGGCTGCACAGAGCATTTACAATGAGATTTCCTCTCTGGAAGCATTCTGCTCACTTCTGGGATCCTCAAAGAGCCCTCAACCTGCTGATGAAAAACAATCTAATGTTACTTGTGGTGTAAGACAGCAAATGACAGAAAGTGATGTGGTCTTGGTGGTATCCTTTTGTGTATAAGGCCTGGCTTAAAGGTAATACTTTTAGGACAGATTGGGTCTTGAAATGATTAGGCACAATCCCAATTCTATTTTTTTTACCCCTTCCCTGTGGCCCTTGAAACAGAGTGTGGAGGGAAAGGGCTTCAAATTTTAGCCCTAAGAACACCAGTACAACATCTGCACACATCATCATATGTCATCGCGAGCTCGTACTTCATATTGGCGATGACGACTGCTATAGTTATTCCAGTTGTGTTCTTTTTTGGTACAGTATTTATCTTCAGGAAGCCACTGAAGGCAACAATATCATGTTATCATAACGATATAATAGGCAATAAGTTCGTAACTGTATCATGTATAATACACTGTGGCCATATTCATCTAAACACACAAAAACAACATTATTATAGACACGAAAAAGCTCATTCACAGCCACTAGATTTTTTTTGTCAGTGTATTCGAGTGTCATCAAGTGAAAGATGTGAAAGTACGTTGCAAGACTATACAAGCATTATTATAGGATTCATTAAAACATATGCTTGTTTGTTGTAATAATGACAAACAAACTAATTTGTGCATCTCCTGCCTTCCGTGTGCAGCTTTTCGTACCCCTTGGTTTTGAGTGTGGTCCTCAAAATTTTTTGTTTCAAGGGCTATCTGGGCCTTCCTCTCAGCCCTACACCTTCACACTAAAGACAATTGGGACACCCCTACCCCTTCACGTGAACGTGCAAAACAAGGGGTTGGGGTAAAGGGAAGTGCTAAGGAGTAGAATTGGGATTGGGTCTAAATGGCACGTGTGATGGGAGTGTGGCCCACAGCCGAGTTTCCATCCTAACTTAAAGCAAAGTCTTTTCAAAATCCCGAATGTGAATTAGGGGCATTATGCCTAGTTCTCACTAAACCTGCACTCAGTGGGACCCAAAGCACCAAGTACAACACGAGACGAGAGTGGATGTGATAAAATATATTTAAATGAATTAACGAAAAACATGGATAATAACATAGAAATAGGGTTCAGCTAACTTATGTTCAATGTTTGGTCTAGCACATGTTCTGAAGCAGTATTAGGCCAAATGCTTTTCTGTTTGACCACTACATAAATTAAAGTTTATTATTTTATTTCACAGCAAAATGATTAGCCTATTTCTAACTGCTCTGCCTGTATTTCTATGTTCTGAAAAGCTCCTCGTCAGTGTCCATTTCATTTAATTCCACTAAAAATATATATATGTTTGTTTGTTTTCTGTTTATTTTTATTTCTATTCAAAAGGAAAGCAAGTAAAAAGTAGAGGGAAGAAGCTGTGAAAATAAAACTACTTTTTTTAACCTGCTGGATTTTGAGGGCATGAGCGAGACAAAAATTGAATACTGTGGGCAGGAATAAGAGAAAATAATCAAGGAGCGGGACAGAATCTTGTGGAAGTGCGACTAAAAAATCTGTCCTGTGCAAGTCTCTAGTCCATTCATTCAAACATTCATATTCTTTTCAGCCTAGTCCCTTTAATAATCAGGGTCACCACAGACAAATGAACCACTAACTTATCCGGCAAATGTTTTTTGAAGCGGATGCCCTTCCAGCTGCAACCCATCACTGGGAAACATCACTCTCACTCTAACCACTGCACCACCCCATCTCTAGGTCACACTGTTCTAGTAAGGTACTTATGAACAACCATCAGATACTGTATGTATGTCAATAAGCTGATGTTTAAATCACTCATTAGAGTGAAAACTTATGTAAGATACACTTCATATAAAAGTTTGAAATGTTAAGCATGTGTCCTTGAATTCATTTTTTGCCTTTACAGTATATGTGATTTCTTGTGTCTGTGCTCAGGATAAGGGTCTTTTGTTCTGACAGGTTTTTGTCAACATCTTTCTTCATACAGCTGAAGACAGAAGATGCAGGGAAGAGCTAAGGATCCCCCTACAGCCGCTGGCCAACGTTCAGCTGTCTGCCCTCACACTGTGCTTGTGATTAACTCCTCACTGGTTCTGCCTTCACACATCTCTATCTGTCTTCTTGTCTTTTCTAAACTCCCACTCATGACTCTCATTTGTCACTGAGCCTTTTAAGATTTGCTCAAACATATGTGTAACAGACAAACGATAAATGGCTGCTGTTTATGCATGGGCATAGTGCATTTCATTTATTAATTTACATTCATTTATAACAAAACCAGATGACAAAACACAATGAATTATTGTTGATAATAATAATTCTGTCATCATTTAACATGCAAGCATATAACATCCCATGTTTTTTTAGTTAAACCATGGTAATCACAAGTTAAATCATGGTGTTGCTAAAAATGACCGTTTAAACATGGTGTTTGTATAAAAATTATAAAAATAAATGTGACAAAAATATAAACAATAAAACTTTTACTATAATAATGCATGTTTAATATTTATATGAGTCCCACTCACTTGTTGCCAAACTCATTTCAGTTTCTTTTGTACTGTTGAACTCAATGGCTATACCAGCTAGACCCATTAATAAGTTATTTTTTGGGAGACATCCCTTTAAATCTAAAGTCTAGCTTACGTCAAGAACAACCATAGCGACAAATAGCCTATATGTATTTTTTCCACAAGAACAAGGCGTTCAGACCGCTAAAGCGACAACGTTATCGTTAGGCTACATCGGGAAATCCTTTTTTCGAATTGAAAAGTGATAAGATGGCCAGACCATCCTCATATAAAGGCTCTTACATTTTAAGTCTATAAGGCGACAAGTAATTCCAGTTACAAATATGTAAAAAAAATACAATTTCTGAAAAAACACCTGCTCGATCAACCTGTGAGTGAAGCACCAAGCCAGGCTAGAAAACAATGTGTTTAGTAGGCTAGTTTACCTCAGTTGAGCAGCAGTGAGAAAGATCTCAGCAGTGAGAAAGATCGTTGTTTAAATCCAATGTGATAGCTAAATTCACATTAAGTTGTTTTTCAATCGCTAAATTCACTGTGGAGATAGATCGCGCTAGCTAGAAGCGCTCAAAACTAGCATAGTGTGGACATCTGCTGGTGCAGCCGTGTAAATGCAACAAGCTGAATTTAGTTTTTTGATATACTGTACTTGATTACTTTTCACCTAACTTGTTTAGTAAATCTATTTAATTATTGATACATACTAATATAAGCTACAAAGGCTATCATCAACACAAATTATGGGGTGGTGATTTGATATGATAACCCAACAACGTAAAATTATTCATTCATTCATTTTCTTTTCGGCTTAGTCCCTTTATTAATCCGGGGTCGCCACAGCAGAATGAACTGCCAACTTATCCAGCATATGTTTTACGCAGCAGATGTCCTTCCAGCCGAAACGTAATATTATGATACATTTAATTAAAATAAAACACTTGAAATACTTCATGGGCGACATGGTATCTCAGTGGTTGGTCGCCTCCCTGTCGGCTCACAGCAAGAGTGTCCCGGCTGGGTCAGTTGGCATTTCTTTGTGGAATTTGCATGTTCTGCCCGTGTTCACGTGGGTTCCCCCGGGTGCTCCACTTTCCCCCACAGTCCAATTTGCAAAGGTGAATGGAATAAATTAAATTGGCTGTAGTGTATGTATGTGGATGAGTGTGTATGGATGTTTCCCAGTACTGGGTTGCAGCTGGAAGGGCATCTGCTGTGTAAATCATATGCTGGATAAGTTGGTGGTTCATTCCGCTGTGGCGACCCCAGATTAATAAAAGGACTAAGCCTAAGGAAAATGAATGATTGAATGAAAACTTCATTTGTTTACTTGGATGTCATGACCATCAAAGAACTGGAAAAGTATTTAAATTACTGACAAGTTTAATACTAAAGGGAAATGTAAATATTTTAGACAAAAAAAGTGGGTTCTACTCTCCCTCTCCCCTCTCTCCCTCACTTCTAGCTGCTTTAAAACACTTTATTAAGGCAGAACAGTTTGTCTGTGGCACCGCTGACCTTCCCCCCAGTGGGTTCAAGCAGTGCCTGTGCTACTGTTTTCTTTATTATTGAACTCACATTCTCATTATGGGCCAAATTATTAGCAGGTCACATTTGACCTCCTTTGTTTGCCTCTTTCATTTAGAATCACTCCGGAGACACCAGATTTGAATAGACTTCATTAGCCCAACAATAATGTGTCTTAAAGCATGCCTGCAGCATATCTCCAGTGGAATGGACTGTACAATATCCAGCCACTGGCTTCCAGATCTGGGATTTCTCAATGAACCACCTGTTTTCAAAGCAGTTTGTTTATTTATATATTAACTATTATTATTAATTAATTAATATTACCTTTAATATATGCGCTTTATTAAAATTTAAGCTATATTACTCACCAAAAATGCTTTCCAAAAAAAGAAAACATTTTAAAAAATCTGAATAATAATTTCTGGAAAAAAAATTGCAAGTCAATACATTGCAAATGAATGAGTAAATATCATTTTAATTTATGACACATACTTGATTTTAATGACTGAAACCTGGAGCAGACATTGAGAAGGAAGAGCACAGTATTTGTTGGGACAGCATGGTGCGTTCACATTATTAATGACTTCTGTTGCTTTCATTCTATGCTCAGTGGAAATAATTCACACACAGATGGTGTCATGTATGTTTCATGGTATCTATGGGTAATTCAGGAGTCATTTAAATGATGGATTAAACTGCAACATTTAGACGTAATATCCTCCATTTATCTCAGCAACCAGCACACAGTTTGATCCAGCAGCAGATGGTGGATGTCATGAGGCTCAGACATTCAGACAGGACTCTTAAGGCTCTGAATATTCACTTGGCATAAATTAAGTACTGGCCTTATACCCACACATTCAAACACAAACACACACAAACAAACAAACAAACTGTGACTCACAAACAATGATTGTATCCCTATACGTCAGCATAGGCAATTATGGAGTATTATACTATTAGATAACTCACACGATCATTTAAATGCCAAAGGTAGGTTTTCAATTCTTTGGTCAATTGGGTCATGAAATGCATTAAAAGTTTCCTTTCAAACGGATGTTAATAGTATCTCACAGTCCTAAATTAAATTAATTTGCTACATAAATTCAAGGCACTGAATGAAAAAATGAAATCTAATGCTTGAATGGCCATGAAATAGATGGTGGCAGGATTCAGTGTTATGCTTTGTAAAAAATAAAGCCACCATTTGTTCAGCACACTGTACTTTTTCTGTCATATGCGAAGAACTCATTCATTCATTCATTTTCTTGTCGGCTTAGTCCCTTTATTAATCCGGGGTCGCCACAGCGGAATGATCCGCCAACTTATCCAGCATTTGTTTTACACAGTCACAACCCATCTCTGGGAAACATCCATACATTCTCATTCACACACATACACCACGGACAATTTTAGCTTAACCAATTCACCTGTACCGCATATCTTTGGACTGTTGGGGAAACCTGAGCACCCGGAGGAAACCCACGCAACCACGGGGAGAACATGCAAACTCCACACAGAAATGCCAACTGACCCAGCCGGGGCTCGAACCAGCGACCTTTTTGCTGTGAGGCAAACATGCTACTCACTATGCCAGCGTGGTGCTATTGATCAACAATATTCGCTAAAATGTTATGTCTATACATGTTTAACAGAGTTTTCTGAATAAACTTCTTTGTGTTGAACAGGAATGTTGATATTTAAATAATTCACGCATGTGTGACGCGATGATCAAAAACTAAGCTTGTTTATCAGCACAGTCACCTCACAGCAAGAAGGTCACTGGTTCGAGCGCGAGTTGGGTCAGTTGGAATCCCAGTGTTCGTGTGGGTTTCCTCCTAGTGCTTTGGTTTCCCTGACAGTGCAAAGACATGCTGTACAGGTGTCTGAGTAAATATGGGTGTTTCCCAGTACTGGGTTGCAGCTGGAAGGACATCCCAGTGTGTAAAACATATTCTGACACTAATTACTTATTTTGCTAATTTTTTTAAATTTCACTAAACAGAAAAAAATAAATGAACTCAATAGCAGTATCCTGGCAAATAATTCTGGCCCAGATTTGGCATAAAGCTGGCACAGTAGGCATTCATCCGGCACTGGCATACAGCATTTGGGCCAAACATGGCCCAGGTTTGGCAGAGGTGGCACTGTCTTTAAGGCGGCAGACAAGACATGGGCCAGATGTCAAATGTAGTATTTGGCCCAGAAACTGATCAAAACTGATCTGTGGGCCATGTAAGTTTGGTCTAACTTTTTAAAATCCTTTAAAAAACATTTGAGTAAAGAAATAGTTCAAAACACAGTCATTTCCATCTTCCTGTTTGCATCCTCTGATGCCTTCATTTTAATCCATAAATCAATCAAGATTGAATTATTTGAATTATTACTCTGTTCTTTCCTGTATGTTGCACCTAAATTTAACCTACCCACATAGCAAAATGTCTCTGGCCCACACATTCAGCGTTTACTTGGCCCACATGCCGCAGTGAATTATGGTACATGAATGGACCAAGTCTGGCTTCCAGACAATATCCATTCATGTGCCATATCTGGCCCAGCTCAGGCCCAGTTTTGGTTGGCTGAGACCTGGGCCTTATATGGTCGATGTTTGGCCCTTTTGTGGAAGCCAGACTTAGTTCAGACATGTACTGTAATTCACTGCGGCATGTGGGCCAAGTAAAAGCTGTTTGTGTGGGCCAGAGCTGGGCCAGAGAAATTTTGCTGCGTGGGAACTGTTGCTTCATCTGACGTGACAAGTTTATCTTTAAAGTAAAATACAATAATAAACATCGCATGAATATGCGAAATTATGCTAGCTGAACAAAAATTGTTACTTAGAAGACCTAAAAAACAGTTGTTAAGACAACTCAAAGTTCTTACTGCATCAAGCTGTCTTGTTTTTAATGTTTTCTTAACAATTTATTTTTTACAGTGTGCTTTATTTTTCAAAGATAAACTCTGAACAGTTTCTGATCTCAGTTGTTCGTATTAATTTTAAAAAGTAATGTTTATTTATTCAAATAAGTAAATTATAAAATGTTCTTTACACTACAAAAACTACAAGAGTCTTTTGAGAACTGTTCTAAAAAAAGGAACCAAAAATAGCTTTTCTATGTGATCCCAGTGGGCACATTGACATCAAAAAACACACTGAAAATGCAAATCAATGTAAGTCAATTGACTACTTTGATGCATCAAAAAACATGTCAAAAATAGATTACATGACTGTCCTGTAGTCAATTTTTTATGTCAATAGATAACAATTTTAGATGTCAATTTGATGTTTGGACATTAAGGAAGTTTTCATGCATTGTAGAGATATAAAATACAGGGTACATTTGTAATTAAAGCTTTCCGAAAATAAAACTTTCCGCTAAATGTGTTTTTGTCATTAATTTAGTAGTCATAATGGCATCAGTGTGTGGATGTCAAATGGACATCTAGGTTTGACATCAAATTAATTCGTATTTTGACATGTTTTTGACATCAATGTCATTTTGATGCTGTTTTGACATCAAGGTGTCTGCTGGGATTGGTGTAAAAACCCATGTTTGGAACCCTTATCTTTTAAAGTGTAAAGATTACAAAGAAATAATTGGGTTAATTATAGGCTTTACATTACATCAGTGTAAAATATGTACAATGCTGATCACAAAACATGGCCTGTCCTGTCAGAAACCTACTTACTCAATAAAATATCAAATTAAAATGTAGAAAGACCCTGAAAATGTCTTTTTGCCTAACGTCGTTTAAAATATTTGTATGCATACAGCACATATTCTACAACCCTGAATACATAATAGTCGTGATGACTGAAGGGGTTGTAGGCTTTTCGCTGAGCAATTTATATAGCACATATAGCCTAATACGTTTTCTTCAATGAAGTGACACAGTACGGTTTAGCAAGTAGCCTACACTAAATCCCTATAAGGACCCCTGGTCGTCTCTAAATTGTGTCTTTAAGGATATTTTCTTCCTTCCTTCATGTGGGATTTGCTCCTCTCTCTCGTTTGATGATGTTTGGTGATGCTGCTTCTGTTTTTTTTCTCTTCTTCGGTCTGCAGGAGAGTCTTATCCAGTGCTTATCGCACAAAATGTATTCTTGTTTCCTCCCCTCTCAGCACTACAACCCCTTTTCAGCATCTACAACTTCAAAGTATCGTTGGGTGATGGGATATCCCAGCATTCCTTATCTGTATACAACACTGCTGCTTCTTTTGTACTCTTAGCTGAAATGGCGAGAGACATAGTGAGGAGTGACGAGGTGATAACATTTGGCAGATTCACAAGGTGAACCAAGTTTGCTAATTTCTCTTTTTTCGGTTATACCTCCATTCATAAAAAAGTAATTTACCTTTTTGTTGTTTGAAGACAAATGAGACAGTGCTTAATGACATATACTATACTTTTCTGAGACTTTTCCCCAAGAGATAAAGGTTTTAAAATGTGTAATTTCCATTGTGTTCTGTATGCTTGAACACCAGCTAGTCTATGGAGTACTCATACTTTAAAAACATTTTTTTACTGATCCTCAGAATACGAGCAATTCATATTTTTTAAAAACAAAACAAAAAAACTTTGTTTTTGTACTGTTATAATTTAAAATAAGACTAAGCAGTGGCCTTAGGTGGTCAGAACACAAATGAGTCGCAGGTAATGAAGTATTAAGCGTTTCTCTTATAAGAAAGCCCTTCTAAGCTAAATGCTAGCATGCATCCTACAGCTCCGTTCACTCTTCGCCTCTTTGCCCTTGTTTTTTCTTTTATTATAAGCTTGAAACATTACATAAAGTAATAATACAAATTCAGATATAAATTATATCCAGGAACATTACAGGATTGCAAAATCACAACCATAAATAATAATGAAGAAAATCATAGCATGTGGAAAAAAATAGAGTATTAGAAAGTGTTATTAAAAAAAAAAAATGAAATAAAAATTTAGGACACAATCATCAGCTACAGCGGGGGATCAGTACCAGAAAAAAAATCCTCCATGAAATCTAACATCATATCATTCTTTTTGTTTTTAATTTGTATTAGAGACTTTTTCAAAGTTTCCATTTGTAATAGAAATATATCGCATTTTGCTATACAATTCGCAAATATCTGTTTATGAATAAAATATTTACCTTGTAAGATCCTCTTTGCCCTTGTTTGGAATGCCTCGGTTGGTGTGATGACGAGCGAACAAAATGGCGACGGTTGGCCACGCCCACTATTAGCTTCTTCTGGGTTCTTCAAAAACCTATAGATGACGTCACGGATACTATGTCCATATCTTTTACAGTGTATGGCCTCAATATACATGTAGGTTATTTTTAAAATATATAGACGAATTACCAGCCTACGTCACACAAGATGTCACACCGGTCCCTGGTTGCAAAAAAACACCGATTGCAATAGCAAACATGTCGTGTCATGTAGTAGGATGCTAAATTTGAAAGTCCAATAATTGAAAACTTAAGTTAACTTAAGTTAACTTATCACACTGCTTTTAATGCCAACCACATACGTCTTTGGCTAAAAGGGAGCTGAATGACTCTGCAGTTCTCATGTCATATCAGGTAAGCTCACACTATGCTGAATCATACACATCCCTCATTTTTGACTGCAGCAATGATTTCAGTAAAAAACAGTAAAATATGGTGAATTAAACTGCGGACACTGAATGCTTAGAATGAAATGTAAACATGTACGTCCACATACCCTGCCATACAGGTGCAGTTCACTGTCAGAATGCAGTTGTTTTGCTTCCTGTCTTCCTTCCTTGTCTTTGGCTAGGCAGAACCTCGGTTTTTAGCACCACATAGTTTTGAATCTGGTAATCATGGAGCATTATTTCTTGCACATGACCACACAGAACAAAACTGTAGGCATCCAAAGACTTGTAGGCCTTTAACTTCTCTCTTGTAAAATCATTTGGAGTTTCAATGAGATATATTTTGTATATTTCAGGCTGGACGCTTGGCCATTTCGTCTTATATCCATTGGGAAGGTGCTGCTATCGCAAATGGACCTGTCAGACGAATGCTAAGCGGTGGGAAGGGAGGGGTTATCCTCATCCACCACCAGGGGAAAAATCATGGTTTGGGGTTACATTCAGTATGCAGGCATGCAAGAGATCTGCAGAGTGGATGGCAACATCAACAGCCTGAGGTACTGTATCAAGACATTTTTGCTGCCCATTATATTGCAAACCACAGGAGAGGGCAAATTCTTTAGCAGGATATCGCTCCTTCTCATACTTCAGCCTGCACGTCAAAGTTCCTGAAAGCAAAGGTCAAGGTGCTCCAGGATTGGCCAGTCCAGTCACCAGATATGGACATTACTGAGCATGTCTAGGGTAAGATGTAGGAGGAGGCATTGAAGATGAATCTAAAGAATCTTGATGCACTCTGGAAGTCCTGCATGAACGCTTTCTTTGCCATTCCAGATGACTTTATTAATAGGTTATTTGAGTCATTGCAGAGATGTATAGAGGCAGTCATAGCTCATAAGAGTCATCAACAATATAAATTATTTTTCGACTGCACCAAGACTTTATATTGTATTCCGTACATTATTTCTGTGAAGTGACAAGAGTTAGACCTTACTGTCCTAATTAAATAATTAAAAATCAAGGCATGATCATATTTTATTTTTTGTAAAAAATAAGCATAATCTAGAAGCCTTTGCCTTTCATATAAGCCACTTCAGATAACAAATGATCAACTAGAAGTTGTTGTACCTAAAACTTGGATAGGCGACAAGACTTGACATATTGAGAGATTCTTTTAATTTTACATGTTACACAAGCACCACCTATTGGTCCAACATGGTAGTGCTCCTGTTCTCTTTCTGCCAGTCGATCTCTCCATCCATAAATGAAAGAGATGTCTTTTCAAAATAACAATACAGCTTGGCAAGATTAGAAATTCATCTTTCATATCGCTTTTCCCCTCTGGCGTATGACTTTAATTTAAAAAATACAGACAAAAAGATCAAAATGTTGTATTTCCATGAAACTGAAGGAAGTGAAATCAGTGGCACTCCATGCAAATGAGCTCTGCACTGCTGGAAGACATTCATCTTTCTGCCCTGAAGGAACACGTCACGCCAATCCAGATGCTTGTGACTTTAAAGGGCATCACGCGGTGTACACACACACACACATATACAAACGAAAACAGATAACAAAAAGAACATTGACTGGTGGTAAATCACACACTTTTATTATCAGTCGTTGGATTTGTACAAAGGGATCAAATGATGCAATTACAGGACTAGACCATTGGACATTTTGATACGCACACAAAATCAGACAAAGGGGCCTGATCGTAGTAGAGCAGCTATGCAAACTAAAGCAGGCGTCGACAGGTCGGGTAAACAGGACCATGTTATGCGGTTTGGGGAAAAGCATTAGCAGCACACAGACAAACAGAGAGGCGCAATTGTGGAGGAGTTAACAGCAGCTACAACATGTGAAAGAGTCACCACATCGTCACTAAGTTCACAGTTGGCCAGACTCAAACTACGACAGTCAATTGTTCTTATCAAACAGTTCTAGTCAACAGTCAGGAGTGGCTTTGCCTCTGATTCTGACAGTCCTGGATCAACACTGGCTTCTTCGGGAAAAGCTTTGCATATGTTGTATTCTTCACAGGATTCAAAGCAGAAATGTGAGTTCGTCATGAGCGTGTTTTTATAAAGCATCACCTAAAGCAGCCAGTGACTGACCCAAGGACAATGTTCATGATTGGAGGAGCTCATCATCAGCACAGAGGCACTTGAGAAATGAGGAAAACTACATCAGAGTAAGGCACCACAAACAACAGTTACAACGCATCTTTGGAAGGACAAAATGTACACGCAATAACACTATTCCTTTTCAAATCTCTCTTTATGGGCTGCATTTTCAGGTAATTGCATTTTTAGACTCTTTTAGGTAAATGTATATGGAGTAAATGAATATACTTTTTGTTCATATACTCTCTGAAATAAAGGTACGTGAGTTGTCACTGGGGTCGTACCTTTTCAAAAGGTACACGTTTGTACTTAAAGGGTCTATATTAATACCTCAAGGGTACATATTAGTACCTAAAAAGTACAAAAGTGTTCCTCTTAAAATGTTTAGGTACTAATATGTACCCTTGAGGTATTAATATAGACCCTTTAGTTACAAATGTGTACCTTTTGAAAAGGTACCACCCCAGTGACAGCTCGCGTACCTTTATTTCTGAGAGTACCAATGTAGCATTTGCTTAGATATGATATACAGCTATGGAAAAAATTGGCAATGAAATTGTCTCTGGATTTATTAGGTATGAGTTTGAGTAGTAAATCAAACTAAAATGGAATTTAATAAGGCTGACATGGTGGCTCTGTAGTTGGCACTGTCGCTGGTTTGACTCCTGACTTGGTCAGTTGGCATTTCTGTGTGGAGTTTGCATGTTCTCCCCATGTTCGCGTAGGTTTCCTCCGGGTGCTCCGGTTTCCCCCACAGTCCAAAGACATGCGCTATAGGTGAATTAAATAAACTAAACTGGCCATAGGGTTGCAGTTGGAAGGGCATCCGCTGTGTAAAACATATACAGGATAAATTGGCGGTTTATTCCACTGTGGCGACCCCTGATGAGTAAAGGGACTACGCTGAAGGAAGATGAATGAATGAATGAAATTTTATAAATTCATTTTATCAAATTAAATTAATGTTTTGATTGTTGTTGGTTGATTGGTTATTTCACCAAATATTGTCTTCACTATTTTGTAGTTTAACAAATTGGTATTGTATCATCTAAAAATAAATTACATTTCTAAAAACAAAATGCCTTATTGTTTTACGCAAAAAATATATATATATAAATCATATTTTTTTACATTTGGAAGATATGTCATAATAGTTTACAGAATAAAACTCAAACACATCACTATAAGTTATAAATCCAGAGGAAATGACAATTGTCGGGGGTTCTCTAAATTATTTCCATAGCTGTGTATATGATTACCTTAATCTATCATAACTGAGGAGCATAACAATCTGATAAACTATAATGTATCTCTATAACGGTGTTATAATTTATCTTTAAATAATATTGCACAGGTTACTCCTACAAAGGTGAGGCAGTGACACTTTCTACTTTGTCTATAATCTATCTATCCATCTATCTATCTATCTATCTGTCTGTATGTCTGTCTGTCTGTCTGTCTGTCTGTCTGTCTGTCTGTTTGTGGATGGGAAAAAAAGAAAAAAAAAAACTAAACCATTTAGATAGACTGGGAAAGCCTTTATATTTGTCTAAAACATGACAATGAATTACATAAAATATATATTTTTTACGGTTAATAATATATTACGTAATGCTTAGAGGACAATGAGGACGGTTGACAATTTATGTCAAAAAACTAATTTATATTTCAAATATACACTGGTCTGCGTTACATAAAAAAAAAATCAAATATGTCAAAGTACATTCAAATGCTTTTGTGTGATTCAGACACAGATCTCGACACAAAACACAGCAGCTTTTACAAATGACATGAAACACTGGGACATCTTTCAAATCGGCTCTTTATGACTGCTCAACTTCATTTTGCTACCAGACACATCAAGTGCTAATGGTAATTTAACATTGTCATGGCGTGTTTCTCATAATACGATATGAACAGCCTCTGCTTCTCTCGTGAATGATATAGTGAATTGTGCTGTGTCATGTTGCGTTATGTGGAAAGATATTGTCACAAAGTATGATAAAATGCGTGGCTAATCTAATCTAATCTCAGTAATGTTACTTCGTTGTTTTGGAAGGATAATTAATGAGTTCCTGAGAACAGCACCTGATATTAGCGGAGGTAATCAATAAGACTGGCGAAAACACACACATACGCCCTTGCAAACACACGCAGTGAATGGTTGTGGAATGTCACACTTTCGTTTCGCTTTATGTGGCTTGTTTGTGAACTGTTTGACAGGGCAATTACCACATTAACAATTAGTAGCTACTCATTATGCCATAATTATCACTTGGTTAATTTTTTTAATGACTGAGTGATTGTGTCAAAACTCGTCTAAGTAACTTGGCCACATACCCAGTCAGCATTATGGCTCTGATTAAGTGATTGGATGCCACAATCACAAGGCCAGCTCACAGAGAACAGCTTTGCAGAAAGTGGGAGGGGCTTTAACACCGTGGGAGGAGCCCCTTTTTGCAGACGACCAATCCTGCTGCTGTTGCCACTGCCAGGAAGGAGGACACGCCCATAAACTTGAGGAACCCTCCAACCGATGGCAAATTTCTCTCCCAGAAGGTGGTGACAAACGGCCGGGCTGGGACGTCCTAGGGGGAAGAGCGCAGAGTGGTATGTTTTCAAGAACCAAAATGGGCTTTTGTGATTTTTGTGTGAAAAAATTCTAAGAAAAAATATACCATTGATTCAGGCTCTGACTGCCAGATCTGACTCGCATGGAGTTTGCCCATTGCACACAAAATCTGGAAGAAAGGAAGCATACGGTACAGTGTTTTGAGTGTTTATCATTGAGTAATAGATGGTAATATACCATATTTAGACACAAACTGTGATTAATGTTTGCATTTAAGGCATTTAGAAGACATTCTTGTGTAGGGGAAATGACAAAAAAAGTGTTTTAGCTTTCGTTTTGATACATCTTTCAGCAATAATCTATCAAATTGATCAAAATGTTGATTATTATGTTCTAAGTTTAAATAGATATAAGAAATAATTGTATTTCAATGTTATCATGTTTGTTATTATGTTTGCTATTATGTTTGCTGTTATTGTATTTTAACAACAAAATCAATGTTTAAGAATGATTTATGAAGGATTATAAGAATTGATGACATTCATAAATTTATAATACTTATTTATAAATACATAGTTATACTATTTTACATTTCTAATGTATTTTGGATCAAATAAATGCAAATTTGGTGATGCACCCTCCGCCACCTCCCCCAAAAAAATCATATTCACCCATTAATTAGAATAACCAAACCAAAACAGAAATAGAACAAATAAAACTAATACCACTATTAAACATAATAATTATTCACAATCCAAATTTTGTTGATGAATGTTTGGAATAAAAATGTTAATTAAAAAGTTAATAGATCCTTACATGTTGTTGAACAGATTGAATAAAATAAAAATATTGTTGATATATCACAATAAAATCGTTTTAAGATTTATACTGAACTTGCTGATAAAGTTAATGACAGTTTTACATTTGATGAATTAAGTATCCTGCATCTTCTCTCCAACTAGTCTCCTGTGTTTTAAATTACATAAAGCACTTCCAGTTTGGAGAAGTTTCACTCAAAACAACCACAACAAGTACATTTCAAATCAAAATGACACACACTACAAATAATTCTGTCTGTCACTTTGACTGAGTGAGCTGTGCTGTTGTTGGCAGTCGTGTTCAGTTTTATTCAGTCTGGAAAATAATAAAGCGCTTGCTATTTCGATGTGTCACTGGTATCACAAGATCTGTCACAATCTCTGACAAAATCTCCTTTCAGCCTGCAAGCCTCTTTTTGTTTCTCTTGATTATTTTCTTCTTTCTTTGCATTTCACTGTGCAACTGCATAGTTGTGGTCTGCTCTGCTGTTTTTTTTAAATCTCCAAATCACCCATGTCCCCATCTTTCACACACTGCTTTATGATACATGCCTACATTTATTTTTACCTATCGCCAACATTTTAAATATTGCCTTCGGTTTTATTTCTGATCATCGCCAAGGACATTAACTAAAAAGATTCCAAGCTTAATATGCCTTTATCAAAGTACTAAATCCACATGTTTAATATTAGCTTACAATTAGTGCTCTTGAAATGCGGAATAGAGGAGGGTCCAGATTGAAATCTCTCCAGATCCGGACAATAGTAATATTTAGGACATCCATAATTGGTACTGGAAACTCATTTGAGCTTTTGGGGTTATCCATAGTACACTAGTAGCAATTTGTTAATGCTTTTGATACTGTAAATTAGCCATTCATGTTCAAATGCTGCACAGTAAGGAGAAAAATATTGCTTCATTGTAACCAAAATTTGCTGAAGTCTAATGGTGCATTTTTAGAGTGAACATTTAAACAAGTGTTTCGGCATATGGCATAGACTTGGTCGGCATACCCCGGAACACCCACTAAACTGTCACTACCATTGATGCTATGGGGGAAGAGAATAAATGTGACCTTGTTTGGTGCTGTTTCTTTACTTTTTGGAAAAAAAAAACATTTGTTATTGCTTGATTTAATATTGAAAAGTTCAGATCTAAAGTTTTATCTGCTGCCAAATAAATATACTGAAGCTAAATTGACCACCCGCTCTGCTTTCCATTGTCAAGCACAGTATTTTGTCCCACACGTTGCATATTTTGAAAATATCCCACGTGTTCATCAGTCTTTTGATTTAATTTTCCTATTAAGAAAATATACACACCTTCTTATGTTGTAATTGTGTTTACTGGAAGGAAACAAAGGACACAAGCGAACTTACAGGCAGAATACATGTTTTTATTGCAGTTTCGGGTTACGTTTTAGTGTTGTAATGTCCCACATAGTCACACACAAACTTAACAACTGTCCCACATTTATTTGGTTGGGATATGGGGACAATAGAAGTCAGTGAACTGCCAAAAAAATGCATCCCTGTCAGATTATGCCTCAACTCATTCACCAGTATAAGAATTATTAGGTGGTTTATTTAATGGTAACATTCATATTTGGAGGAGAAATGACTCAGTCAAGTAGAGATTTCAAAGAAGGGATGTTTAATCTGGCAGGGGTTTCATTTTGGGTGTTAAAAACCATAATTTCCGCTACAGCTCTGGTTACTTCTGTTTATTTCCAATGGAGGTGGAAGGAATGTTTTCCCCCAAGCAGACTTCTCCCCTAGCTATGACACAACACCGACCAAGTCTATTCACTGATGGAAATTACTTCCAGTTTTCGCTCAAAGCATCAAGGTGGATTAAAACCTGAAGGAAAAATGATTTTGATTTCAGTAACTAAACCTGCGGTCTGTGAATGTACCTCTCTAGAGGCTCTCTCTCCCGCCTGAACGGCCCCCTCCATGTAACCACTCCACTCTGTGGCCGTTTCAGTTCCTGCAAAGTACAACCTGCCCACCGGCTCCCGCAGGACCCTAAAATCCAGAGAACAGTCACTCCTTGTATAAACACGCTCTAGTTTACTCAGCAAAAGCAGGATAGAGAAAACAGTACTGAAGCAGAGATGCTGCACTAACCTGCCAAACTGTGTCATGATACCGGGAGGGAAGTAGGCGGTATAGCAGCCACCAGAATATTCCTCCTCACACCAGTTTTTCTCTTCATAGTGCACAGGCTGAGGAAGAGGCAGCCATGAAAATAAAGAATGAAACATTTCAAAACTAAATGAAGATATCTGGAAACCGAGACTCACATGTAACGCCTCCTCTGATCCCAGGACACGAGCATAAATCTCACAGATCCTTCTCTTTCTGACAGAAATAACATTCAGGTAAGCATAGCATCATACTATAGTGACATATTTTAATATTAAATAAAAAAATAGATATATCTACCTCTCATCCTTTGTCAGATTTGCAAGTTTTCGTGATTTTCGTGCCAGGATAAAACTAAAACAGAAAGAAGCAGCTTATGTCAGATTCAGGCTACACCATTTTAATGTCAGAGCCTGATGGATCTTTTTTTAGCTACAAAGCTTCAGTCCTTGTTAGTTCCACCTCCTCGATGACATCATGCATTTCAATCAAAATGACAAGGGCCACAAAAATGACAATAATTTAGGAATGGACAACATGACTATTATTAACAAAAATATCGTGTAACCTAAACCCAGCATTAGCGTTCTGTCTAATATTTTGTTTGTAGCGTACATTTATTCTGCAATAGAAAGCTGTTTATTTACCCCATTATAGCAGGCACAGACCCATCAGGCTTAGTGTCGTCTAGTGTGAGACCAATAGGTGCATCTTCCTCCTCGATCACCATGCTGCCACAGTATCCTGAAAAAAACCAAAACAGCCCAGCTTAGTATATACAGTACTGTGTGCATATACAAGTGTGGATCATTATTTATTAAGTACTTTCACATTACAAATAAACTTGCTTTTATTTTTAGTTCATTCAGTCATTCATTCATTTTCTTTTCGGCTTAGTCCCTTTATTAATCCGGGGTCGCCACAGCGGAATGAACCGCCAACTTATCCAGCATTTGTTTTATGCAGCGGATGCCCTTCCAGCCGCAACCCATCTCTGGGAAACACATCCATACGTTGTCATTCACACACATACACTACGGACAATTTAGCTTACCCAATTCACCTGTACCGCATGTCTTTGGACTGTGGGGGAAACCGGAGCACCCGGAGGAAACCCACGCAACCACGGGGAGAACATGCAAACTCCACACAGAAATGCCAACTGGCCCAGCCGGGGATCGAACCAGCGACCTTCTTGCTGTGAGGTGAACGTGCTAACCACTAGGCCACCGTGGCGCCATTTTTAGTTCATTGAAGTTTAAATCATTTTAATAAATCCTTGATGTTTTTAAAAAAAGAAAGATTTCTCTATGATATATTGATGCATTTCCTAGTGAAAATACTTTTTGGACAGAACTTTTCTTTAAAATACCTTAGACTTTACATTTGTACTTAATTACGTATTAGTGATCTATTTATTATTCATTCATTATTTTCGTTTCGGCTTAGTCCCTTTATTAATCAGGGGTTGCCACAGCAGAATGAACCACCAACCTATCCAGCATATGTTTTTATGCAAGCACATGCAGCTTCCAGCTGCAACCTTCCAGCTGCAACCCAACAACGCGAAACATCAACATACACTCTTTTTTTTTTTTTTTAAGATTTATTTTTGGCCTTTTTGCCTTTATTAGATAGGACAGTATTGAGACAGGAAGCGAAGTTGGAGACAGAGAGGGGGTAGGGTAGGGAAATGTCCTTGAGCCGGGATTCGAACTCAGGACGCCCTGACGTGCTGCTTCACCATTTGTCGGCGCGCTAACCACTAGGCTATTGCGCCGACTCAACATACACTCTTGCATTCACACACATACACTATGGCCAATTGGGATTATTCAGTTCACCTTTACAGCATGTCTTTGGAGCACCCGGGGGAAACCCATGCAAACATAGGGAGAACATGCAAACTCAACATAGAAATGCCAACTGACCAAGCCAAGGCTTGAACCAGCGACCTTCTTGCTGTGAGGTGATCGTGCTACCCACTATTATTATTTTAAATTAATAATTAGTTATAGCAATTAAAGGTAACACTTTATTTTGATGGTCCATTTAAGTATTAGTAGACTGTCTACTTAATATCTGTTGATACTGACATTTAACAGACATTTAGCTGACTCTAAGAAACTTTGCGAGTACATGTCAACTTACACTAACCCTAACCCAAACCCCAACCTAACAGTCTACTTATAATCGAATGAGAATTAGTTGCAATGTAACTTAAATTCAACAAACGGACCATCAAAATAAAGTGTGACCCAATTAAAACTTTAGCACTTAGCACTATTAACTAAGTTAGCACTTCTTTTTAGCACTATTAGCTAAGTTAGCACTTCTTTTTAGCACTATTAGCTAAGTTAGCATTTCCTTTTACATTTTAATGCCAAATCAACATTTGCATTCGTTTCAGCTTTATTTTAAATAGTCACTGTCACTTCAGTTGACCTCAAAAGATGAATATTGAGTGAGCTTTTACATAATATTCTGTGTTTTTTTTGTTTATTTTCTAACTCAGTGCTGAACATCTGTGGTTCTGAGAACAATAGCATATGGTTTCTTTCCAGAATGAATCCATTTGACCTAATAATTTGAGTCAGTGATCCATTCATTAAGACGCTTGCTCCTTTCTAAATGAATCATCCATTTTGAATGAATTATTTGAATGAAAAGAAGCCATTTGGCCCAACCTCTTTCAGTTTACTGCCAAATATTTTGTATCCAGCAGGCTTAAACCTGTGCAAAAGCACACACAGCAAACTATAGTTTAATTATTAATACCCTTTCTGTTCCAATATTGCACACCCTTACTTTTAAGTGATTTAAAGAAAAGTGGAAAAGTGGTGCAGACCCTTCTTCCTCCAGAAGTTCTCTTTGTAGTAAACCATGCACTTGATGACTGAGCCCATGGGCACTCTGTGAATGAGCTGGTTCCTCAGAGGAGGCAGCTCAGGGTTAAAATGGATCTTCAGGTTCAGCCCTGGGGGTATGGCAAGTATGACATATTTGGCCTACAAGAAAAACAAAAACACACCATACAGAGTGTCATTTTTCAAAAACAAGTCATTTCAGTTTAGTGTTAAAAGACTACTGAAGTTATAGCTAGCGAGAGCAAAACACAAACCATCACCACTGTACCCTTCAACAACGGCAGTTATTATGTTATTTATGATGAAATAAAATAAATGCAGTTTTGTGAGGTTAGCTTGCTAAAAACACTTTTTAAAAACAAAAGGTAGTGTAAAATGGGTAGTGTTTTCACTGTTTTTATATAAGGACACATTGTTAAATATATAGTGGTCTCAGTGTCCCCCTACTGCTCCTCCCAGAGGGTTAAGCGGCTCGACAGCAGCCTTTAATAAGCTTTCAGCTCAGGAAAGAGGATGTGGTTCAGGACAGAGAGATGAAGAGCGGCTTACTGATAACAATCCACCAATCTTACACACAAACATTGGGATACACGCTTCAAAGGGGTGCATTTGTCCTTCAAATTAGAACTGGTCACCGTACTCATAGGCTTGCATATTAACATTTTGTGCAATATGTATATTATGTAAATTCTGTTTACATGCACAGACTTGCATGATACTTGTACTGGAATCATACATGTATACCCACAATGCATTGCACATGCCTTGATGTTCCACTTGCACACAGCAAATAAAACAAAGGCAATCTTTAGACCTTTATGGGTATAACCAAAGCTGACACAGCTAATTCATGTTTTTAAAGGAACACTTTATTTTTAAATAGACACGTTTCACAAGTTCCCTACAGTTAAAAGGGTGAGTTTTACCATTTTTTAAACCACTCAGCTGATTTCCGGGTCTGATGATAGCACTTTTAGCTTAGCTTAGCATAGATAATTTAATCGGATTAGACCTTTAGCATCTCATTCAAAAATTACCAAAGAGTTTTGATCATTTCCCTATTTAAATAAGACTGAGGGAAAATGAAAAGTTTTGTAGGCCGCTATGTCTAGGAACTATACTCTCATTCTGGCGTAATCATCATTGTACAGTGTATGAAATGGTGGGGTGGTCTTTACTGTATCGAATAAAGAAAGTCCATATGCTGGTAAATTACCAGCTAATAATTGTTATTGTTTACCCACTTACCCAGCTATAACACTAGATTTCCGGCCAAACTATTAGTAAACCATTCAGTTTCAAATCTGCCTTCTCTTTTTTTTCACCCTCATTATGGAATGACTGGTAGTGTATTGTGATTCTGGAAACACTCCCCTCTTTATTTTTTTAAAGTCTGTATGATTTACACTAAAGGGAACCTTTACTTGTTATGACTTATTCTTAATTTGTTTTCAATTGTTCTTCTTTTACATGTGTATTATAAAACAGAGCTAATATTTTTGTATTTGTTTTTATTATGAAATTTTTTGTGCTGTCATTTTGGTCAGGACTCCCTGGGAGAGGAGATCTTGTATCTCAATGGGACTATCCTGGCAAAATAAAGGATAATTAAAAATTAACAAATAATAATCAAGGAATTTTGCTGTCATATCATGATATAGACCAGGGCTGCCCAAACTTCTTCATATAAAGGGCCAAAAACCAAACTCGATTGAGGGTGGTGGCCCGAAGGTAAATATGCTTTTACATATTTACTATTACATTCAAGTTGCCATGAGTATTTTCCTAATTTATTCAATAAAATGTAAAAATAAGTAGAAACATTGCTTTATATTTACCAACAGGGTATAATTTTTATTACATTTTTTTAAAGAATAAACCTATTACAGTAAAAACATGAACAATACAATTTATAACAAAATAGAGTTATACACTAGTAAAGCAGCACCTGTTTTTCGCCTGATTTGCTTGCCGATGTCTTTTGCATTGTCCTCAATCCATTCATTTATTCATTTTCTTTTTGGCTTAGTCCCTTTATTAATCCGGGGTCGCCACAGCGGAATGAACCACCAACTTATCCAGCATATGTTTTACACAGCGGATGCCCTTCCAGCTGCAACCCATCTCTGGGAAACATCCATACACACTTATTTACACTCATACACTACAGACAATTTAGCCTACCCAATTCACCTAATCCACGTCTTTGGACTTGTGGGGGGAACCGGAGCACCCAGAGGAAGCCCACGCGACCACGGGGAGAACATGCAAACTTCACACAGAAATGCCAACTGACCCAGCCAGGGCTCGATCCAGTGACCTTCTTGCTGTGAGGCAATCGTTCTACCCACTACGCCACCGTGGCTCTGATTCAATTACAAGATTTAGTTTGGGCATATCTGATATAGACCCAGCATCAAGCACTACATTTGTCCACCAGCTAGAATCTGTATAATGTCATTGTGCCAGCTTCAGCCATGGTTCAGCAGCAAACAATGACTGTATAGTTTGTGTCCATATCAGCCTAGAAAATATCAATGTCTGTTAACTGCTATGTAACTATACAGAAGAGTCAAGCTTTAAATAGAAAAACTATCTAAGCTCTTTTTTATTATACTTTTTTTTTTTCTTTCCATTTTTGTCTGATCCCAATGGACTAATGCGAATCAATGATGTATGCCAGGGGTGTCCACACTCGGTCCTGGAGGGCCAGTGTCCTGAAGAGTTTATCTTCATCCCAAATCAAACACACCTGAACCAGCTACTTGAGCTCTTACTAGATATACTAGAAACTTTAGGCAGGTGTGTTGAAGCAATTGGAGCTAAACTATGCAAGACACCGGCCCTCCAGGACCGAGTTTGGACACCTCTGATCTATGCTAAGCTAAGCGAGCTCCCACCAGACCCGAGATTGGCTGAATGGGTTACAAAATGATACAATTCAACTGTTTAACTCTAGGGGAGTTGTAAAACGAGCCCATTTTCAAAAAATTGGAGTGTTCCTTTAACTCATACTTTGTGGTTGCACTGTGGTAGTTAAGTTAATTCTTTTAACATGTCATGAATTGATTCTTGTTCTAAATAAAAAGTTTTGCTGCATAAATAAACCAGTGTTACACTAAACGATGCTACTCAGTAGACAGTCTTTAACACACTGTTCTTTAATTACTAGTATGTGCAGTATATACAGTACAATACATAGTATGCAGTAAGCACTGTTCTAGTAGTCAACCATATATGTGTTTATGAGCGTCTTCTCACCTTGTAAACCTCCTCATTCACCGTCCTGACCTCCACCAGGTCTCCAGTCTGGTCAATGCTGCACACAGCTCTGCTCAGCTTCACTCGATCGCCCAGCTCTCTCGCCATCCCCTCGCTGATCTGATTGGCACCGCCGGCAAACTTGCGCTCCTGTCATTTTTGAGAGAATGTAAAACTGCATCAAATGTAAAAGGTTTGATCAGTTTAACACTCATTACCACAGATATTCACAGTTTGATAAGGACTGCAACTCTTTAATTCACCAATAGAGGTCTCTGTGTATTAAAGAAAAGAGCTTTATGACTGAGTTGTATAATATTGGCCACCACGCACATACCTTTATCAGACAAGTTAAGAATATAAAACAAATTAAAGAACACAAACAGTATGAGAATTTATGACATTACACTAAATCCTATAGGAAGTCCATCATAAAAGAAGCCAAAGTTTATCATCAACTTAACATACAAAACTGTCCTTTGTGCGCTTTATTTGTGCACCCTCAAATGACATGTTTGCTAGGAGGCTCCTGCTATAAATGTGACCCAGATACAGTGGCCACTATTTTGGTATGTTACATAATCAGCTCTGTGTCACAGGGATGGGGTAAGGAAAACTTCTACTCTACTAATATTTACACTGGCTTTTGGTTGCTTAATATTCAATATTGGGTCTTTTAATAAATGAATGAAATAATCAGTAACAGTGTGCAAAATTATGTAGTTAAAGATTTAGGGAAAGCTCAAAATACAAATACAACAAATTTACAACAAGCCTAAACATATTCACAAAAGAGCAAATATACATTTAAAGTAAGTTTAATTCACATTTTAAATGATTATAGTGTTAAAACTACTACTAGCAGTAATAATATAAAAAAATGTTGTATAACAATGTATTTATTGCGAAAGAAAGCACAACTCTGTTCTACATATCAGATGTTTAATACTTTTGAAAATAAACAGCGGGCAGTGTTGAACACGTCATGTTTTTTTGCTGGGAATTATCTTTCTAAAGGAGATGCTGTCATGGAATTGAACCAGATTTTGGTAATCATCCTTGAAAACTCACCACTTTACACTCGCCTATTCATGAGGTGTGCATTTTTGGTTTATGTTTTTTAATATTTGAATGTTTTATCAATTTTGAATGTTTTAGCAATTGTGATTGTTTTAGCCTGAATGATTCATTTTTACTGTTATTCTAATCTGTTTTATATCGGTGGCTTTTTTGTGTAAAGCGCCTTGAGAAATAACTTTTAAAGGTGCTATAAAAGAATAAATTATTATTATTATTATTATTATTATTAAAAACCCAAACAATACAAACAATAAAAAAAGCTGAAAAAAATAATTCCATAACAATGGAATAACACAAGAAGAATGTACTAAACTACTGAAATGTATTTAATACTTTAGTTAAAAGGCTTTTTTGGTGAGCTTAAAGGTGCCTCTCATATGGAGAATGAGGTCACATGCATTGCTCAGGTGTAATTTTGTCAACACGATCTCAAAGCAATTTGTAACTTTTTGATTTAGTGGCAAATTAATATGAATTTGTACAATCTCATTCATACAATTTTTTATGATTTGCTCATGGCCCATTGACGGTTGGGTTTAGGCTCAGGGATGGGTACCATGCCTTCTTTTTGAAATCATAGATTTTCATACGACTAAACTCATAAAATTCATACAGATTAGTCTATAAACTAAAAAATGTAAAACAGTTACGTTTCCTCGTAAGATCAGTTGTGATTTTTTTTCACAGACTACAACAGTGTAAAAATCTTGATGGTTCTGTTGGTCTCATAAACTAAGTCTTTATTTTGTATTTACTATTGGATTTAAGTCAGCTGATCAGCTGGGCCATTCTACAGCTTGAGTTTCTTTCTCTTAAATCACTTGAGAGTTTCTTTGGCTGTGTTCTGGATCATTGTCTCAATAAAATGTCCATCCTGAATTTATCGTCATCATCTGGTAATGTATATGTTGGACTGAAGCAGCTAATATTAATTTACAATGACAAAGGGCAGAGGGTTGCTAAATGTCTTCTAAGAGATTTCAGCTGCTGTCTGAGCTTTCCATGCATATCTACAACTCCTTTTGTTCATGTGTTTAATATTTTTTTCCTGCGTCATTTCATGTTATTACAGATAACTTAAATGCAAAATTAGCTTTGTATTCTTTGCATTTTAGGTTTATTATTTGGTTGTTACCATCATCCAGTGAAAATTTCAAGTCAAAAGCACCTTCAGAAATATGTTTTCTGAGAAAAATGGTGACGTGTTCAACACTTATTTCCTCCACCCTACTATCTCTGTAGAAAAACTCTTAAAATAAAAGCTGATTGATCTAAAAAAATCAGTTAGGTAAAATTTAAGGCAAAAATGTTAATAAAAATAGTGACAACCAATCACAAACGTCAAACATACATTTATGCAGTTTAAACATCTTTTTCATCAGTGAACTTTACACCTTTAATCAAATCTACCCCTTTTCCTCATGACAGCAATTAATTTCTCTTTCCTCCACATCTAGCCTTGCCTTCCAGCAAGAGCCATTTTGAAAGCTGTGGTTAACTAAATTAGGGGTGAGGACTGAACGGCGACAATGAATATTGGACTTGGCAGGAACATTGGATAGAACAGCTACAGCTTGATTTATATCACGATTTCTACCACCTGCTGTCCTGGACTGCCAATATCATCCAAGAGACACAGGGCGATAAAGCCTCTATCTTTCTCTTGCTCTCCCACTGACATTAATTATACTGTAAACACAAGCACTGCTGCAGTGAAGAAGCCAAAGAGATGCACACAAACACTGCGCAAACATGAATGCCGTGGCATTTCGATGTTTGCTGTATAATTACCTTTTTTTTTAGACAGAAAAATAACCAACAAGATAAGCAAAAGTTAGCTAAAAAATGCATGAATGAAGACTGGTAAATGTACCTGTCCTCCATTGGTGGTAGAGAAGATTCTCATTGTGCCGCCGCACTGCTTGACGTACCAAAGAAACCACAGAGCCGAAACCTCATGGGGTTCAGAGGTCACATTTACGTTGACGAACAGAGTGGCAAAGCGGCGAGCCGACCTGCAAGCAACCCATCGGTGAAGAGATTGCACCCAATATTTCATGACAATATCTGATTCTAATCGATTCATTGTCTGTACCTGGTCCAGCAGATCTTGTCGAAAAGCTGCTGCATGGTCATCTTGTCCCATTCTTCAGCATGTGGGGCTCTCCATGGAGCTTCTTTAGGAATCTAAAGTGCACATTTGCTATCAGACACTCTGTCTGTTCATCCTCTGTGGTTAATTCTGATACTCCATCCTTATATTAATAATTCCACTAATGAGTCTTAGGCCTGGTTTCACAGACTATGGGCTATTAGGGCTTAGAAATGTGCCTTGGAAAAAACCATAATTGTTGTCCATCCAGAGACATAGCAAATACACTTATAGATTTAAAAGTCAGTCAGTGCAAGGCTGCGTCTGAAACCGCATACTTCCATACTATACAGTACGCTAAAATCAGTATGGGAGCCGAGTAGTATGTCCGAATTCATCGAATTCGAAAATCACTATGCAAGAAGTACCCGGATGACTTACTACTTCCGGCGAGATTCTGAAGTGCGCATTCCATGCACGCTGCGCTATCCCATGATGCCCCACGAGAGAATTCATGAATGGGAGTGAAGCGACGCAACTGACGCAGGTAGGTGACGTGACCATGACAAAATGGCGGATGTAGTATGTCCGAATTCCATTCATACTTCTCACATTCATACTGTATAGAACATACTTTTCTAATGGCCGAGTAGTACGTTTAAATCCAAATGCAGTACCTACTGAGTTGTAGGCGGTTTCGGACGCAGCCCAAGTCTTACATTTTTTTTAGTCTGAGACTAGTCTTAAGCATTGATGGTGGTTAGTATGTTTAAGAAATATAAATGAGGTCATACTAACCAAAAATGCTTTATAAATGCCAGTTTAAATGTGTATACTGTTTCACAATGTATTAAGTAATTAAAAACTAAAATGTGGTCAATTATTTCATTCACTATATAAAAAAATACTACTGACAAAACACATGATCTTATGAATAACCAGTTTCATTTATCTCATTCACTTTATAATCAACCCAGTCCATCGTTCAGAAATTGAACTGCTTGAGCTGAACGTATTTGATTTACTCCTAAGAATCAATCTGGTCATGCTGTATGAGTTTGATGTAGTCAATATCAATCCAAACTTAAAACAATACCGTCTACATCCTACACCTATTCATTGTCTCCTTTGTACTGCTGTCAACATTGCCAATTGTACATTGTTTTGTTTCTTTTTGGGAGTATGTTGTTGTATGTTGTATTTGCACTGTCTGTATTTTGCACTGTCTGGAGCCAGCACCTAAGCTTTTCACTCATCATAGCACACGTGCTGCTGATGATGTGACAATAAAAGTGATTTGATTTGATTAGTCCTACATTGATTGTGCTGCAAGAGTTTGATTCACTAATAAGATTTGATTCATGAGAGTCATGAGATCAAAAAAGATTTGACTAATAAAGAGTCATACATTCAGTAATCGGACTACACTTGTTGTCACTACTACTGACACCATTCTTTCTTGGTCGGACCTATTGGTTAATAAACATTGCCAGGAAATCTGATGTATGCAGGACGACAGTTGACTTCATTTTGAACAGAGCTAAATAAAAATCTCCTTAACCTCCATTCCCATCTTATCCATTGTCCTCCAGAGGTTGTTGTAGTCCATGTAGGCGAAAGGGTTCCACATAGGAGGGAAAGGCCCTTTGAATGGATATGACTTCCCCTGGGAAACAAGAAACAATGTAAGAAAACGACTACCTTTTCACCAATTAATGAAAATGATTATTTTGTCATTGTTGACGTAATGTCTTTATCATAGCCATCATGACCTCATTATCATTAGAAGTGTAACCAGTCTGGAATGGAAAACAGTTTTCACTGCCTAAAATATACGTAACTGCATTTCACCTGGCTTGCAATCAATCTAGTTAATGGAGAGCCTTTACTGTTCGCATTAATAGAAGATCAGAAACAACTTGACCTTATTAAAAAAAACAAAAACAATAATCTTCGGATATATGCTTATTTGGGGGTAGAATATGCTATACAAGAACAATAATAGAGACCCTAAAAATAGACGTAACCGATAACGACTGATGCAATAAAAAGGAAATTCATAATCACAGATAATGACAATATTGGTCCTTGGCAAACAGCAGCTATATGACACAAGCTGTTCACACATCGCTTGCTTCTCACAGTAGTGGAAACGCTTAGTCAGTATGATCATTCTCTGAAGCTGGCCAATGGGGCAACTATAGGCAGACATTACTTCATACCTGGACTGCTCTGTTGCCATGGGGCTCTTAAATGAGCACCGCTGGGCTGATTGATTAATATTTGACTACACATCAAAGATGAAGCGCAGTGTTTTAATATGCCATTCTTCAAGCCACTAAAGATTGCTAAAGCCATAATGAAATTGAAGTCCCTGATAAAGAAGAGTCTGGAATGACAGTCAAAAACAGACTAAAGGTCATTGAAAGAGGTAACCTTGTCAAAACTGCTGACAAAATCAAAGACCTGTCACCTAGAAGGATTCTCACGCAACCTCAGGTTTGATGTCCAGTGCTCACTTCCAAACTATTTGTTGCGCCATGATGATTTGTGCATTTTTTTAAGCACACAGCTTTTGAAAACCCTGTCATTTTATTGCTTGAAGAAAATGCATGAAGAGAACTAGAGTGGTTTTTGAGTAGGACTAGATGCACTTAGCGGGACAGACAAATTACTGACCGCTTCAAATGACAAACCACCGCAAAACACTTGTCAGCATCACACAGGCTTTTTTTTGGAGCAGGAACTATGATAGTTTTGGCACACAGCTCAGAGATAAAGTGTTTATCTAGTGTTGGATTGGATATGGAAGAGATAACCAATGGATTGCTGTGTGTTAAAGGATTTTAATGTACGACGTTGAGCTGAAGGACCAGAGGCGGATTTAGTGATTAGGGGGCCCTAAGCAATTCTGGCCACTGGGCCCAAAAGTTCTAAAACGCACCTTTTGTACTTAAATTTATTCTTAATTGAGTTGTTTTGCTGTTTTACTCAATCACTCAATCTTTTCTACATTTTGTCTTCATGCTAAATAATAATAACAACATGTAAAGCATCTCGTAAAACTTTTTAAATGATTTGTTTTCTTAAAATGGATTCACAACTAAAAATGATATATAAACTATTAACACTTAACCTTTATCTAATTTGACTGCTGGACTGCTTCATGATTGAGGGAGGAGGCACAAAGTGATGTAATAAACATTAAACTTATTTTTTTAGATCCTTATCATACAAAATATGATGCTATATATAATTTAAAGGTATAATTTATACTTCTAGGTATTTATTTGGGGGCCCTCAGATTTCCCGAGGCCATAAGCGGCCGCTTACCTTGCTTATTAGTTATGGGTTATCTGCACTGGGAAGGACCACGAATGTCTGACATTACATAAACTTACATTTCCTTATTCATAAACTGACGATTTGACTTTAAAATCACTATATAAAAGCTTGAAAAACTCAAAACTGGATTTTGTGGCATAATTGATGAGTATTTTTCTAGTTTTGCAGATTTCCTGCCACCATCCTCATCTGTTTCCTGTGCAGTGAGTTGCTATGATAACTACAAGTGTTTGGGAGAAGCCCATTTCGAACTATGATCAAAACTGATTGGAACCAAAGGCAAGTCATTTCCCTCAGCAGCCATCCTTGAAATGCCTCTCGGGCAGTATGCTCAGGCATTCTGCTTAAATTGGGGAAACATCAAATTCTTCAAAATTGCTTGCCAAGCTTATGATTAAGTTTCATATTAGAAATCACAAATTAATAAAACAACAACTTTCTCTTTAGGTTAATTTCTAAACCTTCTAATAACAGAAAATCTGCAAAAACACATGTCTCGTCCGAGCCCCTCCCTCCAGCCAATCAGAGTCAAGAATTTCAACAGATCATAGAAAAAATATTCAGCATCAACATTGCGATGTTTGCGTATAGTAAGTGTACATTCAAATTATCTAAAAAACATTTACAGTTGAAGGCAAAATCATTAGCCCTCCTGTGAAATTTGTGTTATTTTTCAACTATTTCCCAAGTGATGTTTAACAGAGCAAGGAGATTTTCATAGCATTTCCTATTATTATTTATATTATTATTAAGAAAGTCTTTGTTCTTTTAAGTTGGCTTGAATAAAATGTGTTTTTAAAATTTGTAGGTCAATATTGTAAGGATTTGTTTTCTGATTTTTTTAAAATTTGAAAGCCAAGTTTAGCCAATTAATCTAGTTACGCCTTTAAATAGCACTTTAAACTGAATAATAATACCTTACAAAACAACTAGTAAAATAATATGTACTGTAACCATGGCAAATACAATTTAAATTAGCCGTTAGAAATCAGTTATTAAAACTATTGCATTTAAAATGTGGTCAAAAGCAAAAATACTTTTAAAGTGTTTGAAAAACAATGAAAATTTTACAGGAGGGATAATAGTTTAACCTTCAACTGTATATTCTTGGGAATCTTTTGTATTGATAGAGCCATATACAGTATTACTATTTATACTATAGTACAGGAATTAAAAGAAAATCCTTAAAAAATGAGGAGGTGCACGCATGATGTCTCTCTAGCAATTCGATTAATCTATCTTACTATAATCTTATGTACGGTCTGTGGTGGGATTTTAGAAAAAAAAATTCTTTATTTTCAATTCATGTTTTTTTATGTCTTAGCCAACTAACACTATAGGAAAACATGTTCAGCTTAAAAAGCGACCATGACATTTCCATTTCATTTGCAAGGCTGCCAGACCAATGCAGCAAAGGACAGTGGATTGCCCAGCATCCTGCAACAGGTTCCCATGGAGACAGAGAGATGGAGTGCAGCTCTTATGATCTCCTGCTTTCAGCCTGAGCAGAAACTAAAGCCACGCTACTATGACTAACCTCACAATGCTCCACATCCACGCCACCGCTTACAAACAATAACACGAGACCACTTCCTGTCCGTCCAAAGCATCATCCTCTAAAGCAGCATTCTGTTTGCCTGTGTGTTTAGTATAGAAATTGTATGAAATTTGAGAAATATGCTTTTAAAAACATCAGAACTTGTCCACAATGTTTTTGGATTGATATTGGCTTACAGATAAGTAAATACTGATTTGGGTTACACTTTACATTAAGGTTTCATCTGTTGTTATCTTCATTTATTGTCTTCATTAGTTAACATGAAAAACCTTTCTGAAGCATTTATGTAACGTGATGGGGGTAAAAATAAATAAATAAAATAAATAAATAAAAATTAGCTAGCATGAACTATCAATGCGCAAATGTGTATATATAGACATTAAAGTTATCAAAGAGTAGTCAATGTCATAACAAAGGTATACTGTAGAAAATTTGTGGTTTAATTAATGACTGAGTGCTAAATGATTAAAAAACTTTAACTATCTAGCACAAACTATCTTTTTGGTGTTAAAATGGTGCTATTGGTATTTACTAAACACAGAAAAGAATAATGCTGAAAAGGTGCGGACAGCAATTTTTTAAAGATAGTAATCTTACTGAATATGCATTTGTAGGAGTTTCCTGGTCAGATGCACATCGGAGGGGAGTTACTATTTGAATCGCACAACATGATTTACTAACATTTACACTCCTCAAATTTGGGTTATTGTACCAATATTTAACATCTAAAAATGTATATCTTAAATGTTCCTCATGAAATGGGAAGTTACACTGCAGAGAACAGAATGCATGTGGTTGATGGTAGGTTCAAGTAGGGTGAGTCATGTAACACCAGCATGATCTTTGTTCCCTCAGTGTGCGATCTGTTCTCCTTGCGCCTCTACAGTCAAAACAGTATGTCAAAATGTACATTTTGAGGTCTATCTCATATAAATACAGTAAGACTGGCTCATTGTAACATAATAAAGCAGAGCATATGGGTGTGGTCAATCTCTGACTCCTTTTACCCCAAAAGGTTTTTGTCATTGTCGTGGTCACTTGCCATTTCACAGCTTGTCTATTTTGTAAATATGCCTATTCTTTAACCAATAAATAAATAGGCCTAAATAAAATAAAACTAACGATGTTGTTCTGTTGGCTTCATCGAACATGGACCTTCAGCATGCACTGGGGCGGTTTGCTGCCGAGTGTGACGCGGCTGGGATGAGAATCAGCACCTCCAAGTCCGAGGCCATGGTGCTCCACCGGAAAAAGGTGGCCTGCCATCTCCAGGTTGGAGGAAAGTCCTTACCCCAGGTGGAGGAGTTCAAGTATCTTGGGATTTTGTTCACGAGTGAGGGAAGGATGGAACGTGAGATTGACAGGCGGATTGGTGCAGCGGCAGCAGTAATGCGGTCGATGTACCGGTCCGTTGTGGTGAAGAGGGAGCTGAGCCGAAAGGCAAAGCTTTCGATTTACCAGTCAATCTACGTTCCTACTCTCACCTATGGTCATGAGCTCTGGGTCATGACCGAAAGAACAAGATCTCGGATACAAGCGGCCGAAATGAGTTTCCTTCGCAGGGTGGCAGGGCGCACCCTTAGGGATAGGGTGAGGAGCTCTGTCACCCGGGAGGAGCTCGGAGTAGAGCCGCTGCTCCTCCACATCGAGAGAAGTCAGCTGCGGTGGCCTTGGGCATCTGTTTCGGATGCCTCCTGGACGCCTACCTAGGGAGGTGTTCCAGGCATGTCCCACCGGGAGGAGGCCTCGGGGAAGACCCAGGACACGCTGGAGGGACTATGTCTCTCGGCTGGCCTGGGAACGCCTCGGGATCCCCCCGGAGGAGCTAGAGGAAGTGTCTGGGGAGAGGGAAGTCTGGGGTTCTCTTCTAAGACTGCTGCCCCCGCGACCCGGGCCCGGAAAAGCGGAAGAAAATGAATGAATGAATGAAAATAAAACTATGCTTTGGCGTAATATGTGTACCATAGCTGAATATTAAATGAAGAAATTTTGTTTATGAAGTAGGCTAACTTTGACATCATTTTCTTTAGCACCCCCATTTTGTCTACTCCCCGTTTATTTCAAAATACTTGTTTCAAAAATATTTCACAGTGCCTGGTCATAGTAGTGTAGATCATCTGCACCTTATGCTGCTTATCTGCCACTACGCAAATTTCACCTGTGCTTATAACATTGATTGATATGCAAATGAGAATTAACATCTTTGCTCTTTAATTTGTGCATTTCCGCTAAATATTCCACAGAAATGTCTGTCCACCGAAGTTTTGGAATTGCACTCTTAAGGCAGATTTGCGGTTTGCAAATTCTGGCCATAAATATCCAATATAAATCAATAAATGTTCAATTCAAACGGTTTAATTTAAAACAACTGTTTAATATAAATGATAAAAAAACCTCTTGAAAGTATACACTGCAGCTTTTAATGTGTAAATGTTACTAGATTTTTTGTAATATTTGTAATTCCAAGTACATCCTCAACATTAATATGCATGTACTCTATATGTAGTGTATTAGTATTGCTCAGAAACCACTAATATAAATGAACAGTAATGCAAACACTGTATTAATTTTTAATAACTCTGCCTTTGCACAACTTTTAAGTCATAATAATATTGATATGCTGAGGCTGCCTGAAAGTAGAGGTTTGCTCACGCACCAAGGCAGAGGAAACTGGGTCTGGCCTTTAGGATTACAGCTACAGAAAAGCTGATTACACGGGCGCCTTGGCTGCATGCTCACCTTAATTATAAAACGGTCTGCTCATTGTAAGGCCCTTATTGGCTAATACTGGCTCAAGGCCAATGTGTGATTGCTAAGTAACAGGTGATACTATAAAAGCGGTTGTAAAACTTTTAACAAATCGAGCAGACGTAGATGCAATTAAGTACGTGAGGGGCTGGTGAAACTGCTCTACAATCCTCTTTTATAATACTACACACAGTTCAGGGAAAGTACTGTAGAAAGTCTTCAGATAACATCCAGGATAAACTCAAAAGGTGAATTACTTTAGTGTGACTGGAGTCAACACAGCTCAGATTGTAAAAGAGGAATTCATCTCATTCTTCTGTGACAAAGCATAAATGTGATAGTGAGTTATATCGGCTGAATCTGCAAATTCGGCATGATCCTAACTGAAACACTGCATTGGGAATTTCTCAGTCTCATGTGAAATTCCAGATTGCCTAGTACTCCTGCTAAAACAACTGAATTTTTTCTTTTTAAAGGGCAACTATGATAAAAAAATCAACTTTTGTAAGCTGTTTGGACAGAACTTTGTGTAGGTATAATGTGTCCACAGTCATATTGGAGTGATAGAAACACAACGTCTAGTTTTTAAATTTCCTGACATTCTCCTTAAAAACAGGACAGGAGTCCACCGCAATGTGACGTAGGAGTGCGGTTTTCCCCTCCCACTGAATTGATTGACAGGCGTCAAGTTTCTATAATAACGATCCACAGAACCCTTTTTTTGCAAATAAACTGAAATTAAAATATTTGTTACAACTTTCTGTCATTTTTTATAAGTTTTATAAGTTTAAAACGTTTTTAAAACAGCATGTTTGTGATAAAGACATCAATATCGCTATATAATTCTTAACCGCTATAATCACCATGGCGTCGCATATAATCGCATTTTGTCAGTAAGCGCTAATATGCATATGTGTTTGTGTGTGCTGCAAATAGTATTTGTGTGAGATTCATCATTTCACAAAGGCTTGAATAAACTTCACCACAAATACATCAAATAAACTTACATGGTATTTTTAACTAATGAGATGTATTGCAGCTTCATCCATGTGTCTCTCTATCACTGACTGCTGTTTATCTGAACCAGGAGAAGCAGACACTCAGGTGGGAGCGATGGGCGGGGAGAAGCATCTCATTTGCATCTAAACTCACAGGCAACAAAAACAGCTACACTGTACTCACACAGCAAAATGTGAATATTTTGGAGGCAATAATAAATTAACTGATGGTAAAATAGGTGTCCTTTAAGGAAAATTCACCATGTAACAGTAAACATGAGTGCAATGTTTTGATTATCTTCCTTAATGTTGTGTGTAATAAACTGTAGCTGTTTGTAGAAATAAATACCAAAGTTTATAAAAAAATAGAGTCTGTGGTGGGGAGAGTGTGGCCGAAGTGAGTGGAGACACGGTCAGCTGGTCTGTAGCCCAATCAGAAATAATTAATAACACCTGTTTTCTCTAGTGATTGGGCCGGAGAGGCACCGTCTTAGCGGAAGAGACCAGTCGAGAGAGAGAGAGAGAGCGAAGCGACCGCACACCTCGAGCCCCGGACTATGCTCTAAGAGTTACTGCAAAAATAAAGAAAACAATTACTTACATTATAGCCGACCCTGTCTTCTTCTTCCCACAACAACGAAATTTTTTCCAGAGTCATTTTTTCCCAAAGTAAAAAACAAGTCTGAACTGTCTGAAATACGATGTCATTAATGCATTGTCTTTATATAGGTTTAGAAAAATCGAAATAAAGTCAATATATAAAAGTTATATATTATAAAAGTATCTGATAATATGATATAAAATACAATAATAAGATAAAAAGCTAATGAAAATTATCTACTAGTCTCTAAAATACGTACTAGTATCAAATGGTATACATACTATTCAAAACTGAATAGTATCTAAATGGATTTAAATGACAGATCCTACAGAAGTCAATGGCAGTAATAGAAACAACATATAAGTTACACGTCACTATAAGCTAAAAGTCACTATTAATATAAACCCTAGTATCTAATAAATAAATACACATTACTAAAAAACAAATATTGGATCTGATAACTAAATACTAATTTCTACTGAATACTAACTAGTTCATAATGAATAAGTACTATCTTTCAACCCCCACTAGTATCTAATGAATTAGTACTAGTATCTTGAAAAGGTAGAACCAGTATCTAATGAAAAGGTACTAGTAGCTAACAAAAAGCACTAGCTAATCATGAATAAGTACTCGTAGCATGAACACAGACGATAATATGTTTTGTAGATTCAATGTTAAAGAGGTCTGCCATACAGTAATTGGGCTTTAATTAGTTTCATCGATCACTAGCAAAAAACCCTTTCTGTAATGCAACATCTGCGTCACTCAACAGGGTGAAAAAACCTGACATCATTTTTTCTGGACTGGAGTGTTCTGGTTTTGAAATGAGAAGGAAACGCCCTGATCCCGAAGACAGAGGCAGATGGAGAGAAAGCGAGTGTGTCCCCTCAATCCTGATAGCAATTGTCTTTTGATGAGGAGCGCTGCCATGGTAACCCACAGGGATGCTCCGATCATGAGATATAACGGCACAAGGAAAGAGGGGAATATATACTAACACAAACCCTCACAGACACCATTAATCATTACGACTGACACCTTCACATTCGTTCCATTTAAATCAAAACATGTACAAAAAGCAGCTTGTGGCAAGAGATAAATGAAATGCGATGCTGCTTAGCTCTTAGCTTTGTGTCTCTGACCAGCATTAGTCCTTCAGATGAAGATGCATTCCTTAAAAATGAATATCAGATATGTGTTCTTAACCCTTTTCTTCACAATCTGTCTGCATTTGGGTTTGTTCTGACAATATCCGCTGGTTTGGTTCTGATTTTGAAAATGATTGCACTGGCAAACCACACAAACTAAGGGTCAAGAACTAAAGATTTTTAATGAATCTCCCAGCAGCAATCAACAACAAAATAAATTAATATAAAAGGGCATGTCTGCATTTAGAAAAACTCTTCAAACGCTGAGGTCAGTAAGACTTCATTTTTTTTTATAAAATAAAGGTTATTTTGCAAAATTACATCAAATAAACTAAAAGTTAAATCACGTAAATGATATAATACATTATAATGCACTTCTTATAATTCCTTCTATTTTAAATAATCAACAAAACAGCATCAGGTATGTTTAGTTAGGGCCAAAGCTAAACTGTGCAGAGCTGCGGCCCTCAAGGAACTGAGTTTGACATCAGTGTTATAGACCCTTTCAATGTGGTGATGTCATTGGCACATGAACATTTCCTGTTGTCAAACTATTTAAAAATTGTAACAAGACTTTAAAAAACTTTATGTTAAAACAGCCATCATAACGTTATTCACCAATATGTAGCCCTTTTTGCATTCTTGGAAAGATATGGATACTAAAAATGTAAAACAGAAAATTTGTATGGACCATTCATTCATTCATTTTCTTGTCAGCTTAGTCCCTTTATTAATTCGGGGTCGCCACAGTGGAATGAACCGCCAGCTTATCCAGCATTTGTTTTATGCAGCAGATGCCCTTCCAGCCGCAACCCATCTCTGGGAAACATCCATACATTCTCATTCACACTCATACACTATGGACAATTTAGCCTACCCAATTCACCTATACCACATATCTTTGGACTGTGGGGGAAACTGGCGCACCCGGAGGAAACCCACGTGAACACGGGGAGAACATGCAAACTCCACCCAGATATGCCAACTGACCCAGCCGAGGCTCGAAACAGCGACCTTCTTGCTGTGAGGCGACAGCACTACCTACTGCGCCACCGTGTCGCCCTGTATGGACCATTGTTATTCAAAATGGCCTATAATATAATATAATATTAGGGCTGGGCAATTAATCAAAAAATAATGGAAATCGACATTGAGAACCTATAATCAATCAAATTTTTCCAGGTCACTTATTTTAATTACTTTCCCTACAGCTTGTGGAGTCACGTGACACCACTCTGTTAATACTTCTGTGTCAAGCGCAAGCGTATGGTCCAGCGCAGCCAATATGCGGTCTATACCCCTCACCGTGGCTAACGCCGACATTTATGCACACCTCACAAAAATGTACCTACACGTTGTGATGGAGCATAGTGCAAGCTCTATGATTGGTCTGCTGGTGACGAGTGTGGGCAGCACAGAGAGCAGCAAGCCCATTGAAGCGAGTGTTGACAAGTCTGTCCAGTCCCAGTCCCGTGGAGGAGCTCCAATTGGAAACATTTGTTTTGTTGTTGCACATCCGCCTGTTCCTGCCTCTGACTGAGTGAGTTTTAGGTACTTGTACATCAGTACTCGTAGTGTGGTGTTTCCTTCAATTATTTTAAGATCAAGTAATGCACCCTTCATTCAAAGTGAGCTAATTTACAGTACAAAACTTGTTTGTGAACTATGAGGGCATTAAAAAAAAAAAAATCATTTATTAATCGTAATCGAGTTAAAATGTTCAATTAACTGAGATTTTGATTTCAGGCCAAATCGCCCAGTCCGATATGATATGATATTATATGATATACGATATAACATATAACATATGATATATGATATAATATATTAAATGATATGATATGATATAATATATGATATGATATTTGATATGATATATGATATATTATATTATATGATATAATATATGATATGATATATTATATAATATGATATGATTTGATATATTATATTATATTTAGGGCTGTCCAAGAATTAATCGTGATTAATCACATCCAAAAAAAAAGTTTGTTTTGACATAATATGTGTCTGTGTTATATATATTTATTATGTATATGTGATAAACACATTCATAGAAGCCAAAACTATATATAAAAAAAGTTACATCAAAGTAGTTACATCATAATCAAATTTAAAATTTGTATCATACACATATATTTTTTGTATGTTTAAATATAAACCAACATTTTATCAAGTATATGCATGTGTGTATTTATATATTCATAATAAAATATACACAGTACACACACAAATATTATGTTAAACTTTTATTTTGGATGTGATTAATCACGATTAATTTTTGGACAGCCCTAAATATTATATTATATTATATTATATTATATTATATTATATTATATTATATATATGATATGATATGATATATGATATGATTATTAGAAAGATTTCAGAAGAATGATTTGACATTGATGTTTATATAATAATAACTACTAGAAAGTAATCTTTTTCATCACAGGACTACATTGCATGTAAGGACATTTAACTGCAATTCATGTCCAAGTGAAAAAGCACAAGTTATGTGCAATATGATACTATATAGCGCAAAAGTCTTTTGGACCACTTTTATAATATTTTTTTTCATAATATTTTATTTTCCGATCAGTCCTCATTCATTGTATCTGCACAGAAATCAGCAGCCACCACATTCCGCTAAACATCTCTTTTCAGACTTCAGTTTGACCTACATCTTTAACAAGGCTGCACTACGTTCTCAATCCTGTTTTTAATATTAAGAGGATTTAGGATACTGAAACCAAAAGCAAAGTAAAAGTTTCAAATCTGACAAACATTTAGCGTCAACCAAAGCCTGCAGTTATAATGTAGAAACAAAAAGATGTGATGGGATGGTGATACAAAATGAAGGATTATGGGAAACAAGCCAAAGGGCCTTTTTCCCTGGCAACAAAAATCCAGCTTCAATCTGACATGGAACACTCCAATGAATCCTCAGCACAACCTTTCCCTTCATGCACACTGCTTTCCAGAGTGTGTGTACGTGTATGTGTGTACGTCCAACTCAAGCACCCTGTTGATCCACTTTAAAACCACCTTATGCATTCTTCTTATGAAATATGACCACAGAAAGCAGTAAAGATCACATTATAAACAGCAGCTCTAAGAATCCAGTGATTTATCCTGGTAATGGCATGGTCAGTGCGGAGAAGAAGACACGAAATCTACAGCCAAATCTAATAAGGTCATGCAGCGTGCATATGCTAAGGGCAGTGATGCGTCTACTCAAATTGGATATGGGGCAGAAGGAGGGGAGGCTGGTGTCTTGAGTTCCATCCTTCTAACCCACTCCAAGCATCTGAAACCATATTACAGACTTCCTTCAGGCAGCGATTAGCATCTCCAGCACACTAATGTGAAAGAGGGACTCTGTATTGAAGGCTGTTCAGCTGAGCGCACTGGGCCTTGCTCTGACTTCCTGCGCATTTAGACATGAGCGTGCTCAAACAAAAGGCCGTATTATTAGCCAAAGCTTAGTTTTTAGAATTTGAGAAGGGAATTTGAGGAAATGGGAAAAATGTTTTGAAATTTACCAGTAATTAGTCTGTTGCTATGTGTGCTTTATTGAGGTTTACTGTCCCATAATAAACCTCCTTATTTCGCTTTGTATGTTTTATTTTGAAAACAGAAGACTAAAATGAGCAGTTTTGTGAAACAGGCAGCCATGCATGACCACAGAGACTGATCTGTTCACAAATCATCAGAACGCAAAATGCTGGATATATAGATTAAATGATTTTAGTCAGCGTCAACCCGAAGAGGTACAAGAGCAATTTTATGTAAATGTCAACCTCGCCATAAATAAAATATGTTTTCAACAAAAATGGTGAAACCCTTTCTAGGTTTTTTGTGTAGATTTGTATTTCAAGCACTGCAAAAACACTCAAAATGTCTCTGGTAAATAAAATATAATTGTTTGAAAACACTGACAAAGTCACACAAGTGCCAATTTCATCCATAACATAGAGATGTCACATCCATAACAGGGCTTTTTCCTCATAAATGCAAAATAAAATAAAATCAATCATTTTTGTTCTATATTGAGCCAACTTTTCCTCATTCTGCATGTTTACTTTCCTCATTTAAAATATAAAGAATATTTACAGGTTCATATTTTTCTGATCCCATAACTCTGTGGTTAGTAGTTTTGGAAAATATAAACAGATGTTTTAATATAATGTCAGCATGTACTTTCTCTGTGAATTTATGGTTTGAGATTTTACTGCAAAAGTCACATCAATCACACTGGAATTGCTCATAACGTCTGTTTAAGTGTATTTTTTGTTGTTGTAGTTTAATGCACATATAAATTTCATAATATAATATAATATAATATAATATAATATAATATAATATAATATAATGTGTGTATATCTTATTTGTGAGACTTACTGCAGTGAATCTCAAGCTTTTTTCTCCAAGTACCAAAAAATTGTCTCTCCAAGTACCACCATAATAACCGTTATTGAAGTACAGTAGTGTAGTAGGCCTAATTAAGCAGTTACAGCGCTGTACAGTTGAAAAAAGACAGATGAATTCTAATTAAGAATATTTATTATTGTCAGCCACTTAAATGAAAGGTTTAGCCTATTAAAATTTACTGATCACATCGGTGTTATTGTATGCGTCAAAGGGTTGAAAGTGTGTTCATTTTTTTACTTTAATTATTCAGAGATTCCTCCGCGTCACTAGAAGGAAGCTTGTGTACCACTAGTGGTAAGTGTACCACAGTTTGAGAACCACTGACTTACTGTATAGGTGAGATTTACCTTCACATAATGAACTAGAGACTCCTCTTCGTTGACTTTGTATGTTTTCACCCCATACTGTTTGGCTATCCTCAGAATGCGGTTTTGAGTCGGTCCGATGTACGCTCCTCCCAGATCCACCCATTTGGTCTCCTTATTCTGAAATTACACAGGTGATATTGTTAGTAAAATTCAGACAAGCCACAAAAGGGCCAAAAGTGTTAGAATATTGGTGTCAAGACAGCAGATCCCCTTCTACATATACACAGCCTACAAATAAACAACACGAAACTTGATTTTCAATGGTCACAACTCAACATTTTGTCTAGCTACTAAGACATACTTATCTCCAAAACTTTAACTGAGATGTGGTCTTTAACAGTGATCAAACTGTTCCTGTCCTGACAAAATTAAAGGCTATTTCTGTAACTGAACTCATGACTGAAAATCAGGAAAACTATAATCAGTGTGTGGGATGTCAGCCTGTGCAATGAAAGAAAGTTAAATAGGTTTGTGTAAAACTGACAAAAACATCAAGTGTTTTCTTGATAAATATAAGACATGAGGTGTTTTGTGCTGGTTCTGCTGATTACAGACTAAAATAGTAAACTGACTCCCCCCGAAATGTTTAATAATCTTGTAAAAGCTTCATCTAAATTGCAATTTAAATGGAAGTATGAATGGCGCAAGCTTGTTGAAACCCTCAACATCCTCCAGTTCCACTTGTTCAGAGGATTTAAGTATGCAAATTTCTGCAGCAGCTTATCAACAGTGTGATAAGACATCAGAAGCAAGTCTATATTTGCCAATGAAACACAGCGTAGCAGATCTAGAAGTGTGTTAGAGTTCGCTCTCTTTTTCAGCAACACTGGAGTTTTCCCCCTAATCATTTTTCTAGCAAGGATTTGATTTAAAGCAAACAACTCTATAAAAATCTGCAAAATACAAAGATATAAGAACATGTACTTAACCTCCTAGGGTTTAGTGGCCACGTATGTGGACAGCACATTTTAGTTCTTATGTCCACAGTGTATACTTTGAATGTTTTATATTTTGTTACAGGCATACAGTGTCATCCTGCAACTGTTTTGTAGCATGTGTAACACTTTCTGAAATATGTGTATGTGTTATTAACCACAAGTCCACATAAATGGATATCATTTTATCTAAAAGTACATCATATCAAAAGATGATATTTTGGTTTTATTCTAATTAGCTTCCAATAAGCCCAAATAGCAAAGAAAAATAAAAAATGCATGCAAAAAAACAGCTTGAGCCTTAATGGCTTTAATGAGGAAAAGGAACCACAGACCCATGAAGCACTGCAGATTTATATTTCAAGTTTATCGCAAAGCATGCATAAATATACAGATATTTAATAATTTATCATTCATTTTTCGTCGGCTTAGTCCCTTATTTATCAGGGGTCACCACAGTGGAATGAACTGCCAAGTATTCCAGCATATGTTTTTTTAAGATGCCCTTCAGCTGTAGCCCAGTACTGGAAAACACCCATACACTCACATTCACACACACAAAGACACTTATACATACACTACAGGCCAATTTAGTTATTCCAATTCACCTATAGTGCATGTCTTTGGACTGTGGGAGCACTTGATTTTGCCATGGGCTGGGCTAAATATTATCGTTTAATAGTTGAAATACTAAAGTGGAAAAAATGGGTTTTAAAAAAGCACAATCTATTTAAAACCTGAGAGCGCATAACACTTGAATTTTACAAAGTTCAAAGTGGGTAGCAGGATTGCCTCATAGCAAGTAGGTCGCTGGTTCAAGCTTGGTCAGTTGGCATTTCTGTGTGGAGTTTGCACATTCTCCCCGTGTTCGCGTGTGTTTCCCCCAAACTCCAAAGACATGCGCTTTAGACCATTTCAATGTGGTGATGTCATTGGCCCATGAACATTTCCTGCTTGTTATCAAACTATTTCATAACTGTAACAAACAGCAATTCAATCATAACTTCATGTTAAAACAGCTATCATGACATTATCAATATGTAGCTCTTTTTGGATTCTTGGAAGCTATAGAAATTAAAAATGTAATATGTTGGGACAGGAAATATGTTGGGACCATTGCTTTTGTTTACATCCCTCAAAATGCGAAACTGCCTGTAGTGTATGTGTGCGAATGTGTGTGTGGATGTTTCCTAGTGATTGGTTGCAGCTGGAAAAGCATCAGCTGTGTAAAACATGTGCTGGATAAGTTGGCGGTTCATTTTGCTGTGGCGACACCGGATTAATAAAGGGACTAAGCTATAAAAATATGAATGAATGAATGAATGAATGAATGAATGAATGAATAAATGAATAAATGAAAATGAATGTTTTCTATGTCTAGAACCTGATGGTTGCACTCTATTCCACCAAAACCACATAACATCAAAACTTAGCACATAACTTGCTAAGACTATTTTGAGAGTCATGATTAATAAAAAATCTGACAACTCAGAGGTGTTGTTAATGTATTTACATTGTTTGCAACTTACAATTACTTAAATTATTGTTGAAAATACAACTTTAGTAACATGCTAATTCATGCTAGAATCATACTAATTCATGCTTAAAACATGCTAGTAAGATGATAATTCATGCTAGAATCATGCTAACAACATGCTAATTTACATTAGTAATATGCTAGTAACATGCTAATCCGTGCTAGTAATATGCTAGTAACATGTTAATTCATGCTAGAATCATGCTAGTAACATGCTAATTCATGCTAGAATCTTGCTAGTAACATGCTACTGTAATTCATGCCAGAATCATGCTAACAACATGCATCTGAAGAGGAATAATCTACAAACAAAGTTGCAGTTTAAAGAACTGATTTCATTAAATGCTTTAAAAAAAAGAGTAAATGATTTAAAAAAGGAAACAGGCTTGTAGATGTTTTGAATAGTTTGTTTGTCGGTGTGATTCATGGTTACTGTCAATTGTTTTTTTTGTTTGTTGTCTGTTATACCCATGTAACATGTATACTGCCTAATCTTGGCCAGGACGCTCTTGTAAAAGATTTTTCATCTCAATGTGTCTTTCCTGGTAAAAAGAAGCTTATAGTAATAAGTGACTAAAAAAGTGACATGATTCTTCTTGTTTGCAATATCGCACAGCAGACCCATATTCTTATCTTATCACACATGTAAGAGCAGACCGTGTATGCCGCAATGAAGTAATTTCATTTACTTTTCATTTGCTTGATTTGATTTCAGATGAGTATCTTACCTGAACAGTGTAGGTTCTTCCACCAACACGGCTTCTGGCTTCTAGGACCACAGGATTCAGGCCGGTCTCCACCAGCAGCTTGGCGGCACTCAGACCTGGGAATCAGAAGTGTAGGAAAAACGGAACATATGAATATAACAATATTTGAAATATTTGTCCTTGAGAAAGATCATTTTTAGTGTGGAGACCACAGGAAATGAAGAGGACAAAAAGGGAAAGGAATCTAAACTTGTCATCAGCATGGTCACAACTCAGCATTTTGGCTAGCCACTAAGACATGCATATCTCCAAAAACTTTAGGGAAAGTCTGCTTTACAACTGAGATGTGGTCTGTTACTGTCCTGACAATATTAAAGGCTATTCTTGTCTTCACAACATAGTTTCTGTCTGACTGTGGCTACAAATGAGAGTGCTGTCACTGGTTTTCTATTGTGTGTGATATCATGACTGGCCTACACTATAAATAACATCTACTGTAGCTCTATTTGACCTCTTCTAAGCAAGTGGAGTCTAAACAGCTTGTCTGTTGTTCGCCTCTTCACACAAAAGGCACAAAAGACAAGGTTGTCTGGCTTGTACAATGTACTAAACATGGGGAAACGGGCTCTAAGATCTGAACTGAAAAAGATGTCAGATGACCAGGCCAGAGGGACTGACTGATATTTTTCTACACCAAAAATTAGTTAAAAAAATATAATAAGTTTAAAGAAAAGTCTATTTAAGCATTAATTGGATCTTGGAGCATGGGTTTCTGCAGGTTTCACTCAATCAAATGTAATACTTATTTGAGACCATTATGAATGAAATTTCAGACTTCTACAGGGTTAAACACTGATGATTTTTTCTAATGCCCAGAGGAAAGATTTTTACCTGCCCCATTAAAATAAAAATTTAGATCTTTTTTAGCCACATATTTTGTGTAAAAATAATGTGTAATGTGTCAATAACGTGTAAAAACAAGGAAACTGTAGTTATATAAATATATTTGCTTCAAAGCATTGCTTTTCCTTAAAAAAAGTTTTCAAAAATGATAATGGACTCTTTTTACAAGGCTGTTATGACGCATTTAATGGTCATCGTAATCTTAAATTCTTAGCTTTTAATATTTAGATTTTTGTAGAATCTTTGAACATTTCTATGTATTTATGAATGTATTATATCATGTTGGCATCAAATTACAAAAAAACATTACCGCTTGTGTGAGATGTTTCTAACGCAGCGATAGCATGCATTAGACGTTTTTCTCTCCCCTGGCTGCCGTTATCAGTCTCACACAATTATTGTACTTTTTTTGTAAGTTTTTATAACACCATCGACAAGTTTTTCTTTTAATATTTCAGCAAATAGGATTGTAAAAAAATGTTTTTTGTTGTTGTTACATTCACTGCGCTCTAAGTTTACCCAGCTATGATACCTTCTGCTACTGAGAAACCCAGAAATGTGAAAAGGGTCTATAAACTAAATGTATGCACCACGTCACCAGGTAAATACATGGAGAGCTTTTAAACAAATGTTTCTTTAAGAAAGGAAGATAATTTAACCATATGTTTACAATGATTCATGACATACAACACCATATTTCAGTGTTTTTAAGACTTTATAAAGGCCTAAAGTTTTGTTTTTGAAATGTAAGAAATTTTAAAACACTACGGACACCCTGTTTATTTCTATTATTAACGAAAGGTATAATCAAATTAGCCACAATCAATGTGAAGACTTTTTCAGGATGGGAAAAACTTTGTGAACGTTGGGCGTATTTCTTTTCTATGGAAATCTGCAGGGCTCCACAAAGTATTTTTAAGGCAGAGCTGGTTTGGCCTGTAGCTCTTACTCGTCCCGCAAGTATTTTACAGGAACTACCACAAACACTACTACAGCAGTTTAACAGTCTCCATGTGCTTTTTGACATATGGTACAGTACAGTCACACTGCTAATTTAATTCGTCCATAACTTCAACCAATTCTTATGTTGATCGCAGACACTTTTGTGTTGGCGCATATTTTACTCATATTTGAGTAACATAACATATAGCATAAATAAAGTTATGTAAAGTCAATAGCTACTGACACTTTTTGAGAGTAAATAATTATATATATACACACACATATATATATCCATTAATGTTGTGAAAGTGCTCGGGTCAGTTGGCTATCGCTATTAATTAATGCTGATTGTTATGTTGTAAATAATGCAAATCACTGAGACTCCTATTTAAACCCCTGAGGGTGTGCAGTGATTATGGTGTAATAGCAATAAACCAAGAGTTTCCTCCAAAGCACTGTTCAAAGCTGAAAGCCAGAAGTGAGAACTAGGTTCCCTGTGAGGAAAAAATCAAGTCAAACATCAATTCATAGGAGTTTCCTCTGTCTGAACACACACACATAAGCACTTCCTCTCCTGTCAGAGGAAGCAAAACTGCTCCAGTGAATTTCTCATGGTGTAATGAGTTTTTACTATGTTTGAGGCAAAAACTAGAACATTTCTAGATGCCCCTCTCAGCTACAGTAAAAACAGATTAGTATAGTTGATATAGTAGGTGTATAGTTGACATATCATCATACTGTAATTGTCAGGGTTCTGCCACTCCAGTCTTGTTAATTCTTGTTTTGGTGGCAGAGCCTGGACACTAGCTCTGTCTAGTCCTGTGTGTTGTCATTGTGTCTCTGTATGAGTGCCAATTGTGGGCACGCTCGGACCTTGAACGCTCCCGCTTGATGCAGGCGCGTGGGGTCTGGGCGTGTTCGCGATTTTGCGCACTTTTGTCCTCGTGATCGTTTGTCTGCAGCGCACGGTAGGATGTTTTCATTTTATCGTGTGCTTGTGTCTCGCGTTCAGTCCTCTGTTGTTGTGTTAAGCACGTGCTGTGTGTGTTTAACGTCATGTGAGCAGGCAGTTAATGAGTTCTCTCATTGGCTGCGTGTTCTAGTCTTTATGTGAGTGTATGGCCTGTGTTGTCATGTGCTCTCCCGTCTATTGTCTACATCCCCACCCTCCTTGTTAACCCATTATTATTAGTCTATTATATTTACCTGTTTGTTTGTTAATTATGCCTGCTTTAAATTCTTCTCATGTCTGCTGTCCTTTGCCAGTTCGTCGCCTATGGTTGTCAATGATTGTCGATCAACCTCCAGTCTAGTCGTGTCCAGCCCTGCTCTTTCCCTGCCAGCCCAGCCCAGTCCAGTCAAGTTTGTTTGTTTATTTGTTTTATTAATGTTTTCCCCCTCTGCGTTTATTTAGCCTTTTTATTTCACTTTATTATAAATAAAAACCCTCATTTGCTGCACTTGAGTCCTCGCTCTCCTTTCCCCAACCCCCACCGTGACAGTAATATCATCAAGTATAGATCATTTTAAAATAATAATAATAATTATTATTTTTATTATTAATGTTTTATTTAAACATTATTGTTGTAGTAATAGTATCATTTAAAATAATAAGTCTGTTTTTTATTGCCATTCTGTTCCTATGACAATTAATTTATGGATCTAAAAATTACTTAAGCTACTGCACAACATTTAGACACAAGCCATTTAAAACACTAATTGATTTAAAATTTATCAAATCAAATTACATTGATTAACAGAACATGTTTAATAAATATTAAAAACAAATAAAAAAGATTAACCTATTTTCTTCAATGCTGTGCGCTTACAGCCGCAGAGATGTGACAATGCAGCTGATGACATCTGAGGCCAAAGCATGACCTTATGAGCTTATATAATACTACAAACTGCCTTTGATATGTGGAAATAGTGGCAGCCGCCCAGACAAACAGCTTACACAAACACACGGTCCAACCATCTGAAATATTCCAAACTATTTAGATTTTGTAGCCAGCAATGACCCATATCACGCAGCGCTATGAACACACAAAAAAGACTGCAGATGCTTTCAAAACCTAGCTGTAGCTGTGAGGTCTGATAGCTGACAGCTTTGAAATGTTTGTTTTAATGGATAATGTTTTGGTTGAGCCACAGAGCTAGAAAGAAATCAGACGTAAACCTCTACGGCTTTGTTCACACTACTACACATAAATGCAATTTGGTTCTTGAATCTAATCTTTCCATTTTGCACGTGAGGAAATCTGATCTGTTTGTTTAGACAGCGCAGTCGATATTACATTTCTATATCAGGTACTATAGAAATGTCTGAGGACCATGTCAAGAGACTCACACAAGATCTGAAAGTGGCTGTCAGTGTGGGAAAAGAGGATGAAAAACTGGTTGTTCTGTTTGGTCTCATGTCCATCATGACGTGTTGCCTTCATGCTGAACACACTATAAGCATCATTTCAAAAAATTGACAAGATAGTGTATTCAATTTTAGACAATTAATTCAATTTATTTTAGACAATCTGTATAACAAAGTAGGGCTGGGCAACAAAAGGATAACAATAATTATGTAAATATATGACATGTTTCCCCTTAGTGAGATTATAAGGTCATTAAATCCTCAATAACATTTGAAATTGGAAATTTGCCAACATTTGAAATGGGAAGAATTATTTTTTCCAGTATTGATTGGTACAAAAATTAATATTTTTGAAGACCTTAGAGGGAACATAAACATACCGTGGACACTACTGCTGCATTAACAATATTTCTTGTTTTTAATTCAAACTGATATGAACCTTACAAGACCTAACTGATTGAATTCTTGTCAAACCGAGCACGATGACATAATTATTGTAACATTTAAATTTAAATATCAAAATATTTAACCATGGTGGTTGTATCAAGCATATCAATATTGTATGGAGTAGTGTGTCATCCCTAGTCTTTACTACTACTTATAACACAAAATAAACAAGCGAGAAAATGTATCATGTCTCATGTAATGTGTCAATTAGTTTTGAAAGATGTTGAAATGCCTGTGTACAATGTCAAGTAACATTAAATTTAAATAAAACCAATTTTATTCATATAGCTTTGCAGTGTTGCGAGTTTTATTTGTTTAGAAAGTAACTGTAATGCTCTGACAATCAAGACAACTGTTAACTTCACTCTTTTTCACCTGCACTGCCGACCACGTCCACTTTCCCCTCTGTCCACAGAGCTCCACGCCCATCTCAGAGCATTTTTTGAAAGTTTTCTGAGGTCGACTTGACTAGAAAGAGTGGGGGTTTCATGGCCCTTTAAGGACAGTTTTTTCTTAATTTGTTTTATGTTGAATTTGTTAAATAATTAATATGAATAACAATCATCCAGTTCAAGAAGTTTACTTGGAACACTGTGTTGCCTTTGGAGCACCAGTAAATGTTTTCATATTTTGTAGTTGTCAATGAGTTTCCCAGTTGTCCCCTTTATAAAAGATGGATCAAGTAATTATTAACTATGCATCTAGTATGATACAGGTTTGGAACAACATGAAGGTAACTACAAAAATTTACAAAACTACAAAAAAAGGTTTATTTTTTGGGTGAACTACTTCATTATGCACCGACTAATACTTAGATATTACTTACAGGGCTGAAACCTACTGTGAACCACTGTTTTCTATTAATTGTTGTTGGAATTTTTACCAAACCTTTTACAGCTTTCTGGACTAACAAGCTTTATGTTTTGTCTTTAAGGACACGAATGACAGCAGTGTTACCCACACCGAAGGCAAGAAACGTCATCAGAACTACATTACCAATGTTTACTAAGCAACATCTTTACCTTTTAGTTGACATCAGCAAAAAATAAAAGGTGAAAGTTCACTGTTGCTCAAGAAGGCAAGACCGCTTTTCTCTTAAATTGTTTCATGTTTAATTTGTTAAATTATTAATCTGAATAACAATCATCCAGTTTAAGAATTTTACTTGGTACATTGTGTTGCCTTTGCCGCACCAGTAAACCTTTTCACATTGTGTAGTTGTCAATGAGTTTCCCAGTTGTCCCCTGTATAAAAGATGGATCAAGTAAGTTATTAACTACATGTCTAGATACAGATAATACTCATAATAATATTGGTTTCCTGTCCCGTTTGAAACCGGTAATCATTAACTTCCATTGTAGGAAAGAGAAATACTATGGAAGTCAATGGTTATAGGTTTCCATATTTTCTTTAGAAAAACAAAACTCAAGGTGGTTTGGAACAAGTCAAGACTGAGTATATGATGACAGAATTTTCATCTTTGGGGCAACTATCTTTTTAAATATGTATATATGATTATATGTTTGGTTTTTGTGCTTATGTAGAGATATTCACTAACTGCATTTAGAAGAACAGCCATACACAAAAGGAACCTGTTGCCATCATTGCTGTCGAGGAGGAAGAGGGAACACTGCCTGTCGACACACTAGAGATCTTAAATGTTCTTGAAGATGACGTGGTGATGCCTTTAAAATCTTAGTTCAGTGCACAGACTCTAGTTTGAGCTGCTTTGTGCCCTTCGCATGAACTACTCCAAGAAATAGTCTTTTTAATGTTCTTAAATTTGTGAAAAAGGTCATGTTGACACATTGATTACATTTGGGCTGCTTGCAGATTTGTTTAATACTTGCTAACTTGTTTGTACTTGATATACTTGACTGAAATAAATGTATTATTTCAATAAATTTGTCGTCAAATACCTCCTTTTTATGTAATTTCTTGTTTACACATGTTTTTGCTTTATGTTCAAATGTATTTGTATTCAGGTAATAAAACGAAATAAGTCCAAACAACTGTGTAGCTACTCAAATGGTTTGAGGAAACTTTATTCATTTGAGTTCAGTCAACTTAAGCCATTTACCGCAATCAGGTTCCTCAAACTGTTTAGCTATACAGCTGTTTGACTTAAATCGTTAACTGAACTAAAACATTTTAGGTTCAGTTATCAAATCTGTGTAAGTTACTAATACACTGAATGTTTGATGATATGAGCTCTAATAATATAAGTGTATATGATTCAATATATAGAAGTTTACAGTACTCAAACCATTTGGTTTCAAAACTTAAACTGTTTGAGGAAACTGATTGCAGAAAACCATTTGAGTTAACTTAACTTATTGGGTTTTACAGTGTAGTTGTGGCCTAATGATGAGAGAGTTTTGCAATCCCAAGGTTGCAGGTTTGAGTTCGGGTACCAGCAGGGATTGTTGGTGGGAATATTCAGCTCAATACCACGGCTGAGGTGATGCCCCTTGAGCAAGGCGCCAAACCCCCAACTGCTCCATTGTGTTCACGGGTTGCTTGATAAAAGCATCTGCTATACGCATACATGTAATTATCTATACTTACTTATAAGAAACTTAATTGTGAAGATAATTGTGAAGTTTTGCCCATATTGCCAAGCCCTAAACATATATCCAAAAATAGGGAGGAAAACACATGAATTTCCACCATTTAGACATGTTTCATAAAAAGCCTGGTTTGGATTAGATTGGCAAATGCAGCCTTTTATTCTGTTTTGAAAGAGAAAAAAACAACCAAGTGCAAGTTTTTGCCTGAACAATGGCAAGAAAGACAAAATGATCTCACACTCAGTCATTTACGCCGCAGTGAAACCTGATTATTTAAACAGGTGGCTTGAGTAGGAGGAATTCAAGTCTCATCCCAAAGAGATGGAGGAGAATGGACTTGTTCCAAGAGCCAATTCAACAAAATCTCCTATTTCACACTGTCTGCAATTAGCCGACAGTCTGACGCTATTATCTCAAAGACAGTCCAAACAAAATCATGCATACTATCAAACAAGCTGATCTAAAATCTCTGTGGTGTGTATAAAATATTATCAGATCTCTATGCACTATTTACGTTCATTTGTAAATGCTTAGCTAAATTGAAAATACCAGCGAATCTCATATAAGAAAGCTCAGTCTAACGTGTTTGAGAGGGCTGGCTCACAAGAATGTTTTCTTCCTACCAAAGCATAAAATTCCTGGAAAAAGCAAGAAGAAAAAAAGCATGAAGTTGGCAGGAACACAAAAGTTAGCTGCGGTCTTTGTCACTTGAGTGCAACGCTGAAGGGACCACACTGACTGAACTTTACACTGCCAAGTAAACACAGACGGAAGTGAATACAAAAACCAAAGCTCGCAGTTTGCTAAAAACAACATGTTTTGTCACAGTAAAAGCGCAGTAAACATCGGAAAATATGATTGATCAAAAAAATAAAAAAGACTTGCATTTGTCTATAATTTCTGGCCTCTCAAACAGCAAATTGTTCAGTTGCGTGACTCGGGTGTGCTAAACATTTTAATATTTGGTCCATGTACACAGACGTTCATGTTTCTTCTCTCAGTAGGGGCTCACATCTGTGCAAATGCATCAGTCGTTCAGAGCTGGACATCCTGCCAGTTTATATATTGATTCAAGTACTTTCGCCATTCTTTGTCCTCCACCCTTGTTCTTTTAGTCCAACATCCAGACTTCAATTCGTTTTATTGCTTACACATGAACAAGACAAACGCATTGCGCAAACTTCTCAGCACAAATCATATTCTGCTGCAGTCTTCATTCTTTATGAATAAGTGTGATGCAAAAAATTACAATGATGATGATTTTTACATGCAGACTATCAAACGTAGCCTTCAAAAGCACTCTGATGAGAGCAAAAGACTAAATACTGGTCAAAAATACATTGGAAGTACAAACACATAACTGTGAGCAGACAATCTCATTAAAATTGGCCAAGCCAAATAAGCTTAAAAGATCATCCCATGAATCACGATACTGCTACCCAAACACATGAGCTCAGAAATTCTGCCGGGTAAGCCTAGGACTAAAAATATAACAACAACTAGTTCTAGTTTAATTTGATTCACTAATAAATTAGTGTAATGAAATAAATATTATTATATTATTTTATTATAATTGGTCTTAAATAAAATCTTAAAGGGACAGTTTAACCAAAAAAATTAAGTTTACCCTGAAATGGTTCAAAACCTTTATGAGTTTCTTTCTTCTGCTGAATACAAAAAAATATATTTTGAAGAAAGCTGAAACCCTGTAACCTTTGATAGTAGGAATAACAAATACTATAGACGTTAATGGATACAGGTTTCCAGCTTTCTTCAAAATACATTCTTTAGTGTTTAACTAAAGGGAGATTAAAATATGACAGAAATCGAGAACTATCCATTTCACTTTGATTTATAATCCTGGCTTTGCTGACACACATGCTTAGCAAAACTAATTTGGTTTAATTATTAAATAAAGACTTGAGTTTCGCTTGAAAGCATCCAACAGATTAACATCCACCTCGAAATGGGAGAAATGATTCCAATGGGATTGTTGAACCACTCAGAAAAAAAGGTCAAACTTTCTTTGAAGAGAATTCGGGAGATCAAAGAGCTCGTCGCTGACTGGAAAAGTCTCCGCAACGTTCAGATCTCTTTCAGCCTGCTGTTTTCATCTCTTTGCTTTGCTTCGCCTTTACACTTTTCCATTCTTCAATTTTGAGATGCTGGATCTAAACTAAACACTATAAATTTAAACCTAAAGGGTTAAACCTAAAGGCCACATATAAGAATTTTCATGTTTTTAATTGCTTTTATATTGCTAATATGTAAACAGCTTACATAGTAACAACACCGTTTTAGGCTTACTTTAAGGTCAATGTGTCATGAAAAATCTATAGTTTCAAAATTACTTTACAATTAATCAAACTACCATAATATATTATTTGACAGTGTTTGACCATTGACAATTCTTTGACCTCATTTGTCAATATAATACCTATGAACAGCAGAGCCTGTGGAAATATATCCATATCGCTATGATCCACTGCTTTGTGAACTGCTGTTTTCTCACCTCTGACATTTTTGCTATGTGTTCATTTTGCTATTAAAAGGACACATATTAGGGCGGCACAATTCTGGCTAAAATGAGAATCATACTTTTATTTATTTATTTTTTTGCTCAAAATTATATGAGTAGGCTACTATTATTTCTCAAACATATGGTAAACCAACAATAAAAATATTAGGTCTATAGGTCTACTGTTGGGTAAAATGCTAAAATGTGCATAGACTTGGAATGATGGACTTGAACAGACTTTAAGCATGTCCTGTTTGCTTATTCAAGGTAAAGTGATGACATCAGATTGCAACTATTCATAATCCTGAAATCTGTCATTGACAATATTATTAGACTATTTTTTTACGGGTAAAATGAAACATTTGTCATTATCAGATTCCCTCTTGCATTATATTCCACATTATAGGCTAGAGTAGTTAAACTGACCCAGTAAACATTTTTCAAGCACAACACTGTATTTGTCATGAAAGAAAAAACATATGTCGTAATCCTACCTGCAAAATGCAATATGATCAAGGAAATGATGTGCATGCCAGTTTCACTTTCACTGCAGAGTGTGCTCATGTCATGGCTGCCGTCATTTTGACAAAAAACAATACAAAAAAATACTGTGCGGCTCCCAAACGATCCCTCTGTGCAACAAGTTGAGCGTTATTTACGACTTTATTACCTGTTATCTACAGCCTATGCAGTTTTTTTCACTAAAGTAGACATCATTTGCGAGCACACATGTGACTTCCCGGTAATAAACAAACAGCTTATGTGTTATTTTGCGTCCACAAAAACATAATTACATTAGGACAGAAATGACATTTTTGGGTGAATTACTCCTTATAAATACTGTATGTGACACGTTTAGCACCATTTGGAGGTGTCAATGTTGCTGAGCAACGTACAGTATGTAAAACAATATAAGGACTTGTGTGTCTGCCTTTACACTTCTCTCCTGAAAATATATTTGGCTTAATCGTAGAAAAGCTGAATTAAGATCATGTGTAGGGTCCATTTTTTTAATCGATTAATCGTGCAGCCCAAATATATATTCATTAGAATTGTTTTTTTTACCAGCGCTCTGGTTGGTGTCTAGATGTCTGTTATCAGTACAATACTACATTTTTAAACAAGTTTTATTCTGTTGTGAGTATATTGGAGCACTAAAGTGCATTCAGTCTCACGCACATCATGTGTAGACAAGCGTAAGCTAAGCACGAAAAATAAGTACGTTTGATCTAAAAACTTCCTTTAATCATGTTCAGAATTATTTGAACTAGCCTATGATAAAAAAAAAACATTCATTCATTAATTTTCTTTTCCGCTTAGTCCCTTTATTAGTCAGGGGTCGCCACAGCGGAATGAACCGCCAACTTATCCAGCATATGTTTTACGCAGCGGATGCCCTTCCAGCTGCAACCCATCTCTGGGAAACATCCATACACACTCATACATTACGGACAATTTAGCCTTCCCAATTCACCTACACCACATATCTTTGTACATGTGGGGGAAACCGGAGCGCCCAGAGGAAACCCACACGACCACGGGGAGAACATCTAAACTCCATACAGAAATGGCAACTGACCCAGCCGAGGCAAACGTGCTACTCACTACGCCACCCTAGCGCCCGATAAAAGAACATATTTAGACATACCCTTTGTTGATGCCAGTTCAATGGGGGCATTTACAAGGAAACAAGAGTCTGAGGGTGGATGGGGTTTCCATGGAAACAGTACATATAAAGATGCAGTCTCTTGGCAAAGGTAAATCTATACCTATTACGTCCTTGTATTGCCTGGGAATAAGAATCTGCTGTGCACTCTTACTCTAATTGACATGACATAACAAGGTTAGGGTTTTCAATTGGACATTAAACTAAAGGAAAGGCAAGTAAATCAAACAACATACCAGTTTATGGGCCTGATCTGGATCTTATGCAGCATATCAGTTTGTTCTGTAATAATAGAATGATACACTCTTCTACTAATGCACATATGCTTCCAGTGACGGTTGATGACGGTTGACAGTGACGGTTGACAAGTTGATGGTTAAGAAAACAAGTAATATGAAATTATAGTAGTAATTTATTGTAATGAAGTAATCAGTAATAAGAGATTTGCAAGAGAATTTGTAACATTGTCATTTTGAGAGTTATTACATTTAAAGGACTAGTCGCTGATAAAAAAATCTATTATTAATTGCTCACTTTATTGTTTCAATTTCCTGTTCATCATCAGAACACAAATTAAGATATTTTAGATGAAATCAGAGAGCTCCCTCATCCTCCATATGAAGGGACGGTCCCATAATAGGAGTCAAAATTTTAATTCTTGGGTGACCTACAGTATTCCTTTAATGCTGATTCTCTTTAGACAGGCATTTTCTCTCGGCACCAAAATAGGTTGCGATTTGTTTCTTTGAAAGGTCAAGTCTTGAATTACATCAGATTACAAATCACCCTTTGTTTTAATTCAACAGTTTAAATCAAACTGCTTTGTTCGCACACTTACCAACCCTGATTAAACCCTACAGACCAAGAAGAATCACATTTAAGAGTCCTTGTCTGTAAGCAGTGGTGGTAATTGTCCAATCACATTATCAAAACACATTAACAGACACCAAGCTGTAAATTGGAGGTGGCGTGGGCCACCTTTAAGTCTGCAGTTTATCCCTCAAGGAATATCTCAATTAAAATGCTAATGTCAGCTTTGGCAAGAGTCTCATTCATCATTTAACACAAGAAACAAACAACGTAAAGAAGTAAGTAACATTTTTAGAGGGTTATGTTAACTTGCATATACGGAATGCAAGGAAAGGAAATGATTATGTCAATAAAAAAATATCAAAAACTATAAATATTAAGCTTTTATAGTGTGTAAAATAAAAATGTGCATGCACAACTAAATGCACAATATCCCCCAACCAATCAAATACACAATAAAATATAATCCAAATACAATTAATTAAAGAACAAATAAAAATCTGTACTACTGTGGTGAATAACTAATTAATTAACGATGCATTGCACATCCACTGTACATCTAAAAACATTCAATTAAATAATTTAAAAAAGCATTAAATACATTTAAAGAATTGAAGAGATCCTAAAGATATAATGCACTAGGGCAGCATGATATTGGACAAATCTGACATTGCGATATTTTATATTTCTCCAGTATGTAAATACTGCGATATGAATACAGTTTCAGCAGATGACTTAAATAGCTCTATTTGGAATTAAATCTTTAATTTAGATCGACTGAAATAATCTAGTATAGGAGTGAATCAAACAATTTGCAAGCATAAATAAATAAGATAAAAGTGATATAAGAAGTTTTTATGGTTATCCGAAGAGTCAAACAGTGGTCAGATATTCAGGTACTCATTGGTGACCAACATTAATCCCAACTCAACATTGCAGATACTGCTATGAGACTACTGCAGTTGCACACATTGGGATGTCAATGCTGAAATGATTCATTGTGCAGTTGTATCATTCATCACATAAAGCACTTTAAAGGAGTACTTCTCTTTCAAAGTCTAGAACAAATATCTCAATACCCCAAAAAACAGAAGCAATAAAGAAGCAAATCTTTCCTTGTGTACTTCAAACTGTGAACACACATGCACACATTAATGTTTTTCCTGCAAAGACTTTCATAAAATGGAGAAAAAAGTAACTGGATGAAGCATAATGGCAGATGTTACTCACATATAATTGAAATAAATTAATTAAATTTACTTTAGCAATTTACAATGTTGCTGAAATAAATAGTGCATGGACTTGCAACTACAATTTAATACTGATATAATAGGTATGTTTGAAGAGAAAATTAAATTGATTTAGAGTCAAATCAAAACAACCAAAATATATAGATTTAGATTCATTAACATAGCAAATGGCAACTTTAATGCATTCTTCTGACTCCATTAAAGCATGCGCAATTTTTGTATGGTGTAAGTCCACACAAAAACAATCAAATATCAACGAAAGGAGTATTCACTCGAGAAAACATGTATGTGACATTGAGAAAAGTGCTTGATGTTTCACGCTCTTCTAGGAGCAATTGCAATCCCTGATCATTGACGCTTGCATGCATTATTTAAAAGCAATTACAGAGAAATCAGCAAAATGGCATGTTCTCCTGGCAACCTCAAGGACAGTTGTTCATCTAGGAGAGGAACAGAGCGGTATTATCTTAAGTTGCATAACGAAGCCAGTCAAGCTGGAGTCAGGCTCCACTCTGCACGGCTCACAGGGAGAAAAAAACAGGCCAGTGACGTTTGTTTAAACAAACTAAAATGACAAGGAATTTAGGTACTCGAGTATTTCCCCAGCACAAGACAAACATTGTGTAGCATGTGTAAAACAAAGTTCAGATATTTGTTTTAAACATTTACACTAGAGGATTACAGGGGATTTAAAAAAATGAAAGCAATGTTGATTTTAAATGCATCCAAATGTGCCATGCTCTAAAAATCAATGTTCGCAATTGTGTTTACATTGATTTTTACAGATCCGCAGCTGTATTTATTGCTGGAATAAACACTGCTTCCTTCATTTCAAAAGGGTGTTGACATTTGAAAACTGCAGCGACAAGCCAACCAGAAGTCTTTTACTGTCTATGTGAGTTAGAGATATTCAGGAACAAGAAACTGCAGTCACTGTGCTTGTCTAAGGGCAAAACATTGAGAAAACAATGTACATTTTGTAACTCAATCTGTCCAAGAGCTACCGATTTTGAAGGATTTTATTATTTTTTTTAAATGTCTTTTCTTTGTAAAAATGATATTGTTATTCAGTAACAATTTTGTTTATCCAAAATAGCTCATTTAATGCACAAAATTAGAATATCAATTATATTATACAGATTATAACTGGTGGTGCAAGTGTAGGGCTTGGTGCTGGAGACTATTTTCAAGTGCTGCGTAATATCAATGCTCTTGGTTCCTTGATTATTACACCAGAATGAAAGTAGTTCCTAGACATTTTGCTACTTTTAGTCAGTTTTTGTCAGTTTTAGTACATGATGTAACTCTAAAAGAGTCAAGCTTTAACTCAGATTCAATGATTAATACTAAGCTAGGCTAAAAGTGTTCTCCAACAGACACGGCATAGCAAGCACAGGACGTTAACATGACGTCAGACTGACACTGTCCCCCAATGTCGTCAACCTAAAATCGACCAAATATCAACATCTAATGATGTTACAGCTTGACGTTGTGTGGATGTTACCACTATAATGTCTATCAGATGTTAGATATCGATTGCCATAGCTCATTAATAAATGTCAGTGTTTGACGTCAATACGACATTGGTCACAAGATGTTGACTCGACAATGGATTTTAGTCACTTTCCAACACAATCTAAAACCAACCAAATTTCAACATCATTTGACATCGTTATTGGACATCAAAATAACGTAGTCCTTAAATTTTATGTTGGCTAGAATTTTAGTCACCTGACATCACAACCTAAATCTAACCTAATATTAACATCTTATGACGATGTTTGCCTGATGGAGGGAATCAGTTAAATAGATTCAAACATGTTGAAATAAAGTGTAGGGCATTTAAACAGTTTTCAAAACAAAACAAAACAAAACAAAACAAAACAAAACAAAACAAAACAAAACAAAACAAAACAAAACAAAACAAATAAATAATTATGGGTAAATTAAAGTGGAGTGTTCTTTAAAAAAACAGCTCCTTGAAATATATTTGAAATATACAAATGTGATCACTTGTGCTGCAAAGTAACAAATATTTACAATACTGTACATCTTGGAAAAGCATCAGTACACAAATACACCTAAAGAAATATATATTGGGTCAAAACTAAGCTGTAAAAGTGGCCCACACAGTCTCTCCACACAATTCGCCTGTGAACCTGCATGTTTCCTGACTATCCTGGCTGATATCCAAAGTAAAAATGTCAAAGTTGTTCAGCAAGCGCAGGACACTCACCAGGAAGCGTCAACAGCCTCCGCAATTAGATGTGGAATTCCTTCCTTCCACTTGCACACCCCATGAGAGCAGCTGCTGAGACCTACAGTACCAGAGCTCCGAGCAAAACAACTCCCTAATACCTTTCTGATCTGAAAAGCTTCTCAGTCTTTTCAATTGTCAAACTGATTCTGACAACTATTTGTACATGTAATGAAAAAATGTGAAGTAAATGTTATGTAAAAAGTTATTTTTCAATGTGCTTGATAGGAACATTCATTTCAGCATGCTGGTTGATTTCTTTGAGAAGTGTTGTGCTATAAATGCATTACTCTCTTTATTGGAACATCTCAATCAAGTACATTGACAATAACACCAGCAGCTCAATGAGCAAAATTAGCTCATGGAAAGGATTATTTATTTTTCCAACTAATAACAGAGAGTGAAGAGATGTGTACAATCAGCTAAATGAAAACAACATACTTTTTCAAAATAATAACCCATCCCAATTTGTGCCATTAACATTTTTTTGTGTGCAAGACCTCTCTTCTTTGCAGCTCTAAGCAAGCCATTTTAAGCAAAGTAAAGAACCAGAGCCATAGAGAGAAAAACAGAGAGCTGCGACAACGGAAGTCCAAAATGTTCAATCATTACATGATTCATGCAGACTTCAAAAATAGTTCCAAGAAGTGCTTCGTGGTTAATTCAAATAATGTCAGATAAAGTTCAAACATACACAAATCACAACAAATGCGACTCTCTCTCTCTATGTGGCTTTTAGAACCACCTAACAATACACTAGCAACCAGAACACCTTAAAACCACATGGTAGTAACCTAGCAACTATTGTAGCAACATTGTACCATTATGACATTGCATTTTACTCATATTACAAAAATTTGCTGCGTTTCCATCCACATATTTTTATGCTCATTTTGGAATATCGCATGAAAAAAACGAAATGGAAACCCCAAGATGCACATAAATTTTGAAAATGCGCATAAAAAAATAAGCAGGAATGAGTAAACTTTTTATATGGGAAGAATTGTTTTTATAAACTATGATGGAAATTCTAGCATGCGCATCAAAAAAGTCATGTGATTTTGCTTTTACAGATCATGTGATGACAAAAATGTATGTAAGTGACAGGTATGTTTGTGTCTTTAAACCCTCCTTGATGGAAAACATCAGGGAATGTGTAAATCTTCCACGAATTGCGTACTGGATGCTTCTAAAAGGATATGATAAACCGTGGAAAATTGGTGTAATAAGTGAAGTTTATTTATAATCTAATTTCAGGAGAATCACATGCTTATGATTGCTTGCAGCCGGTCCCACATTATTCAATTTATGATTCACCAATATATATACCTAAGCCACTATAAATACCCAAAGTTACATATAACAGCCATCTTCCTTTTGAGGAATCCCCCCTTCCACCCTCCTCCTTTCCTAGATGGGTGGCACGGTGGCCCAGTGGTTAGCACTGTTGCCCCATAGCAAGAACGTCACTGGTTCTAGTCCTTACACACGTGGGTTTCCCCCGGTTTCCTCCCACCGTCCAAAAACATGCAACTTAAGTTAATTGTTGACATGCTCTTAGTAAGTAGTTATCTCTTAGGAGCAATCACTCATTAGCTACAGCAGGGGAGAGAGCCCTGGGCTCGAGGATTTTATGAGCTCAGGGCTCTCTCCCGGGACAGCATACCAATCAAGCTTTATAATCAATCATCAGCTAAGTGTGAACTCTTGAAATGGAAGAACCTTAAGCAAAAATACATAGCTGAAAAAAGAAAACTTGGCAGGTGCCAGGAACACATTTCGTTACTAACCTTGGAAGTGGTTGAAAGTAAACACTCTAGACCATTTTTGAACCTACTAACACAGTGTCATCCACTTGCCAAAAATGAATCTTAATTCCAAGTCTAAACAGATCATTACAATACAATACAATATAATAATGCATGTGGTTGACCCTCTCATCTAACACTACTTAAACACTTCATATGATTATACACTTATCAGTTCATAGATCCCTTGGGAACTACATCCATTGCTTTTTGAGCCGTGGAAAATGCTTTTCTTCATATTTTTAAACATGGGGAAATAAAATTGAGCCTGTATTTACAAAGGTGAATCTATTTATTTCAGTTGTCTCCATGAAAAAAAGAAGGTCACAAGAGTAAAGGTGTCATTTCCATTGTTTAGCTGAAAGGCATCAGTTGTTTCTCCTCTGTCAAACACAGCCCCTGTGGTGCTTGACAACAGGCACAAATACACATTTGCCGTTGCAAGTTCCTTGGGAGCATAAAAATGAGTTGTCAGTTCTGTTTACCACCTCTGCCAAAGTGCCATCTCCCCGAGCACCTCCAGTGACTTTGCAAATAGTAATTGGATTTACAGGGAGTGCTGGGTCATTATTAAAACTCCCTGAGGCAACCCACGTTATGAGGTTTAGAAAGAATAAGAAGAAAGCCCTGATTTTCTTTCAAGGTCAACAGGTGCAAAATATCCCCATAAAGAGGAACTTTATAGGCAATTTAAACAGTTTACTCATCCTCAAGTGGTTGCAAACCTTTCTGTGTTTCTTTATTATGTTTAACACAAAGGACAATATTTAAAAAATATTTGAAACTGGTAACCATTGGCAAATACTACTGAAGTAAAAACAAATTAGCGTTCATTAAAAGAAAAAAGCTCACTTTGAAAAAAGTGTAAGTAAATGAGGACAGAATATTCATTTTTGGGTGAACTATGTCTTTGAATGTCAGGTGCACTCGGTCTATAAAAATGAAGCGAAAAAAGCGCAATATCAGATCACGCATATCATGAAACATGCATGTCACTGCAGGAATTGCCCTGCAACTTTGATCTGTGAAGCAATGAATGTGTAACCAGCCTTACACAGCTGACGACGTGCAATATGGCATGCATGCATGAACGAAAATGTTTTACAGGCTCAAAAGTGCAGTTTGTTTAGCACTGACTTTTTGAAACTTGGCAGGGAATCAAAGTTCTGATGCTGATAAACAGTTTTATAGCAATGGATTGGTTGATACAGGGGCTATGGCGTATCATGTGTGGCCTTGTTACATAATAGTGACTGATTACATTCATTAGCTTTTTTCAGCTGAGTAGTATGACTGGTTTAGTACACAGAATCAAAGTTTAAACAATCAGCAGCCTTATTTTAAAGTAAGACTGGGTGTGGCCATTTGAACTTGAATGTGAGGCTGTATCAACTGCTCATTGTTATTTTTCCATAGTTATTTTAGTATGCTTAATTTACGATGTATTATTAAGACAATAAACGTTGGTTCACATCAAAAACGATAACTATGAATATAAATGTAATGATAAATATATCTGCATCGACACCAATGAAGGATAACAAGGAGGGATTATCCCATTGTAAATCTGTTACGTAAATCCAGCTCTTGTAATCAATCTAATCAAACAGTGAATTTAGCCATTACAGTCAGTGTATTAGTGGAATAAAACATTTTGAATAAAAATAAATTTTCCCAACTTCTGGATAGGCTGGAAAACTGGGTTGGGCTGTCTGGGACGGTCCTCAAATGGTTCAGATCGTACCTTGAAGGGAGAGGTTACTATGTCAGTATAGGTGACCATAGGTCGAGGTGGACACTCATGGCATGTGGAGTCCCACAAGCCTCAATTCTGGCACCTCTCCTGTTCAACCTTTATATGCTCCCTCTGAGCCAAATAATAAGAAAGAACCAAATCTCCTACCACAGCTATGCTGATGTCACTCAGATCTACATAGCCTTACTGCCTAATTACTACGGCCCCATTGACACCCTCTGCCAATGCATTGATGAAATTAACAATTGGACATGCCAAAACTTCCTTCAGTTAAATAAAGAGAAAACTGAAGTCATTACATTTGGGAACAGAGATGAGGTTCTCAAGGTGAATGCGTACCTCGGCTCTAAGGGTCAAACAACAAAAAATAAGGTCAAGAATCTTGGTGTGACTCTGGAGTCAGATCTGTTTCAACAGTCATGTCAAAGCAGTAATTAAATCAGCATACTATCATCTCAAAAACATTGCAAGAATTAGATGCTTTGTTTCCAGTGAAGACTTAGAGAAACTGGTTCATGCTTTTATCAGCAGCAGGGTGGATTACTGCAACGGGCTCCTCACTGGACTTCCAAAAAAGACAGTCAGACAGTTGCAGCTCATCCAGAACGCTGCGGCCAGGATTCTGACCAGAACCAGGAAACCAGAGCACATCACACCTGTCCTCAGATCTTTACACTGGCTCCCAGTTACATTCAGAATAGAGTTTAAAGTATTATTACTTGTCTATAAATCACTAAATGGCCTAGGACCTCAATACATTACAGATATGCTCACTGAATACAAACCTAATAAATCACTCAGATCATTAGGATCACATAAACTAGAAATTCCAAGAGTTCAGCCAAAGCAGGGTGAATCTGCTTTCAGCTATATTATGCCCCCCGCTGCTGGAATCAACTTCCATAAATGATCAGATGTGCTCCAACATTAGGTACATTCAAATCAAGACTGAAAACACATCTGTTTAGCTGTGCCTTTACTGAATGAGCACTGTGCTATGTCCGACAGATCGCACTATTGTGTCTTTCTTTTCTTTTCATTCTTTTATAACTTGTCTTAACTCATTTTAATCTGTTTTTATCTGTTTTTTAAATTATTTTATTTTCTTATATTTTCAATTTTATTACTGTTTATGTAAAGCACTTTAAATTGCCACTGTGTATAAAATGTGCTATATAAACAAACTTGCCTTGCCTTGCCTTGCCTTGCAAAACACAAAGACGCCAAAACTAACACTGGATACTTTAGGTTATTTGATTTATATAATTCAATTTGCTTTCCTGGCCAGCATTACGTCCATGTTTTTTATTGTTATTTCCTATAATATAATTAATAGTTTTCAGTTACACAAACTGCAAAAAATAATCAAATAACACTGGATATTGTATATAATATTCACTGAATAAATTAAATAGAAATTAACCATTACTGAGCTATATAGCTATTCAGTCAAGAGCAGGGTGATTTAATTATCTTCTGTTGTTGGATTAATAATAAAACACAGACAGCAGGAATAAGATGTTTTTTACTTTAAGATGCAGCTTAAGCAGCTAAACACAGATGGAGTTTTAGTAAACTTCTAGGTGTCACAGCTGAAGTTCAGTTTAATTCAGTTAAGTGTAATGTAAATGGCATTCCTGAAAGCCAAAATACTGAAGAGAAACACCACCGATGTTAAGTCAGACAGGTGGACATAATTTTTGGTTATAATTGAGTTTTACTGTTGAGACACAAGACTTCATTTGCACAGTCGCAACTTTCATTCACTTGTTCAGATGAGCACTTCTCAGATCTACCGCACTTTGCATGAGTTCTGGTTCTGGACACACATGTTCTTAGTGACATGCAGCTATCATTTTCAAGTGAAATCGTGTTTCAGCACATGGACAAACATTCTAATGTGCACAGAGCCATATCAGAGAGTAATTAAAGGAAGGGGGAAATCTAAAATACAATTTTGAAATTTTCATGCAAAACCGAAAAACAGCAATATCCATATACACAGCAAAAATTCCGGTGTTAAAATATACAGTGTGATTTTATTGGTGTTATTCAGTGTTGGAGTACATTTTAATCCACGAGTGTGAAAGAGTTTTTTTTTCAGTGTTAAACCTTTACCCTATTATGCAGTGTATTTCCCACTAGTGATGGAAAGTCCACTTTTTTTTTACTCGAATCAGTTCTTTCTGACAAACAGTGATCAAACCAGTATGTTTTCAAGTCTTAATGATATAATAAATCATAAGATATAACAAATTAATTCTCATCAGAAGCAGTGTACTATATGCACTTATTAGCTTATATACACATGCATAATCCATTTAGACTTATCTGGTATTAAATTGAGTAATGTACAAACGTAATATATTAACACTTTAAAGAGTAACACACTCCAGTTTGATGTAAAAAAATAAACTTACTGTGTTAAAAGAACTCTTTAGAAAGTGTTATTTTAGCTCCATAATGGAGGGAGTCATATGTACACCCAAGGAGTGTTAAGTTGAACTCAAATTGAGTTAAATGTACACTGATTTTTTTGCTGTGTACGTATTAAACCGCAAGGTTGTACCGAACGGTTAAATATTATTTAGAGTATTTAGTATTATAGACATCCCTAGTTTCCAACATAGTTATCTTTAAATAATCTTTTAAAAGAGGCTTTAACATCAAACAGTGAGCTTCTCCACAATGTCGTCTGTAGATTTAAATTGCGCAAGCCAATTTATATTTCTTCTGACTGATTGGTGTCTATGTTTTATTGTTCATTAACTAGGAAATAATTTGTTCTGAAAGTAATCCCAATGATATCGTTTTTCTAAATTTCAATCTTTATAGTTGTGGTCTGAAGTCTGCAGTTGTTTTAGATTTAGAACTCAATCTTGTCATTATCTTTACACTTATCACGCTTGGTGTGAACAGCCCTTTATTCTTGTAGCTAATTACCTACAGTAACTAATCAGAAAATAGCTTAATTGCATGTTGCAAAATAAAATGGACTTTAGTTACTAAACTCTGATCGACATTGCAAATAAAAACTTTAATATCCTCTGTAGTAACAATGTAAACTGAAACATCTGACTTGATTCTGATGTCCTGTTGCATATCATATAAATTTAATCGACAAATGCACCTGTATGAAATAAAATAATGTTTCCAGCAGGTTATCGGGAGGACATCTTGACCCTGTTTTGCTCAGTTCTGTTTCCAAGAATGAAGTTCTTGCACAAGCAATATTTCTCCCAGTGTGCGCTGCACTGCTGGGTTTAAATTGTCAAGTCTATATATTATAATAGATATCCACTGTGGGAACAAGTCAGTTTACACGAAAGGAATGGAATTTCCTGTTAGGCTATGACCATAAGGACATAATGCTGTGCTTTCACACTGCTCCACACAAAATAGGTCACCAAACACATGCGAAGACTGTCTGAGATGGTACTATTTTCTAATCAATAGTGCATCAACATTTAAATAAATCTTACACAATCTCTGAAAATAAATATTCCTTGGAAGCATTGCACATTATTCTTCAAGTTCTCAATGGGATAATTGTGATATTAAAACGTTTGACAGAGTTTTCACACTACACTTATTCAAGGATTACCTTCTATTAAACACTGAGTGTTATGAACACTTTTAGTTTTGTAACCCTGAAGCAGAGCATTGCAAGTATGTACATGTGAGTACAGCAGTGTATTTGATGCATGCATGCTTGAAAAATGTTCTGTTTATGATAAAATGTATATGGATATATAAGCAAAGATGTAGGAAAACCTTTGGTCCACTGTGTTCATTTTAAAAAGAACATTGTCATTTTTAATAGTCTTGCAGTGTGACAAATACATTTTTAAAAGTGTATATATTTTAAGTCTTGAAGTCACTTAATATAAAGCAATATAAGCTACATTTATAAAATTAAATACAATTATATAAAAAATAACAATAAATTTGAATTACATAAAATGTCATAACACAACATACAAAAACTACCAAATAACAGTTAGAACCAAAAAATTTTATGTAATTTGAACTATTTCAAATGACCCATTTTGAGGTCCAGCTGCATTTAAGATTATCAATTTCTTAACTGAAAAAAAGTTCTTTAGTGTTTGTTTGCCCTGTAATCATAGGATAACCAATTTAAGAGTTATATAGATCCTATTAAGAACCTGTAATGGTTCCCCAGCATTTCCTTGGGGAGGTTAAAGTGCTTTGTAGCACTGAAAAGTGCTTCTATATATAATTCCAATTCCACTCAATCACTTTTTGTGCTGTTTTTTTAGCACATTTTTAAAGAGTGGCATGAACATCACACATACACACAATCACATGGATGAGTGACCACTGTTAAATAATGTTACTGGTCAGTAATATTAAGTAATATCAGCAGCTAAACAATCACAATCAGGTATTTGTGGGTTGTGTGATAAGGGTAAGTTGCTGACGCTGAATAATGGGTAGCTAATATTGCACATCTTAACTATTATACATCTTAACACTAATTTTAATTTTAAAAAATTCTAGGGTACTATGTGCAATTTCAATAATTTCACTATCACAGAAAAGACTAGATTATTTCCATGGCCTTTTATGCGTAATAACTGAACATAAACACAGGAGGCTAAGAAAAATGCTAATTTTAGACAAAATTTCAGATAGCACTTAAAGGTTTTTGCATCTAAAGTATATATATATATATATATATATATATATATATATATATATATATATATATATATGTGTGTGTGTGTGTATGTATGTATGTATGTCTTGTCATGGTGTGTTTATACATGGTGTGTTTATAAAGGTTCAAATTAGGCAATACATGCACTAAGAATTTAGCAATCTGCAGGATCATTTTTTTTAAAAATGTGGTTTAAAAGAAAATACAGTTCCCCTAAGACTCACTCACATTTGGAAACTAAGCACTGATGCTGAGAATAAAAGTTTAAAGCCTAATACACTGTTGCATGCCGCTTAACGGTCTCTGCCTTCTGGCGTTATGAATATGAAACAATCATGTCACGGAAGTGGAAGCTCAGGTGACAACGAGAACAAATACACCAAGTCTGCATAACTCACCCTCCTGTTTTCTGACAAACTAAAACAATCGTTTTACAAAAAAAAAATAATAATTACGGATATTAAATTGTAAAGAATGGATTAAATATTTCTACAGCTATTTTCATATTGTAACTGATGGTGGTGTTTTCGTCCGATGACCATGATCGCTCAGTGCCGCGTTTCCCTGACTAGAGTGCTGGAGGTAGAATATGGAAAACCCGGAGTGGATTCATAATTACAAAACGCATTTGCAACGGAGGAAAGACTCCGGTCCACTAACGTTCTGAACTTTTGCGCGGTGTTTGGCGTTCAGCTAATCCAAGCTAAAATTGTATTATTTCATTTTTTCCTTTATTTGTTGTCCGAGACGACATGGAATAAGCTGACCATTTTGTCCGAAACGTAAGTTTTCAATATCATTTACTTTTTTTAAATAAAACTATTTAATGAAATTGATATTACGCTAAGAAAAAAAAGATACAACGTTAGGTCTAACATTAGCACGTTAGCAACATGACAAACAATCAATTAACATTAAGTAGGCAAGGGCTGGACTTGGGCGCTTGGGCCTGATTCGAAGCTATCATTTTGACTCGATTCAGTTACTGATTCCATTCATTGTCTTTTTATTATTTAGTGCAAGTTTTACTGATATTTCCAAAAAAAGTTGTCAGAATTAAGTAAGTGTCACAGGCTGGCATTAAACTCTTTCAGGTACATATTTATGCATTACATTAAATCAAAACTTCATGATTCTAAATGAATACAGTCTAAATGAATAAATAAATAATTGAGTCGTCAAAATATTGAATAAGGTAGAAAGTATGGATCTAAAACAGCTTTTGAATATATATAAAAGTATAGACTTTTTTTGTCCGGTCTTATAATGAAGCGGTGAAGTGAAATTGCTTGAGTCGTCTGAGGTAACTTTCATTACAATCAATCATTAAAACACAAGTATGTGGTGTTCTAAATGACTTTATTGGTTACCATTTTAGACCCCATTTGGTCTGGTATTTGCAGTTAAATTTTGGTTGATCGTATCTAGATGAGAGAGAATCATTCCTGTTTACATCTGGCCTTTTCTGATATTTCAATCTAATGCAAAATAAGCTTGAGCCATTCACATATGAACACAAAAGGAGACAACAGATAGCAATGCACAGCAATTTTGATTTTGCTCTGATCACTCAGAACCGAATGCTTTGTCTCTGTGCTAGATTCAGGAGTGATGAGATAACATTCAGTGTTTTGCACATTTTATTTGCTTTAAAATGAATCTTATGACTTCAGATGACAAAGTTTAAATCCTGTCTGGCTAACACCTTTCAACAATATACCCATTAATGTTTAAGGACTAGGTGAGTTGGCAGAGCAATAGGTCTTTCATTGGTCTTCTGCAAGTGTTGGATCCCCATGTTGCTCAGTGCAGAGAATTATTTTATATCTTTAAGAAATTTTGTGATTTTTGAAAGAAATAGTTGTTTAATAATTTTCCTGAGCAAATCCATATTTAATTTAGCTTCCTTCAAAGTGAAACAATAATGTGTCCTAGTAGAGTAACCACAGGTGTAGTGTACAGGATTCCCCAAGTTTAACAACACGGTTAGTGAGTGTAAAAGGTGTTCCTATATGCTTTGTTAGTTTTTTCTGTACGTTAAAGTGATAGTTCACTCAAAAATGAACACTCTATCATCATTTACTTTAACTTGTTTTAAATTGGTTTGACTTTTTTTTGTCTTCTGAAAAATGAAAGAAGATATTTTGAAAGAAAGCTAGAAACGGGTAACCATTCATTTCCACATTATTTGTTTTTCCTACTATGATAGTCAATCATAGTTACATGTATTCAGCTTTCTTCAAAATATCTTCATTTGTGTTCAGCAGAAGAAAGAAACTCATTAAGGTTTATAACAACTTGAGGTTTAGTTAATATTGAGTAAAATTTCAATTATCCTTTTTAATATGTTTTTCTTTTATTGCATTGTGTAGTTTTGCTACCACTCTATCTGACCAGATGGTATGTTTTGGTGCCATCTGGTGGATGTAGTTACAGGTACATTGCTTCAGGTTACAAGCCAAACATCTAAGAATTTATCTTCTTTAAACCATCCTTGGTTCAGAATGAGGCTGTCAGGCCATACATTATAATATACATAATGAGCACACCGCAGATAATTCAAATCCACTGTGAATCTTATTTGGGTAAGCAAGTTACCCAGACTCAAGAGCTGGGGGGCACACTAGAGAAAAGAACTTAGTAAGGTATAAAGATATTAGTGCCCTATATCCCCTCACTGCTGACAGATCCATTTACCTTTACTGAAATGTTTGTTAGAAAGTCGTGAGAGACAGTCAGTGGTGCTGGAGGAACATGTTTATGATGATGGCAATATATATAAACACTTTTTAAATCTCGTGTAGCGATTAGTGAAATCTTTTGTATATAGTCAAAAAAAAAAACAGGAGGAAATTATGAATTTTAAGTTTTACAAATGGCAGTTTTTGATTAGAGTATAATAATATTTTGGTTTACCACCATTACTAGACAATTTTTTTTCTTAACACTTACAAATTCACTTTTATTACAAGTGGTTGTGCACCAGTCGCTACTGGTTGGCATTTTCAATTAGTATGCCTGATAATGTCAGCCGTGGTGGAAATAGTACTGAAAACTCATACTCAAGTAAAAGTACCATTACTTGACCAAAAATGTAAATATTTACTGTTGGATATATTACTCAAAGTATGAATAGAAAGTAGCCCTTTTAAAAGTACTCAAGAGTAGTGTGTATTACGGTGGGAAAGGTTGATGCATCTACGTGTAATTTATGCGTGTGTGTGTGTACATGTAACATTCTGTAGTGCATTTAGTCATTGTTTAATTAAAACCATTTTGGTCATCATACAGTAAACATCAGTCATGATCTCATCAGTGACATTCAGTCTAAACAGTCTCTGGATCACTGTGTGTAAAGTATCTTCTTGGACACTTTTAATGCTTCTAAACCGTTTGCTGCATGTCTTAAGGTAGTTCAGTATGATGCGATTTTATTTTCTATGTGCGATTTGATTGAACAGGAATCGCACGACTGATTTTGCTAATCCCCATAGACAGGAAATAATAAATTAGTGATTGCAGGTTGAAGGAAAGTAGTGCAGTAAAAGTACTGATACTGCAATAAAAACGCACTCAAGGGAAAGTAAAAGTACACATCTTTAAAACTACTTAATAAATTACAATTCCTGAGAAAAACTACTTAATTTTAGCAGCTTGAGTGTTTGTAATTTGATACTTTACACCACTGAATGTCACTTTTAAATTTGGTTGAGGGTTAGTTTGACCCTGTATTGAATTTTATGTAATTCACCAATAAGAAGTAATGTAATATGTATTTATATAGCGCGTTTATCGTGTATGGCCATACACCCAAAGCGCTTCACAATCATGAGGGGAGGGCAGGGGTCTCTCCACACCAGCACCACCAGTGTGCAGCATCCACTTTAATGATGCAACAGCAGCCACAAGACAACGGCACCAGTTCGCTTACCACACACTAGCTATTGTTGGAGTGGAGAGACAGTCATAGAGTCAATAGAGTGGATTAGGAAATTTGGCCTGGACACCAGGCTTTTTACCCCTACACTTTATGAGAAGTGCCATGGGATTTTTAGCGACCACAGAGCGTCAGGACCTCAGTTTAATGTGAAAAGACAAAGCTCATCTGAAAGACAAAGCTCACTGACAGTATAGCGTCTCCTTCACTTTACTGGGGCATTAGGACTCTCACAGACTGCAGGTTAAGCGCTCCCTGCTGGTCTCGCTAACACCACTTCCAACAGCAACCTAGTTTTCTAATGTGGTCTTCCATTCAGGTACTGACGAGCCTCAGCCTGGTTTTGGGCTGCAGGGTAATATGGCTGTGGAGCATTGAAAAGTATCTCAATGAATAACAGAGGGAATAAAAGGAAAAACAAGCAAAGTAATTTTGTTGTTGTTAGATTTTTTGTAGCCCTTTACTGCATTTAACTGTTTAAGCAAATGAAAAGGAGAATGTTCACTAAATTGACCCTGACCCCACAGATGTGATTGAATGTTAGTACTGATGACTGATTTTAAGAATTTGACATTTTCTGGATTAAGGATATAAAGGTGAGAAAAAATTTCAATAAATAAATAAATAAACCATTTTGGTGAAACATTTCTGTAAATGTAATGCAAAGAAGAAATAATAGACCAGCTAAAATGTTGGCCACAAGAGGGCGTAATTGGTACGTTAGAATCTCAACTCAAAATGTAACAACGCCTTGTTATACCAACCTGTTTATGGATTAAATGAGAGTATGCGCTAAAATATGACTTTTAGCGCATTAAATAGTCATTAAATATAAAAACAATATGTGTTTGTTTCTGGACAAAGATCTAACCATTTTACAACCATATGCTTATTGCTTGATATACAATTGTATTCACTGTGCAGTAATATTCATGTGTGTTTTTCTAACTGCAGATTTTATTGCAAGTCCAGTAAAGGTGGATTGTCTCAAACAAGTGAGTAATAAAGACTTGCATATGAACTAATGACCGTTTAAATTCCTGTCATGCCAGATGACATTGGCTTCACTCTTTAAGAGGACAGAATACTGATCTGCCTCATATTATATTGGTATTTTAGGAAAGCAGGATGTGTTTGAGATTTGGGTCTCACTTTATATTAAGTGGCCTTAACTAATAAGTGCTATCACTGTAATTAATAATTAGTAACATTGTACTTATTGTGAAAATACATGTTTATACATTGTATTTATGCTTGATTAAATACCTGCATTTAATTATATCTGTAATTAATTTCAGTAATTACATCTTTAATTACACTGTTGACTATCCCTTAAACCTTAACCCACTCTTAAACCTACCCATACCACCAAACCAGTCCCTAACCTTACACATATCCCACCTCAAGAGCACCAAAAGTGTTCTGCAATACATTATGAACAGTAAATATTGTAATTATATTTACATGTAAGTACATAGTAGTTAGGGCCACTTAATATAAAGTGAGACCGAGATTTGTATTGTAATCATATCTCTTAGTCCTTGATTACCATTTCTGGCAGGAAAAACACTTACCTTTTTTTGCTTTAGATGGTTGAATGTCTTCTTTATTCAAGTAGATGTACACAGAAAAAGGGGAAAAGTCATACTCCTCAGCCAAATTTGAGACTGGATTCAATTAATGGTAATCAGGTGATATATTTAACCCCATTCTGTTTGAATCACTTGTCGGCTTTTGCTTGAATTATCACTTGTTTGAGAGGGGATAAAGACGCACACGTGTACAACACCTGGAACGCTCTGTTAGATTTAACAGAAGGTCAAAGAACAATGTGATGTGACATTTAGCTTAGTGCCTGGGCTCTGCAGCTTTCCGATCGTGTGGGGAGATGTCTTAGGGCAGTCATAAAAATTAGAGAACTCAACTGACAGCTATTATGCGGACTGTCTGTCATGCTGTCAAATTAGCCATTAAGTTAATTATAGCCCCACTGAAAGTCACATTGTATTGAGGAGCCAAAGTATGTGTAACAAGACAGCTAGCACAAGGCAGCCAGTCAGTCTTTAAAAACAAAAGGGCACTGTTTATTAGATTCGTGCGTAGAGCCCAAAAAGCTGTCAAGGTTTAGTGGAGCACAAACCTGTCCAGCAAGCAAATTGTTATATTTTCCCAGCAGTACGATTTCAGAAATATGTAGAGACTGAATTTATTTCCATAGACATAGAGGAATTCGAGGAACAATACATTTTCTTCCATTTTTTTGTGTATTTATATATGGTTCTTGCCATTTACTGTACTTTCCACAATGCAAACATCATAGTTATCATAAGTGTAGGTGATTAGCTTGACAACCTGCTACTATAACGTGTCATGATCCATTGTGATACTTTGATGATAAAATAAACAGACTTAAAACTGACATTTTCCACATATAGTCTGGCATGGTAGATTGTGAACCCCACACAGTAAAAACATGTACAAGGTTTACAAAGGTTGAAATTGGCATTTACACAAGTATTTTTCTTTGTTAAAAAAATATTAGATATAATAAAGCAAAAAATGTATGCTGGGACATGGGCAATTCCAGAGACTTTGAGACCGATCACACAATAATGAGTTCTGTTATTATTTACTTACCTGTAACCCAAAATCTGTTTGACTTTATTTCTTCTGTGGAACAGGAATGAAAATATCTTTTTTTTGTCTGTACAAGTTAAAAGGGAACATTTATTCATTCATTCATTTTCCTTCGGCTTATTCATCAGGGGTCGCCACAGCAGAATGATTCACACTCATTCACACACATACACTACAGCCAATTTAGTTTATTCAATTCACCTATATCGCATGTCTTTGGACTGTAGGAGAAACCGGAGCACCCGGAGGAAACCCACGCGAACACAGGAAGAACATGCAGACTCAGGCAGAAATGCCAACTGGCCCAGCTGGGACTTGAGTCAGTGACGTTCTTGCTGTAAGGTAGCAGTGCTAACCACTGAGCCACCGTGTCACCCTGAAAGGGAACATATTGTTTTGAATCCCATTCACTTGTCTAAATTAAACAAGAACAATGAAAAGTCATACAAGCGTGCATTTCCTGAATGATGATATCACCCTCATGACAAAAACTAACTAGCTAGCCATAACATTAGTGATGTCACAGGTGGTGGAGTGACAACTTGTAATTAAACAGTTAAAGGTCAATAATGTTAGATTATTGCTGTAAAAACAATAAAGTTGGCATCTAAAGATTTGTTCTTTAACTACTCTGTTTTGCTATGGTACTAGAGCAAGTATGCACATGCACACTCTTGTTTTATGTCTGGAATAAAACATGTAAAATGTTTTGCAATTTAGATTGCTTATTTTCCATGATGCATTTACCGAGTGCATGCTTTCTTTAGGTTCATATGTCACATTAAGAAGATATGCTTCTAACCACAGGCAGAAAGCTGTAGCCATAACCACACAAGCCTGCGGTGATGTTTATGAATTCTCTTGTAAACTATGCATTCTGGAAATGCCAAATTGTTGAATTACGTTTGTAACAACTGAACTTGGTTGATGGTTTTAAGAAACACACCTAAGGTTATGAATGACTTGAGATTTGAGTAAATAATAATGGCAGAATAAATAAAAGAATCGGAGCTGGAGGGGAGAATTTTAAATTCTATTCTAGACATAAATCAAACTATAGTTCACCATTATCATTGTCTATGAAAACATCCAGCCTTCTCTGTCGTGGTTTGTATTTAGCCTCTCTGATATTGTAAAACGTAGTCCACCAAAGTGACTCCCACTTAGCTTCATCAAATTTCCTTCAAGATTTACGATGTTGTTGTCAGCATCCGCTATTTTACACACGCAGTGATCAAAACAATGGAATGCAATAAAAGTAAATTGACTGGCTGAGCGCATGCGCAGGTGTGACGGGCATGCCGACATCTGGAAATCCAAGTGCATGCGCCGCTTTACACATGATGTGATTCTTCTTGAAGTCTCGATGGGTTGTTGGCAACATTCAGCAGTGCTAATGAATCGTAAAATGGTTGCTCTGAATCATCAGCAATAAAGTGTACCTTCAAACTTTTTTGTGTGTTTCAGCCCAGAGGGTCTTTCTCCATGACAAATTCATTCAGCTGCACTCCTCACAGCTGCACGCAAGGATGTAACGGTAAGTAGCGGTTATCCGTGTCCCACCCGAGCATCGAAGACGTACTGCCTTCAGTTTGGAGGTGTGTGGACGGCAGCAGAAACATGTATTTTTGAAAGGCTGCTTCAGGACAGAGCTAAAAGAAATCAGTGGGTCTGAACGAGACGTGTGGCTACAGTGACCCTCACATCGAGCCAGCAGGACCATCTGTAGATAGAGAGAGAGAACAAGATTAATTAGTGCAATGATCTATGATCTTTCTGTTGTCTGTCAGTTTAGTTTCAACAGGTACATATTTTTCTCTTTAGAAGGTAATGAAAAAGAACGAATTTTTTTTTTACCTTTCTGTCTTCATTTTTCTCAAACTACCCTTTTTGAGTATATTAACAGAGACTGGAATGTGTGTGTGATTCATAATATTTTGATTAAGGCTGGCCACACACATTTTATACCCAATTTCAGACTTGATTTGCACCCTCCGACAGGTGGTTGGGGGTTGACTTTGGTGGGACATGGCCCAAGTTTAGGCTTGTCACAACTGGCATTAAATATCTTAAATCAACAAATGGCAATCAAATGAATCTTAAATGAGATGCTTCCAGCTACCCATGTTAACCATAGCAAAATCCTTGAAGGCTTTTATAGCTGAAACATGGTAGCCACAAACCTGTCATGAAATTGGTACAATTTAAAGGTCTCACAGTGACCAAATCATCTAATCTGTTCACTTGGAAGATTATAATGTGAAAATCCATTTGAAACTCTCGTTATGTCTGTGGTCTCCCACAGCTTTAAAATCACATTAAAAAGTATGCTCCAGTTCTAAGTAGTTTAGGCTCTGTGAATCCGGTATAGAGCATCTTCCGTGTCTGCACAAGCAGGTTTAGTTTTTGTGAAGCGAGAGTCCAGTGCCATTCCTAAATTGAATCCTATGTCATGACTAAGATAAGCTTCCTGAGAAAGTTTGAGTGTTGAACAAAGAAAGCTTGTGTACTCTCTCACTTTGACCTTGCACCTGCGTAGGGATGGGAGTGTGGTTGATCTCTCCCAGACCTGGATGTTCAAGCTACTTGACTCCCCCAAATACCTCAATCTCACAAATTTGCCTCATCTGCTTTGTGGGGATTGTTGTGTGACAGATGAAAGGCTTTGCACTTTGCGGGACCGATTTATGGGGGTCAGTGATCCACCTGGGTACATTGCTGGAGTTCACTGGTAGATAAAGAGACATTCTCTCTTCAAATTTTTTAAAAAAAATTCCCCCTTTGTAAAGCTCTGTCCTACATAAGAGGTCTCATGTAATTTAAGGTTAATGAGTGATGCTCATCTGCAGTGATAGACACAAACGTGACCCAGTTCAATGGTCTACTGATTCGGAATATGAGGTGCTGGCCAGACCACGGGCCGCCACATTCCTAAACACTCCATAAATGGACTCCTATGTCATGTTGTCTTTCAGCTGCATAGTGTTAGCGGAGTGTCACCCCCATTATAAAGAACACTAGCCTGCCTGATGCCAAAAAGCACCCGATATGCATCACTCATAGTCCGACATCCATGAATGAAGCAGGATTTGCTTGCTGCTTTTAGCTGATGTCATTATTTAATGTCACCTGAAACTATAGGCATATGGCCATGTTCGTAAAGCAATCAAAGGATAGATGGGGATTTCAGAGGGAGGTGCAGTGGAGGTGTGTGGTCCACAGAAGATGGATATCCAAGGAAACATGGCAAGGTGACAAAAGCTGGGCAGCAGATGTAAGCTCTTCTTCCCCTCTATATTTATCTCAGAGTGACTGCGCAGGTGGATCCTATTGTGTAGCACTGAAATTTTGCATGGAAGCAGCAGCCATCCTCATAACTAATGCAATGTGTAATAAGCTTCTTTAAAGGTGACTGAGTTGAGCTTAATCCATTGTGCTGCTTTTAGACAATGGGCTTGTGTACGTGCTGGGGTCTGTCAATCAGAATCTGTTTTTGGGACAGAAAATATGTTCACTATTGGTTGGTTGTTAGATGCAAATTGTTCCGGCCTTTATGCACTCCTAAAAATAATGGCTTCAAAAGTGGGATTTCCTATAGTGATTCCATTAAAGGAACATTTGTGGTCCTTAACCTCATAGTTTTACAGTTCTGAAAAGAGACATTTTATTTCTTAGTGTCTTCCATTAATGTCAAATTAGGTTTTTCAACCATTGATAAATGTAAATAAAAGATTGTACTTGCATTTAATGAGCAGGACTGGGTATCGATACAGATTTTCCAATTTAAAAACTCATTTTGGTTCAGTTTGATTTGATTCTGATACATTTGGACATCTATCTGTCTATTTCACTTCCATATCAAAGCAATTTACAGTTATATCTGTAAATTACAAATAGTACTTACCAAAAATGCCAGGATCTATTTTTTCCATAATATATATTTACCTGCATTACAATAAAATTCCAAATTCAGATATGTTGGTATTGTGTGTTCTAAGAATTTTCATGTTTTATCACCAAATGAATTAATTTGACCATGGATTCACATAGATTTTTTTATATTAAAGCAGAAAAAATAGAAAAATAAAAGCTCAATACAAGGGTTTTGTAGTGATACCATAAAATAACCAATTTTAGTGAAGACTTTGTCCACTATAAAGGATTTGGATGCTAAAGGTTCTTCACCGAACTAAATGTCAGCGAAGAATCTTTATTTTTAAAGTGTGATGGAGGAATATAGTAATTTTTATTCCCTGATAAAGGCACAGAAGTGAGCCACTGAAAACAGTGCAGGCGGAATAAAGAATAGTTTTGGCATTTTAAGAATCTATATAATGATTGTTCAAATGAAGATTACAATTAATCGGAAAATCAGTACTTCCGCCCAACCCTATAATGTAATGACTTGTTGGAAGCAACTGTAACAATCAACTACTCATAATCTGTCATAATTACTTCAGACAGATTCAACTTCCTTATTTGGGTTACTGAATGAATCGTTAACTGACCACATTTTTCATTTTCTACTCCCTGCTTTGGTATTATCAAGGATGTTTGTCTTGTAATTAGAAAGTACAGCGTGTGTAAAGCTTGCAGAATGAAGACTTTAGCTCCGGCACAGGTGGCTGACTAGCTCATCTTCAGTTTATTGTAAGTCGGATGTTTGTTGACACAGCCCAGCTGGGTTTGTACGCGAGGGAGCATGAGAAACTCCATTCACCATATACAGACGATGAGATGCTGTCCTTTTAATGGGTACAGGTGAATAAGAGCATCTGGAACTCATCCCACAGTGTTTATTATCGATGGCTTTATTTTGAGAGGTTGTATCTGAGGCACTCTATTGTTCCGATAAGTAAAAAATGACTCAGGCACAGCACTGTGTGGAGCCCTGGAACTGTGCCACCTCCAGACATTTTATGCACCCCATGAGTGCTTATTTCTGGCGAGGCTTTGGGCCGCACAGGCAGGCTGTTTGCAGTGTTCCTTGCCAAGGTGTCAAAGTAACTAAAGGTAGAGGTCATTAGACAAGGCAGCCATGCTATCTGACTCAGTAAATGAAAACAAGCTTTCCTCTTAGCCTTGGGTGCTAATTACGAGCCGGCTCCCTCGGGTAAGTATTTAAATGTAAAATCTTTTAAAGCACCAGGAGACTTGATTCGTTTTTAAGCAGCTTGTTAGCAGGAAGGTTGTGGGTGTAGAGTGTGTATTGTCTTACAAGAGGATCTGACCTCCCAGACCATTTTTGTAATTCAATAAGCAACATGGGAGCTTGATTTTTGAGTGACTTTCAGTTGGATGCTTATAAGACTTAAAAATAATAATAATAAAAAGGCCACAAAAACTTTTGGAAAGTTTTCATTTGCGGTCCATATATGAGATGTCATCAAATATCACTTTAAAATGGTTTTATGCTATGGTTTTAGGTTTATCTATATACTATTTCTAAATGTTTTGAATTGGCTTTTATTTTTATATTCAGTTTATTATATATTAGTACGTTTGCTGTTCAGCTCAAGTGATTTGACTACTTAGTACAACTAATTTCATCTAGTTTCCAGGGCTACATATACAATTTTAAGTTTTCGTTTTTTATACTGTATATTGATTAGATTTTGGTTTTGCTTTAATGCAAACGCTGAAAATTAATTGTAATAGTTTTCTAGTGTACACCTACTCTACACGCAAAAACAATCACATTAGCTGTCGTGAACAAATGAGTCTTATGATTCCATTTTTTATTTTTATTTTTTACCGAGTCAGCCATTCTTTTTATTAAGTCAGTCAAAAAGATTTACGGCCTCATATTCACTTGTGTGTTAGCGGTTTGAATCACGCTTACTTGACTCCCACACTGCGTCATTGTTTGAGGCATTGTTCCGTTTCTGTTATCAGAAATGCTATTGAAATGAACTGGAAGCTGTTAGGGCAATGTATTATTTATGTTCATGAGAGTAACAGCTATGTGTTCTCTGGCTGTATGTTATTTTGACAGTGTTAATGAAGATATATTAACACTCAAAAAATGAAACAACACAGTTCATGAGATTGTTTGTTTGGAGACAACTTAATTGTTTCATGTTCAGTCAACGTAAATTTGTAAAAACAAATAAGTTAAAAATATTTGCACTATTAACAATAACACTTATTTATGATTTATAGTTAAAGTAAAACATTTACGCACACATGCATATTATTTTCATACATTCATTCATTCATTTTTCTTTAGCTTAGTCCCTTATTTAACAGGGGTCCACACAGCGGAATGATTCGCCAACTGTTCCAGCATATGTTTTACGCAGTGTATGACCTTCCAGCCGTAACCTAGTACTGGGAAACACACACAGTATGCACTCTTGCATTCACATACACTCATACACTAAAGCCAATTTAGTTCATCCAATTGACCTATAGTGAATGTCTTTGGGCTGTGGGGGAAACTGGAGCACCCAGAGGAAACCTATACGAACACTGGAAGAGCATGCAAACTCCACACAGAAATGCTAACTGGCCCAGGAGGGACTCGAACCAGCGACCTTTCTGCTGTGAGGCGACAGTGCTAACCACCGAGCCACCATGCCGCCTTTCATATTATTTTATCAGACACAAATACAATGAGTATCCAATGTGTGCGCTTACCTTTGAATTGCACTTGTAGATAGGATGTGTGATAGTCTCAACAAAGTGGTGTCTCATACACCTGTCAGGATCATTGTCCCCTAAGTGTCCACTCTCTGCCTTACAGGTGACACCCTGCAGGATAGTCAGCAGAGGACATGTGACCAGAAGAAGTAGAATCCCCGGCTGGCTCAGAGTGACCGAGTTCCTCATAGTGTCCACAGGTAAAATGACAGAAAGCTTGACCGTCTCCTACAGAAGGCAATGAAGAGGTCTCTGCTGTGTTATCGATGCCACATATGTGAGCTGAATCTGAGCGTACTCGTTAAACTCAGCCATCGCCTTGAGTGGTCTGGATGTGTCTGTGGGGGAAGGAACGAAGCACAGTTAGCGCGGGATGCAAGTTGCAGAAAAGACACCCACCTGAGAGCACGGTATCAAGTAATGTTTCGCCCAGTTAGCGGAGCTGTTTAAGTTGTTAGAAAAGGGACTGGGCAGGTAAGGTGAGGTGCAAAGGCAGAGCGAGTGGGAGTTTGTCCGCGTGAGAACCCGGCTGTGACAGATGACCCGAGACAGACGTCTGTTGTGCCTCTGCCAGCTGGTTAAGGTGATTGCTGCCATGTCTCCAGCCAGGAATAAGTGGGCTGTGATGTATGAGGAGTGCTGGCAGACCGCTGTACTGTTATTCTAACAATCCCAACACTGAAAAAACATGGTGTTTTTATTACACGGCGAAGAAACCTTATATATTAATAAACAGCCTGGAGTGAATTTCCCCAGAAATGAATTTTTCATAGAGAGAAATAAGTCTCCGCTCAAGTTTTCTCATGACAGCGAAGCAACTGCCAACTTAGGTATATATTTATATATATGTACTCATTTTTTCATGAGCTTAGAGCTTTACAGTCCTCATGACAGTGTTTCGTGTGCAGCAGTTAAATTCAGTGAGCCACAACGGCTAAAAGGTTTGGTGTAATGAGGAAAAGAACGAGCAGAAGGTAACCGACTCCGCAAACCGGGATCAGACGGAGAGGAAATTATCATTTACTAAAACAATGCCCTGCGTTATATATAAATCTTTTTCCATTTCTTTTCAATTTCAAAACCGCAATTGCTCTGAAATCGCAAACACATCAGGCTAATTTAAAACTCTCTCCTTGTGTTTTTCTTACCAGAGCGACTCATTTAACTTTAGCATTCCTTGTGTAAGGATTTTAAGTATCAATTTGCCTGTTTAAATAAATACTCCCTGAAATGTTTAACTGCGGCGGAGAGCATGTGTTGCTGGGTTTACACAAGCACACATCACAGTCTGTTCTTAACTCCGATGCTTCGTATACAGGACGCGCTCTCTTCATCATTTATTTAATATCGGGCATTCCAGCCGCCATCTTTATCGTCATCATCATGCCCAGACATGACTGTTGACATTCAGACCTGGTTGAAAGCATCTGCCGCACTGATCTGTAATGGGCCTTAACAATGCAGTCCGGACACCCCAGCTCAAAAGATAACTACAGATCCAATTTGGTTCATAAACAATGAGACGGTGATCTCATGGCGAAAGCATTCATGGCAGCTTCATCATTTAAGTGCTGTAAGGACAGTTGTGGGTGTATTTCTCCATAGGATTCAATGTAAGGTAATGTCGACCACCACACCTGCTTCTGCTGTAGATTTATAAAGCCCACTGTGTCTACAAACAGCAGAAGGACTTACAATCCCCTCCATCAGAGATGGCGTCCACCACATCTGTCCACCTCTGACCAGACAAATTGTTTCTCTCTCTGGCTTCATATATCCTTTTTCACTTTATAAACCAACATTTTTAAGTTTATAGACTTGGAAAATTAGCTTTGACATGCTGGAATCTGACCTGAACAACTATCTGATGCAAGCTGTACTCGAATGTTTCCTTTAATTAGTTTTCACAGTACAATTGGAGACAGAGACGCGAGCTTGTTTTTCTCTGCGTGGACATTTTTCGGAGGTGTCGGAGCTAAAGCGTTTGTCCCAGATATTTTGCTTTGGCTGTAAAATTCATTCTAAAAATGTCCATTCTGTCATAATTGACTAAAGACAGTCAGCTCTATGATGTATTTGCACTGTTTATTAGTACATTTGTCAGGCATGCAAGATCAGCTCATATTTACATGAATGGGGGAAATACAGAAACCACAAAAGCTTATTTTTCACTAGCACACAGTCAATAAGACAGCATTAGCATAACTGGTCTCTTTATAAGCTCTATTTCAAATCAGCTACAAAAACAGACACATGCCATATCATTATATGATGCTCAAATCACAAACAACTATTACAGAATTTCTCATAGAGCATATAATGGCAGCTGCATTGATGCAATGACTACAACAGAGGATTGGCTTTTTTTAATTATCAGCGTGTGACTTGGAAGAAACGACTTGGAAGAGACTTGGAAACATGGGAGAAACCCCAATATTTCCACAAGTGAACAATCTTTGCATATATAAAAGCCTTTGCTTACACTTTTATCTCTTTAAAACTACGGTAAAGGATTTGCTTAATTCTGTGGGATGAAAAAGTGGAAAAAGAGCCACTGAGGTTTGGATGGAGACCATTGAAACGTTTCTCAAAACATCCTCTTTTGTGTTCCACATAAGAAAAAAAGACATTTGCATGACATGATGGTGAGCAAATATTTTGGGTTGGACTATCCCTGTAATATTTCCAAGTTGCAAGATGCAAAACAGGGCATTTTTCATACTTAGCAACTGCCAGATTTTATCCCACAGGGAGAAAAAATAAAACAATAAACAAAATTAAGAGGAAGGCATGAGCCAGGACTGGGTGAGACATGCCAGACCCCAGTTTTGCTTAACTTCCAGACTTCTCGCCCAGGGACTCTGTCTTAAACGGGTGTCCCGTCAGCAGCTATAATGCCACTTAGGGATCGGACCCCTGGAATGAACTGTCCCTAGGCACGGCCCTGGTGGTTGTGGAAATAGAGTATGGATCTTTTGATCATGGCTGATCCTCTCAGGCTGCAGAGGGGCCTTGTCGTCTGCAGCATTAGGACTGTGAAATTCCTGACATTCAAAAGCAGCCACAGGTTAGGGGCTGTATGGCAGGAGTTGTACACTATTCATTGTTGTTTCTCACCTCACCGAGGCCTCTGTACTATGATACAGTTCAAAACCGTGGACTATTTGATTTAGATATGGAACACCATTTAGTTTTTTTTTTTCTTTTTTTGCAGACAGTGAAAGATCTCAGGGGATCGCGGGTAGGCTCTTGGTATCTCAGGCTGTCTCATTTTCTAACCCTTACTGCTCTTTCTGCTTAAGATAAAACACAGACTGTCATTTTAAGGAGGATTTTCCACTCAAAACCACCTAAGGGCTTGGATTATATGGATTGAGACAATTGAATCCACATTATTAGTTACAGTTTCCTCAGCATTGCTGTTTAGAAATGCCATATTGGAAGCTAGAGCTCAGTTTTTTTAGATAATCCCTGCCTTGCCTTAAAACAACAACTATGATGAGAAACTAATCATAAAAGTAGAACATTCATAACGATTAAGCAATAATATTGTGCAACAGTGATATTGCTTTTAAACAGGAGCTGAACAAGATGTAAATATTGAGCAAATATAGTACATTTTAAATTCAGTTGAGCAGACAATGACAATGGGAGTGTAAAATTTTGTGAGTGATGAACAGTTGTGTACAACTGAGTACACAACTGAGTACACCATTTAAAAACAACCAAAAAAATTAGGTTTCAAAAATGCATTTTTGCTATTTTGCTTTTTTTGTGTATTTTGCTCACATTTTATGCTATTTTTGGCCCTGTAAATAAAGCTGCAAAAACCCATAAACTAATTCAAACTAAATTCATTCATGATTAATTTGATCCTTAAATTGAAACCCATTGCTCAAATCAACATCCACTAAATTCTAAAGATTACAACAGTATGTTTTACCTTTTTAAATGCTATTAAATTATGTTAAAATTGACTGAATTCCACTGAAGCTTTGACAAGCTCGTTATGTTCCTTGCCCTGTCAGCTTTTGCGTTAAATGTATAAAAAAAATTGTAATCATATTAAAATATTATCTATGCAGAGGTTGCAAACTGTAAGTTTTCTGTTATTGTTACCCAATTCAAATTTAATTCCAAAAAAGAAATGCTTGTTTGTTTGTTTTTTACACAGATCAAATTCAGTATGTTTTCCTGCCCTCATTTGATTAACAGAATATAATCGCCCCGCTCACTGGCTGTTTTTCAACAATTGGCCTGTGGCTGGAAAAATGATTTTATCTGCTAAAATCAATTATTAGCCAATACATAAGTAGACCTCTAGTTTTCACATACACAACTCCTCTTCTTTTGCATATACTGTGGTAGCCCATCAAAGTACTTATTTTAATACCCTAAATTCGAACACTGCTCTTTTTATATACTGTATACTACTTTAAATCAATCATTCATTCATTCATTTTCTTTTCGGCTTAGTTCCTTTATTAATCTGGGGTCGCCACAGCGGAATGAACCGTCAAATTATCCAGCATTTGTTTTACACCTCATGCCCTTCCAGCTGCAACCCATCTCTGGGAAACATCCATACACACTCATTTACACTCATACACTATGGACAATTTAGCTTACCCAATTCACCTGTACCGCACTTGGACTTTGGACTTGTGGGGGAAACCGGAGCACCCGGAGGAAACCCACGCAACCACGGGGAGAACATGCAAACTCCACATAGAAATGCCAACTGACCCAGCCGAGGCTCGAACCAGCAACCTTCTTGCTGTGAGGCGAATGTGTTACTCACTACACCATCGTAGCGCCCGGTGTTGTATCAGTAATCTTTTAAAATCAGTCATACAAATAAGTGACTATGGTTTGTGCTCAAATGATTATAATAAACAGAAAAAGTCAAAAAACTCTCTGACTCTGTCCTTACTTTCACTTTTAATTCTCACCAAAGGCACCCCCGGAACTATAGCAAACCAATCAAAAGATAATCAGACCAAACCATAACAAACAAACGGGGAAAGGTTATTAATTGTACAAGTAAACTTTACATATTAACATATGCATTTTGTTTATGTATCGGAGCATAGTAGGGAAGTGGTATATGGCATATTTCATATTTAATCAGCTTTTAAACAAACCAGTTGTGTAAAGGACTCAGGGACTCACTGAAAGGTCGCCACCTACTGGTGTAGCAATGTAATTATCTGAAACAGTCAATTACCCTCACTCAACCAAAATAACAAGCACTAAGAAATTGCTAGCAATGTTGACAAAAATGAACAAGAAATGCCATAGGAAACAATGAAAACTCAAATTTTATTCTATTTTTTGGAAAAACAGTGTATATTAAAAAAACTGAATTGCCATTTAAAGACAAAAGTTGAGGTGAATCACATTTGAATCACTCAGATGTCCTTTGATTGCTGGAGTACTTTAACAAGGATATCAGAATTGACAGCAGCTGAGTCCACAGTTGTTGAGTGAGGTGTGTGGTCACCTAGTATTTGCCAATAAGCAGAATTGTCTTCTCAGTCACATTGAAATGCTCAAACCCTATCCTCCGCTGATGGAGTTACGTCACTGTTTTCTGCTTGTTTAGCACCCTATTGTTTGACCGGCTTTTAATAAACCAAAGGGCAGATTCCTGCAGGGATCACCCCGCACCCTCCTCCCATGCCCATCTGCAACCCAAGCAGCATGCCAGGGGCACTGCCACCACACGCCGACGCCAGTAACCCTCGTCTCCACAGTTAAACCCTACACTAAATATATCCCCAGTGATAAAGATAAGACAAACACAGCGGATTTGAACGTAGCTTGTTGCCAATAGCCGGGGCACCATGTGAGCCAACGCTAAACTAATGTTAGCTTTACATTTAGCTTCTCAGAAAAGCGCCGGTCTGGTTGGAATGCTAAAGGATGAAAGGGTCTGCACACAGTAAAGCCGTGGCGGGGTTTCCAGTTAAATTAATTAGAGACCCTGTTATGTTGTCCTGTTAACCTTCCCGCTTGAATGTGATGTGCAAATTGACGGCTGTCGTCATCTTCTGAAAATACCTCAGGCTTTAATACTTGATTTCTTTGTAAGGAGCACATGGAGTCATCAAAGGACTATTACGTAGTATCAATTATGAGTGAGTTGCACACAGCGCTGCTTGACATTGCCATAACATCTGGGGAGCAGTATGTTCTTGCTCACCTCGTCCTCATATTATCTATGATTTCTCATCCGAGGAGCACAGCTAACGACCTCTGGCTCAGCATTGAATTGAGTATTCAGTCCCTGTCTGTGCAAGACAAGCAGCTGAAGGCTTACCTTAGCAACCGACCTCCAACAGCCTCCTCATATATAATTTTACCTCGGCTATGAGTCACTTAGAGCAAAATCCCTATGTGTGTGTGTTGTTCATGTTAAAAATATGCACATGCTCTCAACTAAGCAGCATCAGGTAAAAACTGGACTCATGTATTGTGAGGTAGATCGATGAGCATATTTTGATCGCCAATTCTAGCAAAGAATGAATTTAGATTTTTCAAGAAATCTTTGTAGAATGAAGGAAATTCTGTCCGTCTGCATGTATTTTGAGTTTTCATATTCGGTACATCAAATAGTGTATGTGCTGCTGAAATAAGACAAACAGTACAACGCAAATGTATAGTGGTAACCTTGCAGACGGTAAAAAGTAACTTTGATGGCCCGGTCACCTTTATAACGCTGGTGGTCTTACCTTCTGCCTGGTTCCGTTTAACCTGCAATATCCAATCCCAGCTGGCTCCTCTAGGACAGAAATGAAATTTCTTAAGCAACAATTGCCTTTAGATCTCTCCCCCATCCACTTGCTCTTTTCCCTTTCTCTGTTTCCCTTTTACTCTCTCTCTCACGCATGCCGATTGTGTGTGAGCTCTGACTCTTCCCCTCCCTCTCATCTCCCCTCCCCTTCGCTTCGACATTCACACCCCCTGTTTTATTGAGGAATCACATGGAAAAGGGAAAAGGATAGATGATGTACATCTCGGGATGGTTGTCAGATGTGGAACGTGACACAACAGTCGTATATCACCTTAGGGACACACACATACTCGCCCCCAGCTGCCACACCAGCAAGCAAATGGGGATTCCAGCGAAATCAGAGGACTGACCAAAAGTCTGGCCCTCTTTTACGAGGTCCAGGTTATAAAACTGTTAGCGGAGTTAGTTTACTTAAAAACAATTGGTCTGCTGGGTTTCTCTGCTGTCTTCTGCGAGACTTGGGAGGTGTAACTCAATTCAGCTGGAAGCTATTTTGAAGTATGTAGTTATATGTTGGAAGAAAACGGGGAAAATGATTTTCTGTACCTCAAGAACAACTACAAAGGGGGAGACTTTGATAGCTGTCTTTAAATCACGTCTTTATATGTTAGCACAGGTTTTGAAATTGTTAAATACGAAGAAATTCCAGTCAAATGCAAAGCATATAACTGCATTCTTGGGATATAAAATAAAAAACAGATGTGCAATTATGAGTTCCCAATGAGCGCATAATTACTATTTCACATCTCTGTGATGGAGAGAATCCAATGTTTTTCCCAAAGTTTGTCCTTCTGTGGCCAGAAAATGTCCTTTAAACATCACGGTGGAGAAGGCAGTTAAAATTAAATTACTGCAACTATTGGCACTAGACGGAGAAAAAAAATTCAAGATATGGACTTCATCCGAAAGCGAATTAAGGGTTTGTAGCTTTAAAATATCTCATTGTCAGATCTTACCAACTTTATCCAGCTGTTTCCATGATACTGAGAACTTTGATCGAAGAAAAGACTTCTCATGTACACATGAAATAAATGCAGAATTTTCAATAAACAACAGCAAATAATGACTAACATACAAGTTTTATTGGCATCAGTTGTTCGATTAAGTGCCTTTAAAGGGTTTGTTCACCCAAAAATGAAGATTCTGTTATTAATTATTCACCCTTGTGTTGTTCCAATCCCCTGAGACCTTCGTTCATCTTCCAAACATTAACATATTTTAAATGAAATCCAAGAAGTCCCTCGTATTCTGTAGACAGTAACGTCCCAGAAAAGGAACCAAAAATGGCATGCTTTGACAATGTTCTTGGTTCCTTTTCTGGACTTTGAACATCCTTTGCTGTCTGTGCAGGATGAGGGAGCTCTCAGTTCTCATCTAAAATATTCAAACTTATATTCCAAAGATGAACAAAGGTCTCAAGGGATTGAAACAACATGAGGGTGAGTTATTAATGACACAAGTTAGATTTATATATATATTATACACTCATACACTCACTAGCCACTTTATTAGGTACACCTGTCCAACTGCTCGTTAACACAGATTTCTAATTAGCCAATCACATGACAGCAACTCTATGCATTTAGGCATGTAGACATGGTCAAGACGATCTGCTGCAGTTCAAACCGAGCATCAGAATGGGGAAGAAAGTTGATTTATGTGACTTTGAACGTGGCATGGTTGTTGGGGCCAGATGGGCTAATCTGACTATCTCAGAAACTGCTGATCTACTGGGATTTTCACACACAACCACCTCTAGGGTTACAGAGAATGGTCTGAAAAGATATTATATCCAGTGAGCGGCAGTTCTGTGGGCGCAAATGCCTTGTTGATGCCAGAGGTCCGAGGAGAATGGCCAGACTGGTTCCAGCTGATATAAAGGTAAAGGTCTGATGGCTACTTCCAGCAGGATAATGCGCCATATCATAAAGCCTGATTCATCTCAGACTGGTTTCTTGAACATGACAATAAGTTCACTGTACTTAAATGGCCTCCACAGTCACCAGATCTCAATCCAACAGAGCACCTTTGGGATGTGGTGGACCAGGAGTTTTGCATCATGGATGTGCAGCCGACAAATCTGCAGCAACTGCGTGATGCTATCATGTCAATATGGAGCAAAATCTCTGAGGAATATTTTCAGTACACAGACAAAAAATCAGTGTACATTTAACTCAATTTGAGTTTAACTTAACACTCCTTGGGTGTACATATGACTCCCTCCATTATGGAGTTAAAATAACACTTTCTAAAGTGTGAAATTTGGACATCACTCGCAGAGTTCGTTTAACACAGTAAGAGTTTATTTTTACATCAAACTGGAGTGTGTGTTACCATTCAAAGTGTTAATATATTACATTTCTCACTTTATTTAATAAACAAATAAATCTAAATGGATTATGCATGTGTATATAAGCTAATGAGTGCATATAGTACACTGCTTCTGATGAGAATTCATTTATTATATCTTATAATTTATTATATCATCAAGACTCATAAAACACACTGGTTTGATCTGAAAGAACCGGTTCGAGTAAAAAAAACTGGACGTCCCATCACTAGTGGGAAAAACACTGCGTAATGGGGTAAAAGTTTAACACTGAAAAAAACCTCTCAAATATACGCTCTTTTACACTTGTGGATTAAAATGTACTCCGGTTTTAACACTGAACAACACCAAAAAAACTTATAATTAACACTGACATTTTCGCTGTGTACCTTGTTGAATCTATACCACAAGGGATTAAGGCAGTTCTGAAGGCAAAAGGGGGTCAAACCTGGTACTAGTAAAGTGTACCTAATAAAGTGGCTAGGCCTGTCACAATAATCAATATATCGACTTATCGAACAATACATGGACATGATCTCAATCATTTTTTGGTGATGCAATATATATCGCCCATACGTAAAAAACAATTCTTGCAAAATTTGGGCTGATTAGGCCCTCTCTATCTCTATTAGAGGCGTCAGTGTCAGTATGGTTAAAAGAACACTATAGAATTTACCATAAATTAGTAAACAAAGTATATTTTCATGTGGGTGCCCGACAATATTACAACCTGTTGCTTTTTACATTGCATTTTTTTTTGTTAATGTTTATTATTACTTATTTGTTTACGATAAGCATTTTCACATTCTAATTCTAATGCCTATTAATTAAATTGTTAAAGAGGATATCATTAAATTAAATATTCTTTAGAATAAAAAATTATTCGTTCTTTTAAAGAGTGTACTTGCGTTGTGATGAGATTATATTATCATTCTGTCATTATATAATAAGCGGTTTAAAATGGTCTTAAAATAACAATAATATCGTTTATCGCGGTACATTTTTGGTACAATATATCGTACAATGAAAAATAGATATCGTGACAGACCTAAAAGTGGCTGGTGTGTATATGTATATGTATATATATGTATTTTTACAAATGAAGGGCAGCACCAAACATGATCAGACCGCACACACAAAGCAAAACAAAGGCTGTGTTAAAAGTTCAGCCAGGCCAAGGTTTACTCAACATACAGTAAATTAGCTGCAAGACTTGGTTCGACCCCACAAATGTTCTCACCTTCCATCTCTCGACCCCTTGACAGCGCCATAATTAACAACCAGCAACTCCTGTTCACACACTGCAAATCTGAATGGAAGTAGATTAACGCAATGCTAATTCAAATTGGGCCGATCGTGACAACAGTGTTGGGTTACACCGCCAATAGCTGGGTATTTTAGCGAAGCATACACATACAGGCATGCATAGAGTAAAAATAAATCATTTCTGTGAATCCTTTCTCTGACTGCGAGACAAATGAAGACTGCCGCTGACCTGGTATGTCAGCACGAGCAAAATAGCCTTAGCAGAGATTTCCTCCAAAAGCTTCCCATCCTGGAAATGAGCCCCTCTCATGCCTATCCATCATGTTTTTATTGTATCCAGGAGCATCTGCAGTCTTTCAACACTCAGCTATTCTTTCAACTTCCGTTTTGCAATTTGATGTGGCACAAGTAAGTGATTTACTGTCTGCATTTGTCCGTTCAGTTATGTCCATTTCATAGGCTTTCATTCGTTAGCCTTTTCTAACCGAAAGATTCTAGGACAAATGGGGTGAGCATTGACAACATACACTGTGTTTGCTTTGATGGCTTCTTACATGACTATTTATCCATGTATTTCATCTGATTCATATCTGTCTCCATGTCAGTTGGCTTTTATTTTCACCCACAACAGACAGATCGAGGTTTGCAAAGCTGAAGAATGAGCCAAAGTTTACAAGGATTCGATCGTGAAGTCTCATTTCAAACTACATGACTAAAGGGTCTGATAATTTTGGGTGATTTATTGTAAAACAATGCACGCTGTCGCACTGTCTTCCAGAAACGAGCTCCTCTGGGAAAACTGACCTCGATGAAAAAAGTCCATAGTCTTAATTTACAGCCAGTGTCGAAAACAACGTTATTTCCTCTAGCTATTTAAAATAATACTTGCCAAAGACAACCTAACATTGATCACTGCACCAGGTCTAGCAGACAAAAAACACATACCTACCAAAATAAGTACTTTGCAAGGAAATAACAGGTAGAAGTACAGCTAGAATTCAAGCACTCGTGATTCAGTGTGAACTGTCGAGAGAGTGCAGTCAGTGCGAGAGAAAAGAAGGCCATCTAAAGGCAAAACAGAAGAGAATGTAACTGTTTCCCCATGTGTACCTGAGGCTGTTACTGGCCTCCCAAAAAGACTTAATTTTGCCTGTTTACTATCGCCGTGCCAATTCCTGTAGGCACTCTTAATTCGCTAGCTATGAAAAGGACAAGCAAAATGATTGTCCACTATGTTCCTGCAGCTAAATGAAACACCATTTAAAAAAAAATGAGCAGTCTTTTGTTTAATTATGTTTCTTAGGCAGTTGCTTTAAGTGCTGTGTTTTATTAAACAAATTTAAATAAACTATTGTATCAGATGCTATTAAGAAAGTAATTTTGCCCATTGGTTGATATCAGTCCATATTAGATGCACAGTTCGTATATGTTTTGGACGTTCGTTTAATTGCATATAGTGTTGTGGATCACAGTACTGCGTTTCAGCCAGCTATTGGCCTGGGATCCATAATATAGCATTTTGAATCCTTTTTCAAGTATACGTGTAAATGGGGAACATTTTTTAAATGTCATGTGTAATGGAAACAACATGTTGCATTTAGTAAATCATTGTCATGTAAGCGCATAAATTATTATGAAAAGATTATTGCCATTTTATGAGGTTCTCTTGTTCACTGTCATCCCAAAAAGGCCTCTTAAAGTTGATTTAAAGGGAAAATTCACCCAAGACAGAACATTCTGTGATAATTTACTCACAATTCACTTATAACAAACCTGTTTCTTTCTTCTGCTGAACACAAAAGTAGATATTTTGAAAAATGTTGGTAACCATAGTTCAGCATTTAAAAAAGGATCTTACAAAGGTTCAAAGGGCTGAACAAACCCTCTAATTTCTATATCAAAAATGCAATATCAATATAAAAAGGCAAGGCTGGAAAAGTAAGACTGCAACAACAATAGTGTGTGTTGATCACTAGTAACACTCACCAAATTTATGACTGTTTTCAAACAGTTCTCTGTGAACACTGCTTGTTTTCCATTGGTCAGTTAAAAGAGTAGCTCTGCCCTAAAGACATACGATTGGCTGAAGCATTATTGCTTCAACTTTGTTTAGACACATTTTAGGAAAATCAACCTCCAAATGGTGAAGTTACAGTTCTCTGTTCATTCTCATATATAGCTGGGGGAAATGCATACACCTTTTCAGCTTCTCCTTAAATTATTTGGCTTTTGTGCTGATCTATCCACCACAGCTTGGTAGCAGTTTTTTTTTTTTTTTTTAATATTTAAGACCTCGGATCTGTGTCTGTAACAGTAAGCCCTTTTGGCTAAGAAATTATTTACTAAAGAATTAATAACTAGCAATAGACTTTAATACTATAATTAGAATGTTCAGCAACCACCAATGGACCTTTAAAAAATTCATCAGAGATCTTTTGCACTAGAGACTTTTATTACATTTTCCTGTGCAGAAACTAAAGGAGACTCAACTAGAGACTGCATAAACATCAGTTAAACAAGAGGCAGGATATATTAAAATGATGAACACACCATTGGGTAAAGTTCTGAAAAGCTGTAGCTTTAGACTTTTTAATTGGGGTTCATGGGTTTTTACAAATGTATGCAAGATACTTACCTCAGTTTGCTTTAGGTGGATTTGACTCTTAACACTTTTGTCACGCTACAGAAATTACGTGGTCACATCACCTGAAAATGTCATTGGTATAAAAGGATAGGAATCCAAGCGCTCTGGGTAAAAACATTTTACACAGATTTTGTTCATGTTGCAAGTTCATTTGAAAGTTAATTCTGTTTGAGTTGAGCTTTATGGAGACCTGCACAAGTGCCCATTGTACATGCAGAAAAAATACATTATATCATAGCCACAAATGAAGAAAAGCCACACTTTAGAAAAAAAAATTGCTAATACTTTTTGTTTATTGAAAATCACAAGCATAGAATTTGTTGCTATGATTTAATTCATTCCCTTTGAAATCAAATTCTCCAAAACTGTTTGGCAAGCTAACGATTACATTACAGACAGTATTTGGAATCACCAACAAAATTGAACAACAACTGTCTGATAAGTTTTGTTTCCACCATTTGAACAAACCAAATCCAAATTTTTTTTTCAGGTTGGCCGAGCTAATGCGCATGCGCACTCAATAGGAATATCATCAACTTCATTTATGGCTGTTCTACACATTATCATCCTCTGAATAATGATCATCTGATCGCACTGCTTATCTGAAGTAATTAACAGCTCGGTCTTGATGGCGAGTCTCCTCCAGAAATGACAGCGACTCTTTGTTTATAAGTTTGTGGCGTTTGAGAAGTTGCTGTCATATGATGTGTGTTTCATACAGATTACCAAGCGAGAAAACTTTTTTTTTCAAGTGTAGTTGGTTCATTTAAAAGAGAGATTTCAAGCTTTATGTGGATGTGTCTGTGAAGCAGGTAAACGCTGAGATTCGTCTGGTCTGATAAAGGTCAATCTATGGCAATCGATGATTGGCTCCTGTAGGCGAGGCCTCATTCGCCATTTTGATCTTTACACTTTTGCTCATTCAAAACTATGTGAGTGATAGTGTATTCTATAGTCTTTGACTTGGTGCAGTGCACTCACTCTTTGAGAGTTGAAAGCTTGTGATTTTTTCAGAAAGCTGCAAGCACTCCACACATCATCTAACAAGATCCAACCAATCAGCTTGACACTTACAGATTATATTTCAGTAATAACGGTGGACTAATTATCTCAGACTAATGCAGAGCACCCAACACAGCAGAGATTTTTCATTTTCTCCATAAATAAAACTTGTATCAGAGCCACAGCAAAGGTTTGTCAGTGTTGATTCCTCGGAGAGCATGGCTAATGGTTGCTTAGTACAAGCTCAGCAACATGTTGAAATCAATGAAGGAAATCAGGCGGATCATGTTTTCCACACAGTTTTAGAACAGTTTAGTGAACAGCATCTTAATAAACAAAATAATTACTGCAAGAAACTGAGCATTATTTACATTAAATAGATGTTTAAAGATGATGTACATTTATTTTGTAGATTTGGCTTTGCAGATCAGTTTCTCGTTATTTCCTGTGACACACTATCGTTTTCACTACAATGTTGTCACATGATTTTTAACGACTTTAGAATGTGGTTTGTCCGACCAGATCCCAATTTGGCCCTTTTTCTATTCATCGGTATTAAATGCTGACCACAGAAATGGATGTTAATACCAGATGTAACCGGGGGTCATTGTTACAGTCTGGGATATCAAAGTGTGGCCTCATTCCCCATTCACTGGAGCCAGGCTAAAAATGTCCTCCATACGTCAGCCTTTGTGTTTCGGACAGAAGCCTGCTAACTCATGAGGCTAATATTTTAGTAAGTGTGAAGGCTAGGAATGAAGACTTGATAATGCCTGCTGTGATGTAATGCACTTCTTTCTGTCTTGGCCGGGAATGGAGGCCTTGATCACAAAAGCTCTGATTACAGACACGCTCGACCTGTCTTTTTATATACAGCATCAGCATTTATCAATTGCATAATGTGCCAATACATAAGTGCGAACAGCCAACGCGGGTTATAAAATAAAGACGATTTCCTTTTTATCATGGGAAAAACACTCGCTCGCCTTCAAGCCAATCATAAGACATTCGGGAAATGACTATATAGCGGGCCAGTTAAATTCTCTCATATAGCCAAAGGCATGTTGTCGTATTATATTGACAGCTTTATCCACATAATAACAGCAAATGTGCATGTCTGTCGGCCTGGATATGAAGCATGGTTTGATTTAGCGGCTCATATTTTTAACTGCTCCACATGGTCCCAAACGGTTCTCTCATTCCAGCATGTTTTTGATTTTAAGTCGAATAAATAACTAAAGACAAAATACACTGCAATATACACTATAATACACTATAAACTGCATTATGACATTCACGCAACACAACAGCATGCAACAATGTGAGTTTAATCAATGCGGTGCGCAAAGTGGTGCAGACTTCTTGACTTTTCTCATGCTTTTGAGGATCCATTCAGGCCGTTCTCAGCTGTCATTAATGTTTGTGCCGCTGCCAAAGACGTCCTCCAGTAAGAGCGAGTAGTTGATGGTTTTCACTGCAGGCTCTGGAGCTTCTCTTCTCCAGTCTGCGTCAAACTAAAAACAACAGCACGACAGGCTTTGAGAAACAGTTCGCAGAGGCTCCTGGAGAGCACATGTGTTTCGCTGGCACGTCTCTGCAAATTAAGGTGCACCGAGAGCTAGATTTATCAGGCCAGATTGACTTTAGCACATGGTAAATGTCTTGTACTTGCTTTTTAAAAATGTATGACAAATGTTTAACGACGCTGCGTCCTTCAGTAAATCAGAGCCTTAATCGTCTTTTAGAAAGCAATGCCGCAGATAAGATTTTTATGGCTCAATATGTTTAAGGTGACCAGATTTGTGAAACCAAAACGGGGGACATTTTCAGTTCAGCAGTCTATATATCATTGGAATATTCAATGTTTTTGACTATGAATTCAAAAAGGGGGACAGTTTTGTGTGTTTTCAACGTAGTAAATGTTGTAGTGTGATGAAATATGCTAGATCATATTCTGACATGCTATCATAAATAAGTGTAACATACACACACTTTTGAACTGGAAAATGGTTCAAACTCACAGCTTTCTCCTGCTGGACAAAGAAGCTGCAATGTTTGTATTTTAGATTGAGTTAAAATAGTTACACATACCTCGTTAATTGAAACTAAAACAAAAATAGCTTGAATAACAAACTAAAGCAAAATTAAACTATATAGAAATACAAAATATATTGTTTTTTGAAGAATTTCACAACCCCTCAATGAGTACATCATAAAGATTATACATTTTTACCATGATTTACAACGAAAAGGCTCCAACTACAATTTCATTAAGTGTAAAAATAGTTTATAGATCAAAATATTTTGTCCAGCATATTTCTATGTAACTGGCCACTTTATTAGGTACACCTTACTGGTACCAGGCTGGACCCGGTTTTGCCTTCAGAACTGCCTTAATCCTTCATAGCATAGATTCAAGAAATATTCCTCAGAGATTTTGGTCCATATTGACATCACGCAGTTGCTGAAGATTTGTCGGCTTCACATCCATGATGCGAATCTCCCGTTCCACCACATCCCAAAGGCGTTCAATTGGATTGAGATCTCGTGACAGTTGAGGCCATTTGAGTACAGTGAACTTATTGTCATGTTTAAAAAAACAGTTTAAGTTGATTCGTACTTTATGATATGCGTTTTTCTGCTGGGAGTAGCCATCAGAAGGTTCGGTATTTGTCGTGTTGTGCCTTCAGAGATGTTCTTCTGCATACCTTGGTTGTAACGAGTGGTTATTTAAGTTACTGTTGCCTTTCTATCAGCTGAAACCAGTTTGGCCATTCTCCTCTGACCTCTGGCATCAACAAGGCATTTGTTCCTAGAGAACTGCCACTCACTGGATATTTTCCCTTTTTTTGGACCATTATCTGTAACCCTAGAGATGGTTGTGTGTGAAAATCAGAGTAGATCAGAATTTTCTGAAATACTCAGACCAGCCTGTCTGGCACCAACAATCATGCCACTTTCAAAATCACCTTTCTTCCCCATTATAATGCTTGGTTTGAACTGCAGCAGATCACCTTGACCATGTCTACATGCCTAAATGCATTGAGTTGTTGCCATGTGATTGGCTGATTAGAAATTTGCGTTAACGAGGAGTTAGGCAGGTGTACCTAATAAAGTGGCCGGTGAGTGTAATTCTTCATGTGGGTTTTATGAAAAATTACTCTATACACTAGACTAGAATGATTAGATGGATAGATCAATCATTACACTGTGTTTTTTGCCAGTTTAGGTTCAATGAGGGCTACGGGAAATGTCTGGAAACTGGCAAATTTAACAGTCAATAAACAACATGAAATGAGCTACAGAAAATGAACAAGCAAATCAAAAAAAGAAAAGAAAAAAAAACAAAGAGTTGCAGTCTGTTTTGCTTCTCGTGGATAAATCTTGCTTCTGCATGGACACAAATTGCTTCATCCAATACTGTACGCCACGATAAAATGGAAAATATAGCAGAGAGCAACTACCCATGATGCCAGCCCCATGACGCTTTGTGTGAATTATAGGAAGTAATACATTTTCAATAAACTAAATAATCAATGAATTGTTTTCAAATTCTGGGTAAAATATTAGAAGATAACTTATTAGAGTTACCAAATTAGTTTCAGCGGACCATGAATAACCCCAAATATCTGAAGCAAGTCATTGCGCAGTATTATTTTGGACATTGTTGAATATTGAATTATTTAATAGTACTGTAGAGAATACAAAATAATCTAGAACAAAAAATAGTTATTTTGAAAAGAAGTTCAAGTTCCCATAACTTAGAAGTGAAAACTAGAATAATAATAAAAAAAAAAACATATTTTGTTTGTTTAAACTACTTGTTTAAAATGAGCTGATTATGTGGAACCCAGCATTTTTTACAGTGTGTGGTAAAGGGATGGGGCAAATCGAGAGCTCATGCCCCCTGCTGGTTAATTATGGCGAGACACTGCAGCGGTTTTGAGATTTTGGGCATTTCATAGTGTTTTTTTTTTCAGGTAATGAAAAAAAAAACATCTAAACGCTTTTTTGTTTTTGCACTTGAAATATGATTAGGTTAAATCAGAAAACCTATTGCCTTAAAATTATTAAGTAAATTCAAGTACATTTAAAGTGTTATTACTTACTTTTTAAAGTCAGCTTGTATTATAATAGTCAAGTAATAATTAATCTCTTTCTGCAGTCGCACTTTTAGAATTTGTGTTTGTAAACTTCAATTTCAACACATATTTTAAAGGCTTCTGCATGAAATCATAGATCTCCACATTAGTGATACTTTCACCAAATGCCACAGTTTTATTCATATCTGTATTCTGAAGGTTTTTACAAAGGGATTTGTTCATACTTTGCCTAATTATATGCTAAATTTTATTCAAAAAAATCATATAAGTAAAAACCTTAGACTCGAATATGTCTTAAAAATTAAGCATTTTGAACCTGATTTTTTCCAATGTTAGTTAGCGAGAAATATATACAAATTAGTGCATAATTAATTCAGAAATGTCTTGTTTTCATATTTAAACAACATTTTAGGAAAAATACTAAACCAATTTGAGAGTTCCTAATGTAATCAATCACCTGGGCTAATATGAAGATAAGTATTAGTTAATGGTTTTCCCTTGTTCACCTGCAAAGTCTTGCCTCTGCAGAACTGGAGGTCTCCTCAATGCGAGTCGAAGTGAGCAGATGGTTCTGCTTAGGCTCCAAGGAGGCATGCGAAATTACTGCGCCGTAATAAAAGCTCCACTTCAGAGTAGTTGTTGAGTGGGTTTTTCCCTAGGCTGATTTACTTGAGATGAAGCTTGGAGCTGCTTGAAGCCTGTGGGGCCCGCAGGTGACCAGGGCCTGGACCCTGACACTAACACTGTCATGTGCATGTGGCTGTTTCAGCAAAACACATCTTAAAACTGTGTGTTTGGTGACAGAACATAAAGCTTCCCATACGGTCATGGCTTTTTCCTTCTTTCTTTCTTTCTTTCTTTCTTTCTTTCTTTCTTTCTTTCTTTCTGTCTTTCTTTCTGTCGTTCTGTCTTTGTTTCTTTTTTTTCTTTCTTTTTTTCTTTCTTTCTTCTTTCTTTCTTTCTTCTTTCGTTGGGGGGATAAAATAGGTTTTATATATGTGCTAATAATTAATTTTGTAACTTAGAGGCTCAATGAAACATATTTCGATTTCATAAAATATATTTCATTGAGCCTCTGAGTTATAAAATGCGGTATAATTAGCACGTATTTAAAACCTATTTCAACCTTCTCAACCAAAATTGTTTTTTAAAGAGCCCCTATTATGGGTTTTTGAAAATGACCTTCCATGCAGTGTGCAACACAGCTCTAAGTGAATTAAAACACCCAGCTGAGGGTTAAATCTGAAAGTGCACTTTGTTTAAAAATATTTTTAAAAATGTAAAAAAAGATTAGATATGTCAATCGTTTGGATCTTTTGCCTGTTCATATTTATGTCCACACATAATGATACCAAATATGTTCTGTGCCGAATCCAGTAAAACATGAACGTGCCTTTCCCTTCAAACGCTAGCAGAGTGCAGGTGTGTGTGGGACTGATCATGACTGAAGATGATTGAACATTAATGAGTGAACGTTCTGGTGATTAATGCAATGATCTACTCTGCAACAGGGGATTTGTTGGCCTTTTGTTAAAGGAATGATCAGAAAAGACTACTGATTAATGGGACATTGTCAGAGCTTGACAGGGACTTTATCAGTATACAGTTCATGGATCAGTTTCTTCCTCCATTTTACAAGTGTAAGTGCGATTAAAACGGTTGCCTTCTTGTTTTCTCTAGCTTGCAAAATATGTATGTAATTGTGTTTTGTTACTTGTAATTGCTCCACGCTCATGCTTCATTCTTTATATTCACATATCGCATCTAAACCCACGTTGAAAACACTGCGCATGCCACTGTTTACAGATTTAAATGTGTTTGTGAGCCTGTGATCATCTGCCGTTTGTCATTGCTATGGCCAACTTCAGCTATTCCTACACACGTGCGGTGGTCAAGTTTCAGTTTTTGCCAAGGTGTGGATTAATACTGAATGTGTGTCGTTGTTTTTACTTATGGTTAAGAATAGAATAGAGTAATATGCTGGTGTTTAACTGCATTGCTTTCATGCACTCTAGCATTGGGCTCACACCTTTTACAGTCTATGGCTCACACATATGTTGTACTGTGCACTCTGACTACTTCAACAATGTAGATAAGCCTTGGTGGGCATTTCTCTCTGTCTCTCACTGAACGCAGTCGACCAATCGCAACAGACTGGGTCATCGGAGTGCAGTTTAGAGGGGCTAGAACCAGTGACCTTCTTGCTGTGAGGCTATTGTGCTACCCACTGCGCCACCATGACGCGCAAGTTGTTGGGATATTTGGGTAAAAATAATTGCATGAATGAGTTTTTGAACTTACATGCAGCCTGTTGTTGGAGACCCCCAAAACCAAAATATGACCTTTTTTAATGCATAATAGAGGCTCTTTAAAATCAGTTTCAGTCCCAAAACAGTCCATTTCTATCTTTCAACAAAATGTGGATGGACATCTGAAGTATTTGTAAATTAAATTAAAAAAAGAATTGCAGAAATATATTAACTGAAGTATGTAAATACAATTAAAGTCCTATTTGTTCAATTATTGAATATTTATTAGCCTTCCTGAATCATTAGCCCCCTGTAACGATGGTTTGTTCTACAGACAATCAGAAAATAAATTGCTTAATAATATTGACATTAAAATGGTTTTAAAAATATAAACTGCTTTCATCCTAGCCTAAATAAAACAACTAAGACCTTCTTCAGAAGAAAAAAACAATATAGGAAATTTGGGAAATATTTGAAAAAGAAAAAACATAAATCACAGGAAGGCTAGTCATTTTGACTTCAACTGTAGCTATAATTTTTGTCTGCAAATAGCAAAGAAATTATTTTATTATTGTTACTATTATTTTTAAAAATATTTTAGACATTATTTGAAAAATGTCTTGTGCTAATACATCTACTAAGAAAATATGCAAAATCAATTTTCTAAGCACTAAAAATATATATGTACCTGATAATGTACCTGAGCTCAATTTAGAGCTTCACTGCAAAGGCTGTGAATACTTATGTACATGTGATTTTTTTATTTTTTAAGAAATTTGCAACAATTTCAAAAAATCTCTTTTCATTATGGGGAATTGTGTGTAGAAGTTTGAGAAAATAAATAAATTTAATACAATTTGGAATAAGGCTGTAACAAAAAAGATTGGAAAAAGTGAAGCGCTACATATACTTTCCGGGTGCACTGTATGTAAAAATATACCACTTGGGTTTCCTATAACTCAAACAGAGCATGGGGCGAGCTATGTGAAGATTTTGGGTTCTATTCCCAGTGAACGCAATCACTGATGAAACATGTACCTTTAGAGAAACGTAAGTCACCTTAGATAAAAGCATCTACCAAATGCATGATATGTATAATATATATGTATATTTAGACCAAATGAGCTATTTTTATGATATTCTTCATTCAAGCTCACCTTTACAGTGTCCTCTGGAAGCACAGCAGGGACAGGGTTTTCTCTCCAGTTGATTCCGGATAGAAAAGCGTGGTAGTCAATCTTCTCTGACTCGCCTGAAAACCTGAATGTGAACATGAGAGACGCCGGAGATTTAGAGGCGTTGTGGTGAAATGATTCACGGATAATGAATGAGGGTTGTGCTCTGTTGACCCTACTTCTCCAGAAGGGCTCTTAGCAGGTCATCAGACAGGGGCAGTCGAAAAGCCTTACAGATGATCCGGGCCTCTTTAGACGAGAGCTGGCCACATCTACAGAGACAAATGAGTGGACAGAAGACAGACAAAAAGAGAAATGAGTCAGGGGTATTATTGATGACTAAAGAGAAAATCTATTTTTTTTTACTTGAAATAAAATTAATGTTTCAACTAAATTTCAGATATCTTTTGTTTCTCTTGATTTTTAAAAATGTGTATTGATTATTTTTCTATAACATATAAATATGGGTGTACTAATTTTTAGAGGGTGCCATGGTGGCGTAGTGGGTAGCACGATCGCCTCACAGCAAGAAGGTCGCTGGTTCGAGCCTCGGCTGGGTCAGTTGGCATTTCTGTGTGGAGTTTGCATGTTCTCCCCGTGGTTGCATGGGTTTCCTCCAGGTGCTCCGGTTTCCCCCACAAGTCCAAAGACATGTGGTATAGGTAAATTGGGTGAGCTAAACTGTCTGTAGTGTGAATGAGTGTGTATGGATGTTTCCCAGAGATAGGTTGCAGCTGGAAGGGCATCCGCTGCATAAAACATATGCTGGATGAATAATTTTTAGACCGCTATCATAAGTTATTTTGTTAGATAAGCTCCAGATTTGGTTTCAGTACTGACTAATGTATATGCACAAATATAATAATTTATAGCTTCCTATTAAAAACATGTATTTAAAATATAGATTTGTGAGGGGTGTACAGTATAATTTGTATAAAATGATAAACTTGCTATTTAAACAAACATATTGTAATTCATTAAAAACATTTTACTTTAATGTTAAATTAAATATTTTTATTTTTTTTATCTTACATTAAAACTGAATTAAACTGTAACAATTCAATTTATTAATTAAATTGTTATTTAAAAATAAAACTATAGAAATATTTACAGCTCATACAAACTAGTTAAATGACTAACTTGAACTGAAATTAAAGCACAAAAAACTTAAACGTTTTATTTAAAGTGACTAAAATACATCTCATTTTCATTCATTCATTCATTTTCTTTTCAGCTTATTCCCTTTATTTATCAGGGGTGGCCACAGCGGAATGAACCGACAACTTATCCTGCACATATTTTATGCAGCAGATGCCCTTCCAGCCGCAATTCATCACTGGGAAACATCCATACACACTCTTTCACACTCATTCACACACATACACTACGGACAATTTAGCTCACCCAATTCACCTATACCACGCCTTTGGCCTTGTAGGGGAAACCGTAGCACTGGAAGGAAGCCAACGCCAACACTGGAAGAACATGCAAACTCCACACAGAAATGCCAACTAACTCAGCCAAGGCTCAAACCAGCGACCTTCTTGCTGTGAGGCCATTGTGCTACCCACTGTGCCAGCGTGACACCCATCTCATTTTGAATTTAACTCAAAACAAACAAAAAAGAAAATAATAAATCAGTAAAAATATTAGAATACAAAAAGGAATAAAAAGATGAGTAAAAACCCACCAATTTCACATTTATGAAATAAAATTTAGAAATAATAATAATAACAAAATGACTGAAAATAACTTAAAACGTACAGATAAAAAAATTATTTAAATTTGAATAATAATCTAAAGCTTTAACAGCACATTCATTCAGTAAATTGGTCAAATTTAGCAGCAAAACTGAATGTGAGCAGTCAATATTCAATTTCACATGATCATTTTTGTTATAAGATTATTAAATCAGTTCGAGCCTCGACTGGGTCAGTTGGCATTTCTGTGTGGAGTTTGCATGTTCTCCCTGTGTTCACGTGGGTTTCGTCCAGGTGCTTCGGTTTCCCACACAGTCCAAAGACATGCGCTATACAGTAGGTGAATAAAATAAGCTAAATTGGCCATAGTGTAAGTGTGTGAATGAGTGTGTATGGATGTTTCCCAGTGCTGAGTTGCAGCTAGAAGGGCATTCGCTGTGTAAAACATATGCTGGATAAGTTGCCGGTTCATTCCACTGTGGCGAACCCTGATGAATAAAGGGACTAAGCCGAAAAGAAAATGAACAAATAAATGATTAAATCAGTGAAAGCTATAAAAGGAATAAACATACTACATTAGTAACTATGTCAACCTTTACTGTCTTCATAAAGTGTAAAGTGTCTTTAAACCAATAAAGACTTTTAATGTCTTTTTTACTGACCCCAAAACCATGTTAATACATTTCTGATTCACAAATGATTTCTGTCACACAGTTTACAGTCTTCCGATGCAGTTCACGACAGACATGCACGCATTCCAGCTTGGTTATTTTCCAGACATATTGAACATCGTAAAATAAGTCGACTTTCCACAGGGCCACATAAACAGGACAAGCACGTCGACCTGTCGGCTTTCTTCCTCATCCATTTCCCCTGCCTGCAACAAGCCACAGGTCTTCATCTGTTTCCAATGCTTCAGTTGAGCCGCTGGAACTAATCGCACCCCCTCAATCTAAAGCAGATTGATGCTTATTCTGCCTCTGCGTGATTGTTACGGGTGACTGTGTGACTTTTCTGAAGAACTGTGAGTTTGTGTCCCTGAAGATTGTGGGATACGCTTTCGTGGTTTTGTATGAAGGCATGTTTATGTCACTGTTGATTTTTATACATGTGTGATGCATGCGGTCAGATTGAAGATGAAGTATAGAATGGAACAAAGGTAATGTTTCATTTTATGAGATTAAATATTTAAAGGCAATGAGTTGCGAAAATATTAGCCCTCTTAAAAATAATACATAACATTTTTTTAAAGCTTGTTAATACAAATGTGATCAAAGGTCAATTCTAATTCATTTGAATAAAAGATTGAATTAATTAATTAAAAGATTGGTTGCAATTAATTGCATCCAAAATAAAAGTTTTTGACATCATATGTGTGTGCACTATCTGTATTTATTATGTATATGAGCAATTCCAGCGTTATGGATTTGGACATTTGCAGTAAAAACTCAAAACATAAATGCACAGAAAAGGTATATGTTAACATTATATTGAATCATCTGTTTACATTTTCCAAAACAAATATACACAGAATTATGGGATCACAAAAATATCAATCTGTAAACTATTTTTATACTTTAAATGGGGGAAATAAACATGCATTATGGATGTGACCAAAAAAGTCTGCGAGTTTACAGTCTACAACATACTTTGTAGAAATTCTGTGGATTAAACTGCACAATCCAAAAGAAATAATGCTCATCTAAAGGATAAGAGTGGGCTCTCTATAGAACAAACATGATTGATTTTATTTTATTTTGCATTTATGAGGAAAAAGCTTCATTATGGAGGTGACACCTCTGTGTTATGGACGTGAGGGATGTGAAATTTCCTATTGTGTGACTTTGGTAAATCAAATATAATAGTTTGAAAACATTAACCGAGACATTTTTGAGTATTTGTACGGCAAGAATACACAAAAAAATTAAAAGGGTTTTGCTATTTTGGTGACAATTTTTTTCATGGCAATGTTGACATTTGCATGGAATTGCTTATATACAGTATAAATACACATATGCATGCATATATTTGAGAAAATGTTTATTTATATTTCGATATATAGACCGTTTCAATGTGGTGATGTCATTGGCCCATGAACATTTCCTGCTTGTTGTGAAACTATTTAGTAACAAGAGTCAATTTAATCACATCTTAATGTTAAAACAGCTATCATAACATTATTTAGCAGTATGTGGCTCTTTTTGGATTCTCAGAAGCTATAGAAATAAAAAATGTAATACAGGAAATAGGTTAGGACCATTGTTATTGTTTACATCCCTCAAAATGGTCTACATCATATATGTATATAATACAAATTACATATAAGTTTATATATTTATGTGGCAAAATTGTTTTGTATAATTCGATTTTATTTATGTGTGTGTATCACATTCCAGTCTGTGGCAGGAAAACAAATATTGTTTGTTCCCCTACTTAAAATAAGAACAGAATGCAAATGACCGTCCCTTATTTTGAAACTGAGTACATGGACCTGTTCAAATGTAAAATTTATTATTGATCATTCTTCTCACAAATACATTATTAACCATAATTAATATGTGCACAGCCCTAAATTATTTATTACTTATTTATTTCAGGGCGGCGCAGTGTGTAACACTGTCACCTCACAGCAAAAAGGTCGCTGGTTTGAGCCTTGGTGGGTTTCCTCCAGGTGCTCTGGTTTCCCCTACAAGTCCAAAGACATGCGGTACAGGTGAATTGGGTAAGCTAAATTGTCCGTAGTGTATGCGTGTGAATGAGAATGTATGGGTGTTTTCCAGTGATGGGTTGCAGCTGGAAGGGCATCTGCTGCGTAAAACATATGCTGGATAAGTTGGCGGTTCATTCCGCTGTGGCGATCCCAGATTAATAAAGGGACTAAGCCGAAAAGAAAATGAATGAATGAATGAACTTATTTATTTCATAATTTCAGTTTCCCCAGATTTATTAAGTATGTGTACAAATAAAATATGAATATTTATTTTATTCTATTAAAAAATTATTTTAAAATTTCTATGATTTAAAAAAAAACATGATTTTTTGGGGGGCAGAAAACAACTTTGGTCAAAATAGCTAAAATTTGTAAATAACAACAAAAAGAAATTGTGTTCAGATCGACATGTTCCCTACATAGTGTTCACTGATCTCCACTCTCTGCACACAGGAAATTAAACAAACTTGACGTTTATGCTACACCACTGTTTGGAGCTTATTCAGTTATTACAGAAGTGTGATGGTTTATTTAACTGTATCCATGTAATTTGCATCCAAGTCACATCTTGCGCATGCTACCCCTTTTAAAGTGAACATACTTTTTAACTGAAACCATTGCCAAATATTCTTTAATGGCCACTTCACAGGCCACTTACGAATGGAAAAACCCTCTGACACAGTAAGATAACAATTCAAACATATGAAAATAAAAATGAGAAAATATACATATTGGGTGGGTGGGGGGTTGTGAAAACCAGGACTGAGAACTGCTGCTTTTAATGAAAACATTTTCATATAGATTTAAATGTTAAGTTAATTCTTCATTTTTAAAAGTTAAATCTTAAGTTTTCATTTTTTTAAATGGTCAGAATTTGAGACTGAAACGAAAAAATGATCATGTGGATGAAAGCCTGATCAAGCTCTACCTGTCTCGGTCCTCATGTGTGAAAGCTTGGATCATTTCTGAGAACTTCTCAAAGTTTTTCTTCTTCAGATGATCCTGAGCCACAGCAAGCATGAGACCCACGTCCACCTCTGGCTGCTCCCTCACCGAATAAACACGACCCAATGTCATGATCTCATGTTCAGACAACTCCACATCCAGATCTGCCAACAGAGTCCTGGAAACCACACAGACATTTACTCAATCACATTCCTATAACCTGAAGAGGTAGCCCACAGCTTTAACTCCCTTTATTTGATTAATTGTTTTTCTGTGACAAAACAGTGATGTGGTAGGCAAGTTACTTCTAAAAAGTGATCAATTGGCAATTATTAATTACATTATTCAGTTATTATATTATTCAAATTGTATTTGAAATACTTTTAATCACTATGTCTAAAAAGTAATTTACTCAATAAGGAATTTAATTATTTGACTCAATGCTACTTAAAATCTCACTTCATATATAATAGAAATTAAACTTCTCATTATTAAACTTTGAAACATGATATTCTTAAGCATTTTGATATAAAACAAGACATTCTTTAGTTAAACAAAATTACAAAAGACAAAACTATAACGAATTGTCGAATTGTTTCAAAGGCATCTTTTTTCATACAGTACATTCCATATATTTTCATTAATATCTTAATTAATTGTTTCTTCAGAGTGTGTAATCGTCTGACAAATGTAGCTTTTTTAGCTGAAAAATAAAATTCTTGCAAAATATCTAAAGAACAAAAAAATCTATTATTCTGCTTCTCTGAATTTATATACAGTATTTCATGAAACATTCTGACTCGATTCATTGTTTCTTAAAGGGGTGGTCCACTATGTATCATATTTTAAACTTTAGTTGCTGTGTTGTAATGTAGCTGTGTAGCTGAACATAAACAACATCTCTGAATGTAAGATCCACAAAGTTTAATGCAAAGCAAGACACTGACTAATACAGAGTTAGCTTAACAAAGCCTACAGGGAACAAACTTTGGGGACTACAAAAAAATACATCCTGGTTAATGATGTCATAAACCCTTCAGGTTACAAGCATACGCAGTGAAGGGCCGTGGCCTGATGTGCTGTAATGTTATAGCAGGACGCTTCCTGGTGACATGGAGCTGATCTGCGAATCTCAGCACATTATGTTAGCTGACCAATTACAGCCTCTTAAGGGTGGGCTTTCAGAGGAACTAGGAAACATCGTTTTCATGTTAGCTGAGTAGCTGTATATAATCAAAGTAAGATATGTGAAAATATAATGATTTTTCACATATGAAGCATGAGCACACATTGCATTACACCCTTTAAACACAATCAAGCTATAAACACACTCTAAATCACCCCTTTAAGCATGCTGTTGTGATAATGTAACCTTATTTAGAGAAAAAAAATATGATTACTAAGCTAAATATATTCATATAACAAAAATACAAACAGTCTGCTTTTCTGACTTATACAGAACTACTTAATTTATGTACCATTTTTTAAGGTAAGCAAATTATACTATAAGTAACTGATTAAATCATCTAGTAATCGGTTACCTTAGTTGTTTAGTAGAGTTAAATAAAGTAACTTGTTACTTTGTAACTCGTTAGTAATGTATTAACTATACAGTTTACTTATTTCTAAATAAAATTCATGCTTAACCTGGCATGACTTGTGCTTGATTTTTCCTGTCAGTTCTGTTCAGAGTTTTCATGTGATGTCACATCCCATTAACACCCACCTTGATCACAAAAACAAGCCTTTTTCTGCATTTTTTTAACCAGCTTTGTACTTAAATTGATGTAGTAGTGATGTTAAAGATTTCACACTAGTACAGGGGTGTCCAAACCCGGTCCTGGAGGGCCGGTGTCCTGGAGAGTTTAGCTCAAACCCTAATCATACACACCTGAATCAGCTAATCAAGCTCTTGCTCGATATACTAGAAACTTCCTGGCAGGTGTGTTGAAGCAAGTTTGAGCTAAATTCTGCAGGACACGGCCCTCCAGGACCGAGTTTGGACCACCCTGCTCTAGTAATTTAGTTCTGTTTGTTTGGTCAGAATCAGAATAAAATGTTGGAATTTTTTTAATAACCATAAAAAAAGGTTTTGTGACAAATATAAAAAACAATGTGCTGGATTGAACGACACAGTGACTTAGTGGGTAGCACTGTCACCTCACAGCAAGAAGGTCACTGGTTTGAGTCCCGGCTGGGTCAGTTGGCATTTCTGTGTGGAGTTTGCATGCTCTCCTCGTGTTCGCGTGGGTTTCCTTTGGGTGCTCCGATTTCCCACACAGTCCAAAGACATGTGATTAAAGGTAAATTGAATAAACTAAATTGGCCGTAGTGAGTGTGTGTGTGTGTGTGTAAATGAGTGTGTATGGATGTTTCCCAGTACTGGGTTGCAGCTGGAAGGGCATCCGCTGTGTTAAACATATGCTGGATAGATTGGCGGTTCATTCTGCTGTAGCGACCCCTGATGAATAAAGGGACTAAGCCGAAGGAACATGAATGAATGAATTTCTATCACTATTTTCTGAGTGTTAATATCACTGTCCTCATACATTAATCACCTTAACAGGTTTACACTGTCTGCTGGTTGTAGTGCTTTAAATCTGACAGCTGGTGCTGTATGTGGATCACAAATGCACAAAACCTGTGGCTTGTTGTTTTGAAAGGTCATCGAAATGTTTGTGGCTTCAAACTAAAGTAATCATAACATGTTTTGCCTGCAGGTCTATTGCACCAATTACTTTACAGAAAACTTAGAATTTCTGCAAGCAATCATACCCATAATTAAATCTCAGAATCTGTGAAACTGATCCAAACTCTTACTCGGTATATCTATATAATATATGGCAGGCGGGAACAAGATGTAATGTGTTTTTTATTTGTGTATTTTTGGCCAGCTCCTTACCTGAATGACTCATATGGAAGAAAGCCAGTGCTGCTTGGGTCACTCATCAGGAAAAACTGTTTTACTTTCTTCTGCTGTTCCTCACTGATTGATTTTACTTTGCTAATGATGGTGCCAATGTTGGCCTTGGGGAACTAAATAATGGAGAAAAATAGGTGAAGGACTTTTAAAGGAGATTCTGTGTAGAGACACAACTTAGCACAACTTGGTACAACTTAGCAAAAAGTTGGATACTTTTTAAAAATTAAAACAGGCTGGAAAGTGAAGAAACTATACGGTTTTGGTGTATTACCTCATCTGCATGCTGCTCCATATAGCTGAATGTAAAATCGTCAGCATCCAGCAGCTGGAAAGGTTGACTGTTCAGAAGCAGATGAGCTCCAACATACAAATCCTGAGCAGTGAAATACTCCGACATCTCACTTTTAAACAGCTCCTGTCCTGGCTTCTTCACTCGCCCTCTCTCCAAGAACTTACCCCCAATCACACCTTCATCACAAGAGCAATATAAAAAACATCTGGCAGATTTGAAATGTTTATTTTCTTGAACTCAATTTATAGATCAGGCTGACAATACCTGAGTTCCTCTGCGGCGGTTCAAAGACCGCTATGGTGTCATCAGTAAGGTAGAAGCATATGATAAAAACACGTTCCTTGTCGACGGGACTGTGTGTCAGCATTTTCCCCACAAATCTCAACACGTTGCTCACCAGACCTTGCCTAAAATTAAGAAAAATAATACTTATGAAGTGGCATAAGATTGTTATGAGTAAACATTAGAATAAAATTAAACGATTCATTACATTTATTGGGTTTTTCATAGCCATGTAGGAGAATATTTAGCCTTTTGCACAGTTTGTTTGGGCTGATGAGCAGTTCTCATTAAAATGTTCTCATTTTATGCTGTAAACTATTAATGTGAGCATTGTGAGATCTAGCCATTCAATAACAGGGTTAGTTCACCCAATAATGAAAATGATTTAATCGTGCATATGATTTTCTTATTATTTTTCTAATCTCTTGAGAGTGAAGTTGAAAGAAAAGCAGAAACAGTAAAGAAACACAGACAGACAAAGCACAGTCTTGTCCAGCTGATGGCTCTAATACATGCACCTCAAAAGAAAGAGAAGAAGATGATGGAGGATGCTGGCTGGAAGTTCCACAAAATAGTTTACAAAGGTTTAAATGTGAATGTTTTTCTTACAAAAAATGCATGGATTCAACGAAGGACACTTTATTCACCTCCCAGAGCTGTGTGTGGGACTTTTTATTATGGATAGAGGCTACTCATAAGAATCAGCCAAGCATGGCCATTGTAGTCCTGGAAAATTCCATGATAGTTTTAAAAATAACTTAGATTGGATTCGACTGAAAGAAGTAAGTTAGATACACCTATGATGCCCTGAGGGTGAGTAAATCACGGTGAGTATCATGTGATAATTTTCATTTGTGGGTGAACTACCTCTTTAAGCCTATCACTATCTGTTTTAAAATGACCTGCATGCAACAGTTTTGTGTCAAGTATTCTGGTATGCTTACTACTAGGCATGGGACAATAACCGTTTTCAAGGTATTACGCGGTTTGGAGGGTTTTGTAGTTTTTTAGGACAACATTATCTCCAGCAGAAAAGATATTCAAAAATGCTGTTGTAAATTGTAAAGACATCTGTGTTTTTTAAACAAATGAAGACAGCAGAAGACAAGGATTCACTTGAATTATTTAGCCTGACATGTTTACTGTCCCAAAATATTTTAAATGTTTCTCAAAATAAAATAAATTGTGTTCAATGGGGTAAAAGATTTTGTTTTTTACCCAGACATTTTAAAAAGAATATAATTTAGAGCAGTAAACACAATACTGTCATACCGTGAAACCGTGATATTTTAATCCAAGGTTATCATACAGCTAGAATCCGGCCGATGCCTACTTCCTACATTAACAGAACAGTACTTTACTAGAAAGTTGTCTTTCAGAAAGACCTGTCCTCTTTCCAACTTACAGTGTCTGTTCTTTAAATATTTAGCTCACCAGGCCGAGAAGACCATTCAGGAAGTTTCCTTGCTTATTTAATGTGGCTTTATTCCTGTCACTTATCTGCTTTGAGTTTACCATCTATAAAACAATCCTTTATTTAGCAGAGCCTTCTTTTTCTCTTCAACCCCTATGCCTGCCAATGTCGAACGCAGTATTGTCCAAAGCAAATTGAGCGAGAGAATAATTTGCCGTGTGATGCTGGTTCTGGGATTATATTTGGAAGCAAAGCTCTGTGAAAACTATGTATAATAATAAACCGACTTGCAAAAGCGTGTTTTACATCAGAAGTATCATGAGATTGCATTTAAACCTTTGATTATTTATAAAGGGCATGTGTTCGTCCACTTCCTAGCGCAAAGAGCTGCACTTAACTAAAAGATGATTTTAGTTGAATAGACAAGGGTCTAAACTCTTCTGTCAGAATGATCAGAAAGCCAGTACGGGTCTGACATGTTGTTTTGATATAATATTAATGGTTTCAAATGGAAGAGAAGCGTCCTGTGGGAGATTAATATTGTTGGCTACCTGTCTTTCTCCATAAGCTTCTTGAAATCCTTCTGTGGGGGTTTAGGCAGCAAACCCTGGCAGGAACACAGCGAATCCTCCTCAGATCCAAATCCAGTGTAGGGTGGCACCTGCTTGGCTAGTTTAGGTGGAGGTGAGGCTTTATATGAGATAGATGTGAAGTCCTCTGTAAAATGGGAGACATATGGTTATGTACATCTGTCATTTAAATGCAACTCTCTTGTCCAATTTCGAACACTTTTTGATGAGGGAGGGTGTATGTTGGTGGTTAACACTGTCACCTCACAGCAAGATGGTCACTGGTTCAAGTCCTGGCTGGGCCAGTTGGCAGTTCTGTGTGGAGTTTGCATGCACTACCTGTGTTTGTGTGGGTTTCCTTCGGTTGCTCCAGTTTCACCCACAGTCCAAAGACATGCGCTATAGGTTGATTGGATGAGCTAAATTGGCCGTTGTGTACTAGTGCATGTGTGTGAATGTTTCCCAATATCAGGTTGGGCTGGAATTGCATCCGCTGCGTAAAACATATGCTGAAATAGTTGGTGGTTCATTCCATTGTGGCAACCCCTGATAAATGAATGAATCATTTAAAGTTAAACTTACCTGCCATCTATGGAATGCACTGGAATCCAGCAAAGCCCACTGAGATGAAGAAGGTATGGGAGGAGGCATATATATATATATATATATATATATATATATATATATATATATAT
>CAIGQQ010032765.1:2098420-2113338 GCA_903798035.1 Danio albolineatus | reverse complement strand
ATTATTTTTCAAAGTATGTTTTAAATGCTTAAAAAATAAGTTAAATCTTTGTAAACTATAAATATATGCACTATATATTAATTATTTTAATTAATTAAAAAATATATATTATATTATTCTTATTTTTCAGTTCAACTATAGGGGTGCGGCCAGGTAGGGGGCCCTATAAGACAATGTGCCCAGGGGCCTCTGAGTTCTTAATCCGGCCCTGCCTAGATGTAAACAGTGCCTTAATCAGACTAAAAACTTAAAGAGAAGCCAGACAGAGTTACGTTTAGCCATATGAATTTGGTCTGTTGCCTCTTGACCCATGAGAAGTGAACAAGTGCTTCATCAGAGCTGGTGTCAACCCGGCTCCATTAGGCTCATGTGTAACTAATTCTATGATCTCTTGAGTCGGCATAACGCCACGGCAGACAGATGCACGCGCACCCGTATTGTGTTACCCTTGACACGGAGCTTGTGTGCTTCTCATGTCCGGGCTTTTGAAGATAAAGAGGCCTGGCTAGCCATTGCTCATATCTGCTGTCTAAAAACTGAGTCACCTTGAGGTGTCAATCAGTTCTGCTTCTTTCATTCAGTGCGTGTTATTCCGATGGATGAAAGCACACTGGGGAGCAGTAGTCTCTCATAGAGATGTGAGATTTATGGCAGGAAGACTTTGAAAATAACCAACGGCTTGTCAGACCACACAGATGAGATGCATGTAGAGAATGAAGGGTCGGGTATGTAGATTTGCTTTGCACTTCATTAGATAAAGCAATAGAGCCCAAGATGCACAAAATGTAGAGAGTTTGCTTGAGGCTAACAAAATAAATTCCAGATCAAGAGCCAAGTTCAGAGTCAGAGTCACAGATGAAACTCAATGCTGACATCATGTGGTCAGTAACAGCGCTGCCAAACTCCTCCCTTTGAAAATCATCAAAAGCACATCATTCATTCATTCATTTTCCTTCATTTAGTTCCTTATTTAACAGGGGTCACTACAGCGGAATGAACCGCCAACTATTCCAGCATATGTTTTATGCAGCAAATGCGCTTCCTGCCACAACCCAACACTGGGAAACACCCATTCACTTCTACATTCACACAATTTTAGTTTATTCAATTCACCTATACCACATATCATTTGACTGAGGGGGAAAAGCTGAGCACCCAGAGGAAACCCACACGAACATGCGGAGAACATGCAAACTCTACACAGAAATGCCAACTGGCCGAGCCCAGGATTCGAACCAGCGACCTTCTTGCTGTGAGGCGACAGTGCTAACCCTTGAGCCACTGAAAAGCACATCATATATATAATAATAATAAAAATAATAATAATACATTCTCCAAACTATTTGTTTTATACAGGGTTATGAAAATATTAATGCTGTTGTTATTTTTACTATTACCAATATTACTGCAATCTGACATAGGACAATTATAGAGAATATTATTGTTGTTATTAATAAAGAATTATATTCTTATACTATCAAAATAAGTGATAAAGATAGGTTATATGAAAACATGTGTGACATTATACTTCTTTATCATTATTATTATTAATAATAAATATTTATAAAAATAAGTATTTAAATATTTATTATATATTACTTTCACTCTAAATTAAGTTGGTTTCTAAAAATGAAGCTATTAAACCACAAATGTCAGTTGAATAGATAATTCTTATTATTAACAGATTCTTATATAGCTAAGATTAGATTTACTAAGATTTAGATTCTTATACTACATTAAGATAAATTATAAAATGAAATAATATGAAAAATATATATTTATTTTGTTAATAATCATTTGTATATATATCAAAAATGCTGCACAAATGCACTATGAAATAAAAATATATATTTATATACTGCTTTGACTATAAATTAGATTGCTTTGACACAAAGCTATTTAACCACAAATTATGAAATATCACCAGTATCGCCTATAAAAGTACAAATCCTATTCCTTCAGGAGTCATGAAGTAACTCACCAATCCCATATTTAGAGCGATAATACTCTTTAGTGAAGTAGTCGCAGTCACATATCAACACCCTTCGACCCCATACATTAATGACAGCTCCAATGGTCAGATCACAGTCTTTATAGAACTCTTCTTCTACTGCTCCAGTCTGTAAATAGTCAGTGAAAAAAAGTTACATAACAATTGCTTAATGAACTAATTTGAATGATATTTATAAGAAAACTGAGTAAATATGTTTTTAGTGCATTCACTATGTGCTGTTTATTTTTTTGTAATCAGAACTTACTTTGAGGCTGTCCAAAATGTAGCGTCCTCCTTGTCCAACTGGTCCAAACACATTGAGGACTGTGCGGTCTGTTATTTCTCCAGGCTGACGTTTGGGAATAGGAGCGTGCTGTTTAGAGAAATCAAGAGAAAATAACTGCATTTTTTTGTAACTTGATGGACAAGAGAAAAATGATAATGGGGATAATTATTTTCTCATTGGGGGATTCCTGTGAAGCTTTTCAAATGACATTTAGTGAAAGGCAACAGGACGTGTGACAGGGCACATTACAATAGAAAAAAAAAACCTGGACAAATCCTTCTTCCTTCATAATGAATTTAGACTGAAAAACAAGCAGGGAGGAAACTGAAAAGTGCTTTAGGGAAGTTGGATGTTCTTTCAGCCCTGTCAGTCTGGATAAAAGCTTGGCATAGAGGATGGGGGAAAAAGAGGACAGAGGAACTGATAACCACTTAGACTCATCTAAAGGTGGAACAAACTGTATTCAACTGTAAAGACTCGTTTCCATATTCCATACCTTTTAGTGTTTGAAGTGATTGCAATTATCAGGAACTTCTGAATTTTTTTTATTATTTAAATCTATACATTTAGGATTCTTTTTATTTAATTCTACATATGTGCATGTTAATATTTTTGTGTGTTTGTGTGTCAACTTCTAATCTACACTACCTGACAAAAGTCTTGTTGTTGATCCTAGTTGTAAGAGCAACAAATAACAACTTGATAGAATCATTTGGAAAAAAATTATCATTGATCATTTGGAAAAGCGGTAGAAGGTAGATTTTTCCAATGAATCATCTGTTGAACTGCATCCCAATCATCACAAATACTGCAGAGGATCTATTGGAACCCACACTGACCAAAGATTCTCACAGAAATCAGTCAAGTTTGGTAAAGGAAAAATCATGGTTTGGGGTTACATTCATTATGAGGGGGTGCGAGAGATCTGCAGAGTGGATGGCAACATCAGCAGCCTTAGGTATCAAGACATTTTGTGTTGCCCATTACATTACAAACCACAGGAGAGGGTAAATTCTTCAGCAGGATAGCACTCCTTTTTATACTTCAGCCTCCACATCAAAGTTCCTGAAAGCCAAAAAGGTCAAAGTGCTCCAGGATTGACCAGCCCAGTCACCAGACATGAACATTATTGAGCATGTCTAGGGTAGGATGCAGGAGGAGGCATTGAAGATGAATCCAAAGAATCTTGCATGTCCAGGCATGATCATATTTTAATTTGGTAAAATAAGCATAATCTAGAGGCCTTTGCCTTTCATATAAGCCACCTCTGATACCAAATGATCAACTTGAATTCAAGTTATTCGTTCTTCCTAAAACTTAGATAGGCGACAACACTTTTGTCAGGTAGTGTAGAAACGTTTAACAAAAATACGGTACAAAAACCTTAATTAGCAATACCTTTTATATTACTTTCTGGAATTATTCCTATACATATATATTATTTTCATACAATTTATTATTTCAAACTACTAAAACTGTCTATTAAATTTACTTTGTTAAACCGTAGAGGTAAATGTTCAACATTAGAAGTTGACAGCACATAGATCAAGGTCTTATAATATAATCTGAAAGCATAATTTAAACAAAACAAAACAAAAACACCTGTGATCCATACATCAACCGTTAAAACGAAATGAAGTGTGATATGATTCTTCAGAAAGCATTGCAAATGCTAATTTGTACCTTGTGAATTATTTTTTTATTATAATTGTGGTAGTTCCGCTTAATTCATTGGTTTTTGTAATATATGTGATTCTTTCTTTACAAAATTCTTCTTTTCTTATATGTTTATATTTACTAGGTCCTATTGTGCTGTTTCTTACTAACCTTGGGAAGCTTGCCTCTGTGCAGAAATTTAGGGACAGTGTCTCGACCAGAGTTTGGAGGAACAACTTCGTACATTTCCATGGTGTCGTCTGCCAGGAAGTAATGCAGGATCAGCTCTCTGGGGTCTCCAAACATGCTCTCACTATCATCCCAGTAGCAGTAGAAGCGCAGGACTTGGCGGTCATGCTCCAAAAACTGCTTCAGGGTATCCAGTCTTTCATACGGCCGCAGTGGCTTCATGTTCTCCTCCAACTGTCAGGGGAAACACACTTTATAATACGGAAGTTCTGATATTACTATTTAGATGCCTGAACGCTCATTTGCCTCTTGTCGAACGGTAGTATAGGGATCCGCTGGTGTAGAAGCAGGAGGATTCAGTCGGACTCCCAATTTTAGCAAAAAGTTGCGAGTGAAGGGGTCACAGTCTGTAATCATAATGTTTCTGGAATAAAACACGACTTCCTGGTTAATGTTGAAATGGTGCACGTTGTAGAAACAATCATCTTTAGGAGCTGGGAGAGGAATGCGGTGGCGCCGAATCAGGGTTCCTGTACAGAAGGAGAATGGCTGAATTTAGATGTTTTAAGATGTTTTTTTTTTTAAAATGTTTTGTCATTAATCTGAAAACTAAATATTTGATTCTGATGGTTCACCCTGTGGGATGCCACTGTTTTTGAACTCTGGTTCTACCACTTGTATGGTGTCGTCCTCCAGGTAGAAGTAAATCTTGCACTTTCTTACTCTATATTTTTCTTCCCTCCTTTGAGGAACAGCTTCATTGAAATAAGCATCAAAACACAGAACCTTCAGGGAAATAAATAAAGGGGGTAAATTAGTATATTTTGCCTAGCACTAGGTAAAAAAATATGTATATTATATTTTCATATTGTGATAAACCTGTTTGTCAAAGGCAAGCCATGCTGGAGCACCAGTTCCCTCTCCCTTTGGATAACGTGAATATTTGGGTCTTGCACTTTGTCCCAGGAGCAGATCTCCTCCAATGCCCGGCTTCTCTGTCCCAACCATCATGGCTACTCCATTTGAATAATCAAAATGCTGAGACTTGTGGAATTTGTCTTTTCCGAGCTGAAAAGAGATTTGTTTCCATCATTGTGCTGTAAGAAGAGTTATTTCAATCATTTTAACCTGTTATTATGTTACAGTAGTTTAATTTCTTTTATTTGCTTATTTCATTAGCTTATAGTGGTTAAAATATTGAACTGCCTCATACTATCAAATGAACCAACTAAATACCTGTATACTCTAATGTATTATAAAAAAAATCACATTCTTTAACTTTTTATCCCCCTGGTTCAATTTTATGAACGAAAAGATGGTAAATCGCTTTTTTCATTTTTATCGCACCTGACGTCGAAATTTGTGACTAAAGTTAACTTTTGATGGATGCATCATTAAATAGTACTTATAAAATTGCTTTCGAAAAGAAAAATGACATTATTCTTGTTGCACCACGTAAGTTAGCTTATAACTTTCCTACAAGGGTTTTAACAGAAAAATATTTTTTGACAAATTATTTCTGCAGATAACGTTATTACTTACGTTTCTGTTGACTGAATTTCCTGGCAGCATTGGTAACGCCATGATTATCAGCGAATTAACGTTGTTTTTTCCTCAGTTGGAGGACAGCCGCAGACGGCACAACTGCTTGCCACGGTAACAACTTGTTTGCAAATATCATTGCTAGGCAACGGAACGCATACAGTATAACGCGACAATGCACAATACGTCATCATATAATTAAGCTATTTAAAACTAATGATAAAAAAATACAAACTTATCGACAGTCAGAGAGCTATATCTCTATTCGGCATGATTCTGAAAGTATAACATGAGAATAAAAATAACTAATACCAGGCAATCAGAAATCAATAATTGATAAAACAAATAAAACAAGAGCTGTTCTTTTCGATTACGTCAAGTTGTGGTGATCTTTACTGCTACATTAAAAAATGCTTTAAGTATTTAACATTTCTAATAATCTGAAATTACACCAAACCGACTAAAAATATTAAGTTAAACTTTATTTAGCATAAAATTAGTTGAAACCTGATTAACTTCAAAATAAACAGTTTGACTTTTTATCATATCATTTTTTTCAGTGTATGATTCAGTGTTGACTATTTTACACAAATGCACCACTGTAAAAATATGCAGGGCAATAGCATTTAATAACTTCCATAGAGATAGGCTACATTAAATAGCTGTTTGTCTTTTTGTAGTTGTTCTTTGCAACACTGTAGAACACCCAGATTCATACAAATACAACATAACATCACTTAAAGTCACCATGAAATGAATGTTTTTTTCTTCTTTTTTTTAACGTCCAATTCAAATGGTTCTGAAATCAAAAAAAATCTGAAACCTCTGCGAACCGATTGGATTGATGAAGGATAGGTTTGACTAACAAAATGGAAAAAAAGACAAACAAATGTAGGGCAGAAAGGAGACATGCCCTGATAGCCCCACCGTAAAGGCATTCCATGTGACCAATATAAGAAAAGTCATTTGGAGGGGGCAGGGAAGGTTATGGTATTTGATAAAAGATTATGAGGGCTTTTTTTTTTTTTAAAAAAAAAAAATGAAGTGCACAGATACATCATTTATAACAAGCACTACAATACAAATATAAAAACTAGAAAAGCTAATTCTGATTTCACGACAAATTTACAACTGAAGAACAAACTCAAAAGTATGAATAGACTACATAACCAGAAAGACATAGTTTTTATTATTTTCACAATATTATTTTTATCTTTACTTCAAAATAACTCATGCATTTCGACAATATATTAAGGAAATGATACATCTAGCTCAAATAATGTACTGTCAAAAGCAAAATACAATATGAAACACTTCAGTAGTTCAGTACATGTAACAAATGAATACATTATCACTAATTGAATCAAATAAAATGAACACAACATAAAAGCCTCCATTTTCTATAAAGTTATTGGCACAATATATATCTCTCCAGCAGGATGTTCAAGCTATTGTATAACATTTTAGAGGAACATGTTAAAAAGTTGAGCAAATGTCCACTGCACTGACTGCTTCTGAACAAACAACATGTTTCAGTGCTGTATCGCTGTGATACCAAGATAAAGGACAATATTACTGTACTCATATCAGAGGTAATACAGTAGATCCAGGTTTCATTTAGGATGCCAGGCCCAGCAGAAATCCTCCAACAAATCCTCCCGAGATAACAATATTCCTCTTCACAAATTCTGTAGACTATAGAACAAAATGAATGTTAAGCTGAATATTATGAGCATATACTAAACATTGGTAGAAAATGCTTCATACGGTTACAGAAGTGCAAAACATCTAATAGATGATACATGAAATTGACAAACATATGAAAGTATACCCACATCTTCTATAAAGGAATTGAGTTCAGGAGCAGCTTTTTTGGCATTTTTCTTTAAATGCTTTTTAGCTTTATTGACATCTTTTTCCACTTTCCTCCAGTCCACCTGCACATAGCCACTATGATTGGCAATCTGAAATTAGAAAATATTTTTTTTTGTTCTTCATAAAAACAAAATTGAATGACATTGAAGCATAACATATACTAATTAAAACCATAACTTAATTTTAAAAACCCATACTTGTAACAAAAGAAACCCCCCTCCAACAGCAGTAGCCACAAGCTTTCCAACTCTCTGAAAGAGATATCCAGCACACCTACAGAACGACATTTTTTAAAAGTATTTTATTTAGAAAAGCGGTAATATTGAGGGTTTTATTAGAAATTATAGCATGCACATGGACACTAACCATCCTGACACTCCTCCCATCATGATCTGTGAGGCCACAGAGTATTTTTCTGCAATGGGTCCTGTGCTGTTCCCAAACACTCGACTCCACCATTGATGCCTCCTGGCATAATCTGTGATGTTGACCACCTCATACAATTCATCTTCACTCTCTGCCTCTACAAATGAAAACATTTATGACAGTCATTACACACGAACACTGTAATTCTATGTTCACTGATGACAAAAACATAATCCATCTGAGTGCTTAGCACTGGTAAGCAATGTGTAGACGAATTTTCGACCATTAGGATACACGTCCTTTGACATTTTAAATTAATAGGGTTTGATTTCACTCATTTGTTAGCATTAATATGAGGCAACGCATTTACCAGCACGCAAATGTAAAGACACGAATGAGAATGAAAACAGTACGGTTGAATTTAGCTGCGTTGTATCTGAGCAGCTGCTGGCATAATAATCGAAACCTATGCTGTGCTTCTACGGTGTAAACACTCGGAATCTCGTTGCATTTGATAAATCTGGTAAAACAAACCCGCTGCCAATCGAGACTATTCATTCAAATGTTTGGTTAGCCAATTTATTTACCTTCACCGCGATCCGCCATTTTATGAGGCTGCGTTCACGACGCTCGGAACCGCGGAAGCTCTTACGTAAAATGCTGCGTAGTTTACGTGCGATAATCGCTCAGCGACTCCAAGTCTGCCTATATGTGGTATTCACTAAATACTTGACAAAGTCCTTAGGGTGTAATGGTGTAATCTCAGTATATACATAAAATAAAATACTGTCTATCTCCAGAATCAGAAAGCATTCCACATTTTTCTGTATATGCTCCACTACTGAGGGAAGCTCAAATCTGTGAGATTTTCAAAGTTCAATGACGTTTAGCTTATTTTAGCAGAACTCTCTCGAACCTAAGTACAGTATTTTTACATTTACTGCTTTCAAATATTTTGAAAACTAAAATAGCTGTATACATAATTTATTATTAATAATAATAATAATCATTAAATAATGATTTTAATAATTTTCAAGATATTTCATATTTCAAGAAAGAATGAAAGAAAGAAAAAAAGAATGAAAGTAAAGAAACGTGAGTGATAGAAGATAGGATGGACAGTATTTTTATTATGAGAAATTGCAGTAATACCAACAATACAATACAGTACTAAAGTATTTAGGAATTTGGCAACATGTGCTGTACTTTGCAAAAAGAAAGACACAACGGGCAGGGTTAAAATAAAGGTTCCTTTCTTCAAAATATATATGTGTGTGTGTGTGTGTGTGTGTATATTATAGTTTCTTTAGATAATGAAATTGTTTTTCACACCATAAATTCTGTTATATGATTATTGGAAAACAAAAAAAGGTTTATGACGTCACAGTGAATCCCATTTTAGGTTCTTCCTGGTACCTTTATTTTTAGGAGTGTACTTGTGATAAGATTGCAATTATTATCTAAAAGTAGACATTACACGAACTAGACTAGAATACAATGCAATAATACGGTATAGCACAATTATACATAACCAAGTGATTTTATTTTTATGTAAAACTAGCACTGACTAAGTCCTTTGCGGTACTTTCTCACATGCTGAAAGAAAGCAAGATGTAATAAAATTTACCCCGTATTATAAAAAGGTGTGGGGGACTGTAAAATGATACTGACTCATACAACAAACTGTATATATTTATCGTAGAAGAATATGCTACGTTCTCCTCACGTCCTCAAAACCCGGAGTTTTCGAACAGACAGACGCTCTAACCAATAATACGTTTCATATTGGTGTTACGTAATCATAATAAATCCAGGTGAACCAATCGCAGATGACGAAGATGCGGCGTAAAGTTGAGGGGTTTGTTATTTACCCTCCCCCTTGAAAGTTTATATGAAAAAAAAGAATCCCAAGACAAGGCCGATCACGTGGCCCCCTTCGAAGGCAGCGATTGGTCAAAACCACAGAGAAGGCGTTTCAACGACGGCGGCGTGGGTTCGCTTGAGTGACACAATTATAACAAGTTTGAGCTGGCGACTAGGGGGAAGTTTCAGATATTACTAAATAACAATTTACCGTTAAACCCTGCATTGCTCGTTCTACGTGCATTTTAGTCTACCTGCTACCCGCGACTCATTTATGTCGAGGACAATGTGAAAAATTGGGTGTTCCGAGGAAATCATTTCCCATCTGTTCATTTTTTGGCGTTTAGCTCTACAAAAGAGGTGCTCTGCTTGCGGTGCGTAAATATTTTCACTGGAGTTTTTTGTCTATGAAATCGTGCGGAGTGTCGGTGGCCGCTGTAGCTCGCGCTGCTGCTGCTGCTGGTGGTGATGAGGAAAAGAAAATGGCGGCGGGAAAAGCGAGAGAAACCGAGGAGGACTTTCCGAAGCTTACGCCGCAAGAAAGGGAGCGCTTAGCCAGCATAGACAGGTCAGTTAAACTCCGTTTACTTGCCACGACGACTCTCCGTGCATTTCTACGAGCATTTCCTGCATGTTAAAAGCGGTGCAAATGATTGCGGCGCAGGTAAACTAACACGGAACCGCCTGTGTTGTCCTCTATTTGCAGCACACTGTTTGGATTTCAGAGGCTTCATGAAGATGGCGCCAGAACGAAGGCCTTGCTGTTAAAGGTATGAGTGTATGACACTGATGGGGGTCTAGAGATAGATAGACACACAACTATGATAATCATATATGGAAAATTGTGATTGCAACATCGGTCTGCAAAATTCTAGAGAAAAAATGCATTAGACTGATAAAGTGCCGTACGCAATAACACGTAAAGGGTGTGTGTATGTGTGCGTAAATATATACTTTATTAATCAACAGCCACACACAGTCGGAAGTAGCTTTCTATTTAATGTATGGTGCACTGCTAGGATGCCGTACACTTGATGTTTATACACTTTGTAGAAATTATCAATAAATAATTTGTATTATAAATACTGTATTATCGCTCAGTGATGCATTTAAAGTTATCCAGTTGTATCGTATGCATGCATGAAACCCACGTACACACCAATATATCAGATCTCAACTGAATAATTATATAATCGCTAATATAAATATCGCATATCTCTATACATTATTCGGTTACACATAAATGCATAAAACGACCTTTATTATAAAGCAAATATAAACTGCTCGATTGTTTATGTCGTCGCTAAACGTAAACTAAAATGCTTAGCACTAATCTGCTCAATTCAGCTGTATTGCATGGTTATCTGAAGATAAAAGGACTGTATACAGACATGATGCATGTCTATATTAGTCTGTAGTCGCTTTATACAGTGATTATTTTCGCTATTGGTAATCACAAGATTCTTAAACTGGTTATTAGTTAGGGTGCTGGCTTTATCGGGTTCTTGCGCATTCAAATCGCAGAAGGACCGACTTCTTCATTTTTGAGTTTTGTTTTGCTCACTCCATCCGAGGAATTATTGGTTTTATATTTTACTTTTTGTCCGTTTATGTTATTGTATGGATTGGTTTGACGGTGATATGTTAACTTAAAGGCTATTTGCCTGACATGACATCGTTCCATTGTCAGTATGGGTTTGCAATAAAGAGTTGAGGATAATAAGGGTGGTGTTCTTGTTTATTTGCATGTATTTGAATTCGAGTAAACAGTCGAAGCGTGTTTGAATTAATTTCTCTTAATTATAGAGAAATTGGTCTTAATAGCTTTAACGTATATTGAGCCAGAAGGTGCATCTGTTGGTTATGAAAATGATAAGCCCACTGTGTATAAGTCGAGTTAGCCAAGCTGTTCATACTCAAGTAGGCCAATATTGCGAATTATTTTAATTATTTACCGTTTATAATTCAGTCTTTAAGCTACTGAGGCGATTCGAGATGAGCTAGTAAGGTTAAAGCTTAGGTCCTAGTGGTTTATCCGTCAATGGCTACATGTTAGCAGGTTAGCATGATGCTAATCAGCTGTAACTGCATGTGAGGAACGTCATTTTGGCGTCATTGGGGTCTGTTTTCTGTTTTATCTCAACAGTCAAGTTCTGAAGTTGCTTACAAGCACTTCTATATTGTTCAGCAGTGCATATTGGAGTACTGCAATTGGGTTTGTCAAATAGATGAGTAAGTTAATGGAATGACTTTGCTTTCTGTGCTAGGTTGCATGGCCTTTCAGGCATTTGAAGTAACATTTGTTGTAGTTTGTCAGTGCTGACAATTTTCTGTTTCCTTTTATTAAGAGCTGTTTGAGCAGGGCTTCGTTTACTAAGTGGGGAGAACAATATATAATTTTGGGCGTTGCAATATTGCAAAATCAAAGAACTGCATTAAAAGGGGAAAAAAGATAGAGAAAATTTGTATTTTTAATGAGAGGTATTCTGTAAGTCAGTGGAATTATTCAGTTCTTTTATATATATATATATATATATATATATATATATATTACAATATTTATTGGCGATGACTAGGCCCACATTGAATCTGCGTGCACAGAATTCCACAGATCTTTAGCACGTCATTGATTCGGTTTATTTACTAGTGTAAATGTATATTTATTCAGTTGTTAAATAATTTCAGTAATAATATTCGCTAATATTAAAGTATTTATATGATTTATTTACAGTATAGTTTGTAAAGTAATATTTTTTTGTCTTTTAATAGAGATTTTATATGAGAGACTTGCTTTGTTTACCAGATAAAGTGGATCTAATTGGATTTGCATTGTAAACATTACATAACAGTTAAAAAGGTATTACTTTTTTTGTTCATATATTAGGGTTTTAGTTACGATACTTCCAAAATCATTCCACATAAATCCACAGATTTTTAACTAAATACTCCGCAGAAAGAGCAAAAAATGTCAGCAGATTCCGTCTGGCCCTAGCGATGGGTAGGGGACGATCGCTTTTGGTTGTACGATTATAGTCTGAGGAATAATCACAGTTTCGCGGTTATGGTTATGCATTCATTAATTTCAAAACACTACTAGTTGAGTAAATCACATAAAAACTTATATTTTAAAGTGTTATTTAATAACTATAATTAATTTTTTTACTTTTAAACAAGTAATAATTTTACACTGAAAATAAATGACAGAATATGAATGAATAAATAAAAATAAGAAAATTAAACTGTTTGTCTAATGTAAATCTAAGCTTTCAAAGAGAATAAATGTAGTCAAAGGCTGCTCAACCTCTGTCTGAAGGCACTTTGGAACAACTATATTACAAAATTATTATTATTATTATTATTTCTTTGGAGTAGTAATGTGTATATTCCGTAAAAAGTATGAAGCTGACTGGTCAGTTCTGGTCATGTGACTCGCTGTATTTTTTCAACTAGGTTTGCCTGGTAAGTGTGAGCAGCACGTTGCGCCACTTGTGCGTTACATGCTTGTTGCTGCCAATATGCATGCGATCTTGCACACGCAAAAGACGGGCTATGTGAACAACCATTAGTTAATAGCCATAGTTGAAATCAGACTTAAATCCAGTGTGTGCGTGTATTAGCCTCAGTATATAAGCTCGGAACTTTAAAAAGCGCACAGTTGGCCTAACTTTGCTTGGTTGCAGCAGTTTTAGTTCATGCAGAAACGTAGTGTTGAAAACCCTTTATAGTTAATTAACAGTGACGATTTAAATTAATAGTTAATCAGTTAAAAGTGAAACCGGTTAATCATTGCATAAAGTGACGAGAAGTACTGTAACAACTGATGCTGAGTTTCTAAATCATAAATGACAATTTGCACAAAGGATGATGACTAAAGTTTTACAATTGTTTTAATTGTCAATCAATTTTGAAACAACTATCCAGATGATGGAAAATTACAAATATTTATGAGAACCAATTGAAAGTTTCACATTTTTCTTTAGTAAATGTATAAATTTTCCCCACAGGACATGAATATGTGAAATGTTTAATTGCCTTTTCTGCCAACTGTCAGGCATTTTGAGGCTGTTGTAGTTTCACAAGAACTCATTTAGAAATAGATGCACATATCATGTCATTCTGCTCAGTGCTGTTTTTGAGCACTTGCTGTCTCTGCTACTGAGCAACTCTTTCCTCAAACTAGCCATATCTGTCAAAATGCTTGCTGTCCCAGTTATGGCCAGCACCTTTTTAAAAATGAGAACAGCAGTTAAAAAATAGCTTCCTTTTAGCTTCAGCCTAACTTGTATTAATGTGTTTAGCAGTGACTCTAATGGTATTCTGTTATTTTGTTGCCTTGATCTAAAAAGAAAGTGTTTGATATTTTGAATTTAGTGTTTATTTAAATTATCTGAGTTCTCTTAACGATTGAGCTTGCTGAACACACAATGATCATTTGGTATGGCACCACTAAGTGTGTTTGCTGGGCCACCATAAAGTGTTTAAGTTATTACAGAGATTTAGCTTGTGTGTGTTTTGAGTGAGATGGTCCAAAATCTATAGATATTACGTTCAGAGTACAGAGCAAACCTCACTGTTGTGAATTACTTGTCATAGAAAGTAACCACTGTCTTTAACCTTTTCTGTGACCTTCAGTTCCGTTCAAGTCCAGCAACCTTGGAGTGTCAGAGCTTTAAAGTGTAATGACGAGGAGCAAGCAAACTGTTTATTTCTGTAATGTCAGAGGCAGATTTTTCAGCAGCCATATGATCACATGATCCTACAGTGCTTAAGATACATGAATGTTGAAAACTTTTCTGCTGCTTATTTTTTGTGGATACCATAAAATTATTTTCAGGATTATTTAATGAACAAAGTAAAAAAAAAAACATTTTATAAAGGGAGGAATTACAAAAAAGAAAAGCGTCTCTAAGTGTCTTATAAATTCTCAATGTGCTATAGTAATGAAAGTGATTTTTCGCCACCAATAAACGTCCAGTAGAAGTTGAATATGACATATGAATATGAATATTCAATTTCATAAGGTTCCTTTTAAAGCATTGGTGATGTAATTTAAGCAAAATATAGCTAGTTAATAATGTTTAAGCATTCATTTAGTTGTTCAGTTGTAAAATGCAATGAAATTCAGTTTAAACTCAAGTGTATATATAT
>CAIGQQ010032765.1:2056746-2098020 GCA_903798035.1 Danio albolineatus | reverse complement strand
ATATATATATATATATATATATATATATACATATACACATAAAATTATATTATAATTTTGCAGTGTCGTTGTATGTTATGGCAAATGTCTATGGTTAAAGGTGATTGAAATATGTGTTCTTCCTTCCAATTTTAAAACTGCTACCTTTTTAATACTTGCTCTTCACTTCACAGGCTGTTCGCTGCTATGACGTCTATATTTTAAAAGCTGAAGGGAAAGTGGAGCCAGAGGTGTTTTGCCAGTTAGGTCACTTCAACCTTTTACTGGAAGATTATCCTAAAGGTGAGTTCTGACTAAATATTGTCTTTTAAAAATGTCACACCAATTCCTAACCAATTTCTTTTGTTTTCCCTTTGTAGCATTATCTGCATACCAGAGATACTACAGTTTACAGTCAGACTACTGGAAGGTGAGCCATGCTTAAATTGCACACTTATAAAGTTTACACTTGCTGTTTAATTAATCTAATATCTGTGTTAGCAGGGTCCAGTATATTTAGAAGTGTATTTTAATCTTATTACAACTGGTTTTGGTGGGGGTCATATGTAGAGATGAGGGGTAACACTGCATTTGTCTAATGCCACACAGAGAATACTGAATGACAATTTATTTGTGTAGAAAAAAATAATTGCAATAAACAATGGTTTAAATGTTTTAAATTAATTATTATAAAATGAATTTACTCGCCATCAGATCCTCCTAGATGAAAGTTCTATCGGTTTAACATTTAGCAGCTAAACCTTGGTTAAATAATGCAAGTCATTTGGTTACCATATTTTTGTGAGTAAAAAAAAAAAACATACAAGCAAAACAGCATTTAGGTCAATCAATATCTACTTAATCATATATACAGGGCTCAAAATTATTTAAACTTTTTGCTTGCTAGCACCAGTGCTCCTAACTTCAAAAATGTAGTGCACCAGACAAAATTTAGCCGCACTCATCAAATGATGAGCAGCGTTACTACAGGTTTGATATTAACAGATTTCTAGCATTTTCTAGCATTAGCAAAACTAACAAACAAACAAAATCTGCATGTGCCCGCAAGCCCTACTGCTTGTCATGAATGAGATGTACTAAGTTAACGCTGTTCTTACATGTGGTGTCTGATATTGCACAGATGATATTAACTACTTATTTGCATATTATATCCTAATAGCAGTAACGGTCTTCATGAGCTGCAATATTAGTTTAATCTTAGTGAGTACAAGCCCTTTTTGCGATGGTGAACGGGATGCCACTCGCTAGAGGTGTGAACCTACATTGGTCTCATGGTTCGGTTACAATTATCATGCCATCGATTCAGTTCAATTTGATATTTCGGTGCATCACTGTGCGTTGACAATACTTTCCATACACAATTATATTTTACTTCACAGCACAAGAATTATTGTATTAAAATGTATAAATATATTTATATTTATAAATTATTTGTAATACAATTTTGTCTTTTTAATACAAGCAGTCTGATATATGAACTGTATCTTTAACACTGTACTCTGTCACAGTCGAGAGGAGAGGTAAAGTCATGCCAGCAGGTCAAAGGACCACAGTGAGAGAGAAATTGAGTTTACTTTGTTTTAATTACTCGCACTCGCCACCCTCACCATAGTACGCTACCTCGACACAAATGAGATAAATGAAGTCAGTACGTAATAACCGGTTATGATCTATTACTGAACAGATACCGAATTGTCTGCATCTGTATCGCGGTGCACCGGAGAAACTATTATTTTTTACACCCCTACCAGTCGCGTGACTGACAGCATAGTGACGATTAAATAAAAGATTAAACAATGTTAGAACGTCTTGTGCTTTAAAATAAGTACATGTGGCAAACTCTGTTACCTGAAAACTCCATCCCACCAACTTTACCGTGAATGGCTTTAGTCATTCTCATGGCAGACTTTAACCCAGTCTTTTTATCCACTCTTTGAAAAGTGTAAATGGTGAATTAACATTCATTACATGATCACTGATCTGATGTGCCATTATTTGTAACTTTAGGTGGTTTCTAAAACAAAATCTTTCAGTGTTATTTTTATTTTCATTTTCACTTCTGTAGCTCCCTGTCATCTGAACTGAATGATTGACAGCTGATATTAACCAATCTGTTCGTGTTCTGTTCAAGAGCAGTGGGTCAATAAGAAGAGCATTGGGACATTTGTTTACTGCAGCAAGTTGACAAGTCAACTGTTTTAAAGCACTGTGATGGGCACTTTTGGTGCAAAGATGCATTCTGCGTGAATTTCTCCTATATAGGGGCTTGCGGTGAACATTTTGCAGTGAAAACTGGTCGCACAGCAACAGTTTTATGCACTCGCACAAATGCTCCCAAATATATTTTGAGGTCGCACAGTTAAAATTTCGGGTGCAAATGTGACTAAAATGGTTGCAATTTCGAGCCCTGTAATATCTACTTGATAATCAATCAGCTTAATGCATAAACATGGACATGACATGCATTGATTTTTGGTAAAGCAATAAATCTCACTCATGTTTACAAATGAATTAATGTCCCATTGTTTTGGCTGATATCGTAGCCTCTATTATCTCATCTAATCCTTGTTGATCTAAACCTCAGTGAGCTCAGGTAACACCTTTAGAAATGACTGTATACTGACTGTTTAGAAAAAGTTGTCCAAATGAACTTTCAAAAAAAAAATCTACAGTGCAAAAAAACACATTTACAATCTCACATTAAAGCCATTTTACAAGGATATGTACATTTGCATCGCTAATTTCAAAGTTTGTTTTAAGACATGTACATTTATAACCATAAAGTTGAAAAGTTTTCACTAGCAAGTGCTAACGATTATTAGCATTTTTTAATGTTGTATAATGATAATCAGTGGTGTAAAATTGTCTTAAAATGACAATAATATTATTTATCCTAATCATTTATGTAACAATATATTGCACAACAAAAATCAATTTATTGTAATCAGTCTAACAATATTACCTGCAGCACCTGACAATACATTTCTTAAGGCTGGGACGCACCAAGCCAATGGTTGGTCGTTGGGTAGCGTTGTTGTCGTTGAGCATTTGTCAGGCTAGGTTGTTTGATGTGTATCACATGGCTTCTCTCATCGGTCGGGAGTTTGCCCGAATCAGTATGAAAATCAGCATTGGTCGTTGGTGACAGAGTGCAGATTAGCTGTTCAGCTACAAATCAGAGAGCTTGAACAAAAACTAAAGTCACGAAACTATGCCAACGACACAAGTCAAGAGTGAATGCATAGAAGCCGACAGTGATTTCATCGCATTTTCTACATTTTGCAAACATGGATAATCAGACTTATTTGCATGTATGAATCTTACTGTGGTGAGGGAAGTACTGTAAAATTTGTACGTAAATACTGCTTTGATTATGCATATATTTAAAGCATGTCCTTGTTTCAGTTGTCTGTCATCGGTTTGGTTTGTTCATGTGCAAACAGGACCAGATTCAGCTGACGCAAGGTGACAACACAGTCGGTTTTCATCACCGCTAGTACTTTGACGTTGATTTGATGTGTCCCGGGCTTTAAGCCAAATGATCGACCTGTCTAAAAAAGTCTGAGCTTTATTTACAACGTTTATTACCTTTTATCCACACACTCAACTCTGCTGTTAGTCTTTGGTGCAGTTTACACTAGTGCCTTTTTATTTTTAAAATGACATTTTTGAACGAAAATGATCTTTATCCAGACTGGAGTTTTGTTGCATCCAAGAAAAACAATCTTCATCTACACTATACAACCTAAAACGCATGATACATGACTATTCAGCATATGTGTATTTTGTTGCCATTCATAGTAGCAGTTTACTGGTTGTGTTGTAACGATCAAATGAGAGGAGCTTGACAAATTGGGGAAAGTTACGCAGTAGTACAGAAGATCAATCAGACAGTGATTATGGACGGCCACACCTCCTTTTTTAGAAGTTTGCTTTTCAGTCTGCCTATCCTAAAAAAGAACATTCAGCACACTCATGAGTCGAAGATGCTGGAGTAGTGTGGACTGTCAATAGTGTGGAACTCAAGCTTTGTACATTGTAATGTAAACAACAGAGAACTTTCAAAAGCAATGTCATTCATTCATTCATTCATTTATTTTACTGTCGGCTTAGTCCCTTTATTAATCCGGGGTTGCCACAGCGGAATGAACCGCCAACTTATCCAGCATATGTTTTACGCAGCGGATGCCTCTGCAGTTGCAACCCATCTCTAGGAAACATCCATACACTCTCATTCACACTCATACACTACGGACAATTTAGCCTACCCAATTCACCTATATTACATGTCTTTGGACTTGTGGGGGAAACCGGAGCACCCGGAGGAAACCCACGCAACCACGGGGAGAACATGCAAACTCCACATAGAAATGCCAACCAACCCAGCCGAGGCTCGAACCAATGACCTTGCTGTGAGGCGAACGTTCAAAAGCAATCTCTAAATTCTATATTAATTTAAAAATAATATCACATTATTTCATTCTTTGATATTAAGAAACAAGGTAAGAGACAAGACACTTTATTAAATTCGTACATGACATTAAACAACTAGAATTTATAGGAATTGAGGAAGTGCATGAGTCACGTTAAGGAGGTAATCTGAATAAAAATGATTACAAAGATAAGCATTCTGGATTCATACATTTTAAAATCACTTATACCAAGAGGAATGATTGAGGAAGTGGAAATGTTGGTGTTTCATTTATCTACAACGTTGTGAATCATGGATTTTGAGTGTAAAATGAAATAAACAATGATATAAAAATTTATTTTTAATGTTTTGGACTGTCAGAATTTCATTGTATCAGTTGACGAAGATATGAATAAGTGAATGATGAAAATTCAAATGTTATTTTTCTGTACAATGGAGATGATGCTTTTACTGGTTGAGGAAGTATTCCTTGTGTTGTTCGTTATATTAAAACGAAACCAGAGATTTTTAACTATTAAGTAGATGTCTAATTGACGTAATGTGATTGACTATGGAATAAGAGGGTGGAGTGAGAAGATTGTGTCATACGATGGAGGAAGGCATTGTGCCGAATCGTCTGTTTTGTATCTCCTAAAAATGTAAAATAGCTATTTAAAGTAATTATTTTACAAGGGTGAATCATGACCCTCTGAATGATATTATTAACAAGATTAATGCACCAACATTTAAAAAAGTGTATCTGCACCTTTAAAAAAAAGTGTATTGGCACCTTAGCAGATGTTAATTTCAGATGTCTGTTTTTAGGCAAAGCGTTTCAGGTTGATGTGTGTTGCAAGGTATAGCTATCTATAAGAATGGATTGAATGTAGAATGAGCTACAGCATCTCTGTCAGTAATGGCCTCTGACAGCACTGGCTTCCAAACACAGTTTTTTCCTTGAGCAAGAGTGCCGTTCTTGGCTGTGAAATTTCCATGGCAGGGCAAACTTTCACTGTGATGGAGTGCTTTTGACTTCAGATACGGCTGTTGACTGTAGAAGTGTCATCTCTCACATATCAGGCGCTAAGCTTCAGCATACGGCTAAAAGAAGCTGATTTCCAGCACAGATGGACTGAATGTCTTTTTGTGAGTTATTAGGTAGTTTCTTACAGTTTCTGCTATAAATTAGTTTTTGCATGGGCATTATTTAGGTTGGAAGGCCAAATGGAAAATTTGCCAATGGAAACATTGCAGGCCGCAGCTGTGGAAATTGAAGATTTCGTACTTTCTCCAAAGCCAGTGTTTTGCCTTCCTCTTTTAAGGAGTCAGAATTAAATCTTTCAGGGCATGTTCTAAATTTGTGCCTGTGCTCAAGGGGTTAAGGGTGCTCTCTTTCAGCAGTCAGACATCTGTGTATGATTTGTGCAGGTGTGAGGAGCAGCTCATGTGCTGTGCTGTCAGCCTGTCCGAGTGATGCACCTTGCACTTTGCAGTCTGCGCGTCTCTGGCACTGTTTTCTGCTCCTGTCCTGACATCACACTGCTGCCTGAAGTCTTTCAAGGCAGAACACGGAGCATCTGCTGTCAGGCTGGTCATTGAAACCCAAGATCATTGTTGGCTGCCTGATTGCATTAGAATAGAGCAGGACAGTAGCTAGTTCTGCGTTCATCTAAAATGCATAACTTGGCTTGCATTTTCGTGACCGTATTCGCATTAGAAGTTGAGCTTCAACAGTTGACATTTTTAATTATTAGGAAAATAATGCATGCCCAATCTGGAATTATGGGCTGGGATAAGATTCTAATGGTATGATAACCTTTGATAAAAATTTACAATATCACTTTAGTGTCATAACTGCTCTAAAACATGTTCTTTCTTTTTTTTTAACGTCTGGGTAAAAAGCTGGTCGCCCACTGAAGCCACATGGTCGCCCACTGAAGCTAAGCAGGGCTGCGCCCGGTCAGTACCTGGATGGGAGACCACATGGGAAAGCTGGGTTGCTGCCGGAGGTGGTGTTAGTGAGGCCAGCAGGGGGCGCCCAACCTGCAGTCTGTGTGGGTCCTAATGCCCCAGTATAGTGACAGGGACTCTATACTGCTCTGTGAGCGCCGTCTTTCGGATGAGACGTTAAACCGAGGTCCTGACTCTCTGTGGTCATTAAAAATCCCAGGATGCTCTTCGAGAAAGAGTAGGGGTTTAACCCCGGCATCCTGGCCAAAATCTGCCCATTGGCCTCCTAACCATCCCCATATCATAATTGGCTTCATCACTCTGTCTCCTCTCCACCAATCAGCTGGTGTGTGGTGTGCGGTTCTGGTGCAAATTGGCTGCCGTCGCGTCATCCAGGTGGATGCTGCACATTGGTGGTGGATGAGGAGATCCCCCCGATTGTGTAAAGCGCTCTATAAATGTAAGGAATTATTATTATTATTATTAAAAAACGACAACTCTTCCCTCATTGAACACAATATATTTTATTAACAAACTTTGAAAATATTTAGTAACAGTAAACTTGTTAGTTTTTAGTTAAAGCTTGTTAAAATTATTGAAGCAAATCATTGCTATTTTCATTAGTTAAAAAAACTTTTTTTTTTTTTTACAACTTGAAGACATCTCACAATATCCATCTTTTCTTTGGATATAAAGTACGCCACAGCACAGTTTAGGCCCTGAGCGTCCTTGGATGATGGTCTTAGGCATGGGACAATAACTATTTTCAATGTATACTGTGGTTTGGAAAAGTCAAGGTTTTAAAACCGCCAAAATGTTCTGCTATACCGTTCCTAAGGTATATGTAGGACTTTTTATTTACATTTATTTTTTTTGTTTTCTTAGGTGTAAATTGTAACGACATCTGTGTTTTTGAAACAAATGAAGACAGCAGATGGCAAGGATTCACTTGAATTATTTAGCCTGATGTTTACTGTCCCAAAATATTTTAAATGTTTCTCAAAATAAAATGTATTGTGTTAAGTGGGGAAACGTTTTTGTTTTTTACCCAGACATTTAAAAAGAATATATTTTAGAGCAGTAAACACGATACCGTCATACCATGATATTTTTATCCAAGGTTATCATACCGTCAGAATCTTATACCCGCCCATGCCTAGTTGGCGTGTAAGTGATTTGTTTTTCAAATGATTGCTGGAATCGTGAATGAATCTTGGGCTGATCAGTAGGAATGCAACGATTAACTGATTTCACTCTTAACCATGCTTTAATTTGTCACTGTTAGTTAAGGCTTCTCAACACTGCATATTGGAAGTGATGTGCATGTGATGACATGACACGCTCACTTTCCAGGCACACCTAGTTGAAAGAATGCCGCGAGCACATTGCGAGTTGCGTGACATGAACTGACCGATCAGCTGCATACTTTGTATGGAATATACACATTTCTACTCCAAAGAGAAAAAAAATACAGAATGAAATCACTAAACAAGTTCATAATATAGTTGGTCAAAGTGCCTTTCAGACAGAGGTTCAGCAGGCTTTGACTACATTTGTTCTTTTAAAAGGGAAATACTCCGCTAATATGATGCTTAGATTTACATTAGACAAATAAACATAAAAATAAACCAAAAAATATTATTCACTGTAACATTATTACTTGTGTTTAAATGCCACCAACTTTTTTCAGTTAGTTTTTTCCAAAGTCCAAAAGAGTCCAAAGAGAAATGTCCAAAGAGAAATGTACTATTGTTTTATTATTATTATTATTATTATTATTATTATTTTGTGCTGTATTAATTGGTTACTGAGCAATAATAAATAACACTTTAAAATTTGAGGAATTTTTCATGGGATTTACTCAACTAGTAGTGTTTTGAAATTAATAAATGCATAACGGGGATAACCATAAAATCCAGATTATTCCTCAGACTATAATTGTACAACCGAAGTCTGTAATTGTTGCATTCCTGTAGAGCTTTTGATGTGGAGGGTCTTTTCTTGTAGAGATACTGCCCTAAAAAACGAAATGAAAAATAGTAATAAAAAAAAACTAAATAAAATTGTAATAAAAGTAAAAATGTTTAAACGCATTTAAAAAAAAACTTGCATATACCGTACTAGAAACTGTATAACAAAATATTTTAATGGTTTTAAAACCTTGACTTGTTTTTTCCTTGAAACCATTTATCATCTCATGCCTATTTATGGCCATGACTGAAAGCTGATTCCATAGAGCTCAATTAATTATTCCACATAAACTACAGTTACCACATATCAAAATATTGTTTTAGATGCTGTATGTCAGATCTTTGTAAGGTTTTGTCCATAAAACACTCTTGTGTGCCTGACTTTTTATTTTTATTAAAAAATGTTTTTTTTATGTATCTCATCCCCAGCCACAGTTTCTAATTCTAAAAATGTCATTTTAGAGCTGGCAGTGGAAGCTTGAGGCATAGATTGATTTGATTAAACTTGTGTGAATAAGAGTGTGTATCTCAGCAGTGCTTCACAGCACGTCTTTACTAATTATGAAATTCAAAGAACGCCCATCTCACAACAGAGATGTGTCATTTAGGTTTTCAGCTGTTTTATGAACAGTGCTGGAATAAAACTGATGTATCTACACCTGTTCATGTTAGCTTTTTAGGTGAGCTTAAATACACATACTGTAGTGTAATCTCAGACGAATGCCTCAGCAAAAAGGTTTTCTCAGCTGGGACTCTTGGCATTTCTGTGTGGAGTTTACATGTTCACATGGGTTTCCTCCGGGTGTTCCGGTTTCCCCCACAGTACAAAGACATGCGGTACAGGTGAATTAGATGAACGAAATTGGCCAATGTTTTAGGACAACAGTATCTGCAGCAGAAAATATATCCAAAGATAGGCATTTTAAATTGGAAAGAAATATGTGTTATTGAAACTAATGAAGACAGCAGAAGTCAATAATGGTTCATTTGAATTATTTTGCCTGACATGTTTACTGCTCCAAAATACTTAAAATGTTTCTCAAAATAAAATATATTGTCTTCAAAGTGGAAAAGGTTTTGTTTTTACCCAAATATTTTAAAAGAATATATTTTAAAGCAGTAAACACAATACCGTCATATCGTGAAACTGTGATATTTTTATTCAAGGTTATCATACTGTCAGAATCTTATACCGGCCCATGCCTAATTCTGACCTGCGCTAATGTTCTGAATCAACCAACTCATGTCTTCTTTCTTTTTTCATCCATGACGACATTTTAAGTAATCTGTTGCAGCTTCTTACATTTCATCAACTGACTGTCCCAGTACTGTAATACATGCTCATTAGGACATTCAAATGAGCTTTTTTAGTGTACACACATCATTTCTGGTCACGTATGCACACATCAATGCATTCAGACTCTCAATGCCCTGCTCGAGTCCACTCCTCAATGGGGATGATTGTGTGCGGTTTTGAAAAAGTTAAGCCAATTAGTTAAAAAGTTGGGGGACACAAATGGGATTTCAAAACCATGGCTGAGGCATGCCCCCTGTCCTCATTGGAAGTTATGCCTCTGAGCATAATTTTTTTTTAATATATTATGATTATTATTTTAAATAAAATTTACTTGTAGAATAGAAGCTCCTAGTTGCAAACATTACATAATTCTGCTTTTAATTTGGAACCTTATGAACCATTTAAACTATGTATGTGTGTATATGCATGAACTCAACTTTACCTTTAAAAAAAAAATTCAGGAAAGGATTCAGTTTTGCTTTGTTTTTTGGACCAATATATCCCAGTCCTAGTTTACTTAAATCATGTGCTTCATTAACTTCAAATCTAGTTTTGTTATGTAGTGAAAGTGCATTTGTGGGGAAGACAAGCCACTGTGGCTTTCGGTGTGACTCATAGTTTGCTTCTGCGAGTGCAGATAAGGTTAAGACATGATAATGTTTCATTGATCCATGTTGTCTTGCACATTCCGTTATGTAAATATGACCTTTTGTGGTTGCGGGAGACCAAGTCTTTGCCACCTATTTAGTTTGACACGGTCATTAGCCACAGTCATTTCTATCCCCTGCTGAGTGCAGATGTGCCAGACCTGCTGTGAGGGTAAATCAATTTAACTCACAAATCAGGCATCATACGTGATCAGATAGTACATTTCTCAGATTAACTATAATGAATAGTTTGTTTTTCCTAACTCTAAGCTCTCTTTTTTTTTCCAGAATGCTGCCTTTTTATATGGCCTTGGTTTGGTTTACTTCCATTACAATGCTTTTCGATGGTAAGTACACTATTTATAAGTGTTCTATGATGCATTTTGTTTTGCATGAATTCCATCTGGTTTCTTTTTCTTTTTTCATCTGTGAAAGTTAGTGATAGTTGAAATATATAATTGGAATTATCTTGCTCGACTCAAGTATGAAGTGAGTGAAACTGGTTTTTGAATGTGGTTTCAGATGATGCAGCATTTACTACACAGATCATTATCGCTAAATGATTGTCTTTGATTTCATTATCGTGCATTTAGATGTTCTGCGGTTTATCGCACAGATTGTCAGTGAACTACGAATGGTGGCGATTTATTACTGATTACAGCACCATCACTACTGACAATGCACATGGCAGTTGCCTTCGATTAGTGAGTGCTACATGAATCAATTTTATTTTAAACTGTGACGTGATTTAAACCACAATGTTTGCAGTTATGCTGTATATATTATGTGGTCTGCATGCAGTTCAAAGTAAATTGGTTCTCCATTCTCCAAATTTCTTTATCTTTTTTTTTTCCCCCCTCGTAGTTGACAACTACTACAAATACAAGTTTGTGTCTGGGCTATATTTCAGTGGTTTTAGAGCAGCTTTTAACTGTAGGGTGATATAAGTTTGGTTTCTTGTAGTCTTTTGTCTGAAACAATGATTCAGTGAAGATTGCGTTCATAGCTCTGTGGTGGTTATGTTGGTTGTGTTCTGCAAGTACGAAATGCTTGTTGGAAGTGTTTGCTAAAGCAGCAAAAGTACCTAAAGACATTTGATTGCATCTGTGCATACATGGCTGCCATGTTACCAAACAAATCTTTTGTAGACGCTGCGGTTAATAATCAGTTATTGTAATAAAAACGGTTGTTGTTCTTGGATAAAGATATTGATACTTGATTAACTAGTGTAATATGGCCTTCTCTGTCCTTTTCTCATATTGAAAGTTTAAAAAGTAGAAAACTCAAGGCACAAGCAGTTGATTTAAAAATGTGACCGTGGTAAATCGCAGGTGTGTGAATTACTCATGTAGGTTACAACACTGTTCTAGCTTCTTGCTATGGTATTTATTTATTTTTTGTACTCTGGTATATTTCTATATGCGCACATGGAATTTTGATTTGAATCTCAGAGTGTGTTTGTGTGCTTCAGTACAACACATTAATATAAATTGTTGTTTTTGTCCGTATTGAACAATGTGACAGGATACTTTTGCTTAGCATAAGAGTATTTAAATGTATATCTTGTTGACCTATCTAACATTTGTTGTTGTCTCATTAGAAAGGAATGTTTTACGTTAATTTCACAGTATATATGCATGCATGTAGTAATTTAAAAAGATTATACAATACAATGCTCAAATAGGCTAAATGTAAAATATATGTGTTTTGATGTTTAGTTTGTGTACTTTTGTTGATCCTTCTTATCATTAGACAGTTTTAAGTTATTAAGGCGATGCCTTTTGCTGTAATTTAAAAGTGAAAGCAAGAAAGATGGAGCAACAAAGTTTTTTTTATTACAGCAGAGTTTTATGTTATGTAAGAGCATCCAGTAAACATTTGAAACTTATTGATACATGAGTCATCTATTTGACTGATATTAAATCCTATTGATATTAATAGTTTTACTTTTATAATAAAGTGGTTTCTGTTTAGTGTATTGTGTACAACAGAAGTGAGTTCTACAACTCTAGTATTAGACTTATGTAAATTGTATTACATTTTAAAGACTGCACAGATATCAGATTGGTATCTGTTTTGGCAAATACTCAGATGTTTTGGTATCGGATGTTTGTTTTAAAGGCTATAAGTGCATCCCATGTCATAAATATAAAAATTAAACTAGACGTCTTTTGTTTGTTGTTGGATGAATTGCCAAGAAGCTGAGACACTGTGTGCACATGAAATAATGGCATAATAAGGTAAAATGCTGACAAAGTGACTCGCAGATCAGCTCTTAAAGTTTTTTTTTTTGTGTCCTGAAATGGCAAGGTGTCAAGGCTGACACAGCATCATAGTATTCTAAGCATTGCCCATTTCAGTAGCATGGTTGTTGCAAACTAAAATGTGCCATTCACTCACAGACACAGCAGAACGTGCAGATCTGACTTATGACAGATCTGATAATAACTTGATTAGTTATATAACAGTGCTAAATATTTATTCTGCATTGCATATTACTATGAGAAAAGTGGACAATACAATTTTACATATTGAATTTGTTGTTTACGATCTTATCGCATTAAAGGTATTTCCAACGTTTTTTTTTCTTTTTTACCAAGAACAACAAAAACACTTAAGTACTTATTAGTAGGGCCAGACCTAATCTGTGTGCTGAATTTTGTAACAAAAAAAGAGGGAGAATAGTAACTTAAAACAATAACTTTTAAAGGTTTACAATTCAAATCCAGTCAGATCCACTTGTTTGGTAATCAAAGCAAGTCTGGTATTATCTACTAAAAGACAGTAAATGTTACTTTACCAACTCTATTGTATATAAATCATGAACATTTCTATATTATCTATGTTAGAAATCTTAACAGATAAAGTGATGGGCTAAAAAAATCTGCGGTTTTCTGTGCACGCAGATTTCATATGGGCCTACTTATTAGTCATAAGTCTGTTGAGTCGCTGAAGTGTTTTGCTTGCTCAAATTTGTGCACACAAAACATACAAGTTGCTGGCTGTAGTTTCCTTAAGTCACCAATAGTGCTAATAACAATGTGTTCTAAATTATAGCCAGTCTTGTGTTTAGCTGATAAGCTTGTACTACTTCTGCATAGAGGTCCAGTCTTAAGAGAATATGGGAAAAGCATCACACTTCCTTATTCATGAATCAGTTTTTTTTCTTCCCAATAGTATTTAAATAATATTTTAATGTACAGTTTTTGACATACAGAATATCGATAATAATTTAGCAAATATATGTACAGATGGTATGTGGTGATATTTACTACCGGAGGTCCCTCTTTCCTTATCTTAGGGCAGTGCAGCTCACCCCCTCAGATGCCCAATCTGGACAGAGAAGGTAGGCATACCATGTTGGTTTTGTAAGGGTATGCCTCAGACATGCTCTGTAGATCTGTTCAGCTTGCTTAAGCAGCAGGAAAACTGGCTTTTTTCTTGACAATAGATGTTGATCGAAGGAAATCATCTCTTTTAGTGGTTTGTGTTGAAATGCTGGAGTTGTAACTGATTGGGTTTAAAAGCATAAATGCAGTATAGCTTTAAAGCAGAAATGTCAAGCTTGCATTTTGTTAAAGCTCGTATAATTGTTATTCGTTTAATGAGATTTAATGATCTGAAAATCAACATTGTCAAACGTCCTTTTGCTTAGGGACTACTTTAAGTGGAGGAACAAGATGGTTATTTTTTTACTGATGTAGTTTGTGCATTGTAAAAATGTCTGTATGGATAGTTCCCTCAATTATATGTTTGCTGAATATAGCTTTGCATAAGCTAGGTTAAAGTTGGTTATCTGTTCTAAAGCATGTTATGTTACATTTTATTGTACTTTAGAAATTCCACAATGGAAGTATTAGTGTCTCTTTATGTCCTTTATGTATGTCAAATAATCCTATTGTCCGTAACTTGTATTATTAACTTGGTGCGATGACTCTAGAGCACATGACCCAGTCAGTTCTTGCATACTAGTAAGCAATGAGGTAATCTTTCACTGCCTTCCATTCCCAAGCAGGAAACTGAGATGACCTGCTTCCAATTTCTCTTTTTCTCTTTTATACACACAAGCATGTGCGCTCTTTAGGACAATTAAAGATTTAAAGAACCCTAAAATAGGTATAAGAAATAAAACAACAAAGAATTCAAATAGCTAACATCAGATTAAACCGTTTTCAAACAGGTTAAAAAGAATACAAAAGAGACAAAGAGTGTGATCTGTTAGTGGTAGCACCATGCTCATTCGATAAAGGGATAGCTAAACAGGTGAGTTTTAAGTCATGATAGATCAATTACACTAGATTTTGCTTTAATTGAACCAAACATGACAAGTGTGTAAATCTGAAGTATTTTTGCTTGCTTATTTGTGGCTTGGAGGCAGCAACTGTATTTTAATTGGGTGATTGGAGTTTTGTACTACTAGTATTTGAAATATTGTTTAGCTTAATATTTTATGCATTAAATGTACCTAATGTAATCTTTCATAACACAATCATTGTCTGAATGTTTTTTTTTATCAATATATTGGAATGTACAGTTTAAATAATTCTCAAAAAGGTCTGAAACTTTTCAAATCGTAAACTTTTGTCGTTTTATTCTTGTGCCAACCAAAGTATTGCGATAGGATCATTTTCTCTAGCATGAAAAAAGCTTTTGAAACAACAGCCAGAGTCAGTTCTGTATTGATAAACAGTGGGCGCAAAGGGCTCTTTGAACTAATCAGATTGGCTTGCTTTATGATGCCGGTCTTGCTAATTAATCCACTGAAAATATGCATATTTCTTGATGTTTTTGATTGCCTGCCGTATGATATCATATCTATAGAAACCTGTGAGAGTAATGTATTTCACAGGCATTGATAAAGCTATGCGTTCTGTCATGCACAGAGCTCTCAGACACTGCAGTGCTCTGCAGAGAGCAGAAAAAAAACACTTTGGAGGGGAGAGGAGGGGGGAATGGGGCCGTTGAGTTCAGTGGGCCGTGGCTCAGTAAAAACACCCTCTGTTTGCCTGAGCGGACACTGTATAAGCAAGCAAAACTCACTGCTGTGAGCTCACCACGTGTTGCAATCTCTGTCACAGGCGGATATCATGTGTAATTGTCCACTGTGTGTGTGTGTGTATATGTATGTATATATTGCATATTTTAAATTGGAGTTAGCTTGACCGTACAAGTGCTTCAACTAGTATTTCATTGCCAATTATGCTTCTGCTGTTGTCTTTCTTCTTTTATTATTTTTATTACCTATCTTTGTCCAAGAATGTGCACCATACAGCTTTGCTATTTATTGCTTTATGTCCAAACTTGTTTCATAGGTAAAAATTAATGACCAGTTAATAATTGTATACATAAAGGAGTTTGTGGATGTCCCTTCCTTAATGGTTTTTTATTTTGTATTTTGCAGGGCGATCAAAGCATTTCAGGAGGTGCTTTACATTGACCCCTGCTTCTCAAGAGCCAAGGAGATCCATCTGCGACTCGGTCTGATGTTTAAAGTCAACACAGACTATGAGTCAAGCCTGAAGGTAAGTCTACTAAAGGCTTGGTTTCATTTTTTTATATTTATGCATTTAACATAATTCATGCATTCCCTGGGAATTGAACCATGGTTCTGCAGTGCTCAGCTGTTTTTATTGCCACTTTCATAACACTTGTTCAGGGGTCGACAGCCCAACCTCTCTGGCTTTATATAGAAATTCTTTAATGTTTCCCTTGCCTCTTCTAGATGATCTGTTATTTTGTGTTTTCTTCCTGTTACTTTCCTGTGTGGTCTTGGGACTTGTATTTAATGTTTGAACCAAAATTTCGAAGTATTTATACAATTATACACACACACTTGTGCGAAACTAGGCACTTGCATTGGCGTAAGCAACAAATTGTTAATGACATTGATGACAATTTGTATTGCGATTAATCTATCGAATACATTATCGACTCAACTAATCTAAATTATTTTATTTCAACAATTATTTTTTATATTTATGATCAATACTTGCAACAAAAAAAATAGCCTCTATCCACCTGTTTTCAGGCATGACATTAAAAAAAGCACTTATGTAATTATGTAACTTCGTGTATGAAATGAGTAAAAGTCAATATTTAAATTGAATTTATAGATTGTAGAATTTGTTGAATGGTCTCATGATAGCCACAGCCATATCACCCTGCAGCCCAAGAACGGTTACTCGTTGAAGCTAAGCTGGGTTGAGCCTTGTCAGTACCTGGATGGGAGACCACATTGGAAAACTAGGTTGCTGTTGGAAGTGGTGTTAGTGAGGCCAGCAGGGGGCGCTAAACCTGAAGACTGTGTGAGTTCTAATGCCCCAGTGAAAGTGAAGCGGACACTCCATTGTTAGTGGGCAGCGACTTTCGAATGAGACGTTAAACTGAGGTCTTGACTCTCTGTGATCATTAAAAATCTCATGGTACTTCTCGTAAAAGAGTAAGGTCAGTGTCCTGGCCAAATTTCCTCCATCGGCCCTAACCCATCATGGCCTCCTTATCATCCACATCCACCGAATTGGCTCTATCACTGTCTCTCCACTCCATTTAAAGCTAGTGTGCCCCTCATGATTGTGAAACGCTATGGGTGTATGGCTTAAATGAAACTGATTCAATTGATTTGATAATTTATAGGTACATAAATTAGGTTGGCAACGTAGGATAGAAACTGTCGAATATTATTGTGTCATTTGCTGCGCTCAAATTTCAAACGTGAACACATGATCAGGAATACATGTCAACATGATATGAATTAATGAATAAAATTACAAAAGCTACAATTATGTTGTAATTTCTGCAAAACTGAAAACTGCAGCTTCATTATGCAGCATGTATTTCATTTGTGTCGGATCATGTGAATGATGCAAAATACATGTTTTGTTTGCTGCAAATGCACAGTATTCACCTCAACTGCATCTTTCTTCAAATTTTTTTACCTGAGCAGTAATATTGCTTTAGTTTTTTACCCCCTGGCTGACCAAAAAATGGACATTTGTAACTCCTCCACAAAAGAGCATTTGTGCGGCTGCAGCTAATGGCTGTAGCATGACCTGTTTAGATTTTTTTTCTAAAAACAAGCTGAATAAGTCTTCCTTTGCCGCTATAATGGTTCATATTAGCTCTCAATCACTCAAGGATTTCAGTCAGATGACAGGGAGCTTTTGTGACAGCAGGAAATGCATATGGCTGAAGTTTGAGGAAGACATATGGCAGTTTAAAATGACACAAACCGAAACCAAAACTAGTAGAAGTGAGATATTTCTTTCTTTTCTTTTGTCTGTTCTTTCTTGAGATGCGTATCATTTTCCTATTTAGTTACTAATGACTACTTTACAGCTTTCTGCATTGAATTGATTCAGCATTGAATAATTTATTATAATCTTACATTTTTGTTACGTTTATTTTATAAAATTGACAAAATGGATATTTCTTACTGCAATGCATATTTGTTTGATGCAAACCATAGACTTATTTTTCATAATGACTTGGCAGATAGCTCTCGTTCAAGGCAGCATAATGATGAAAAATTTGATTTATTGTTAGTATTATTGTTGTTATCATAATCATTTAATGTTTTATAATTATTGGACATTCATTGTGGGGTGCCACGATAGTGGATAGCGCGATAGCCTCACAGCAAGAAGGTCGCTTGTTCAAGCCTTGGCTGGGTCAGTTGGCCATTCTGTGTGGAGTTTGCATGTTCTCCCTGTGGTCGCATGGGTTTCCTCCAGGTGCTCCGGTTTCCTCCACAAGTCCAAAAATGTGGTATAGGTAAATTGGGTAAGCTAATTTGTCCATAGTGTATGAGTGGGAATGAGTGTGTATGGATGTTTCCCAGAGATGGGTTGCAGCTGGAAGGGCATCCACTGCGTAAAACAAAGACTAAGCCGAAAAGAGAATGAATGAATGGACACTCCTTTTGGAATTATTGCACAAATATCAATAAGTCATTACAGAATTAGTTTACAATATATTATTAGTAGACAATATGCAATTTGCAGTGCTCCTAATTTATTTCTGGTGCTCCTAAATTTTTGAAGTTGGGAGCACTGGTGCTATCAGAAATAGTAATAAAAACATATCGTGTGTTTGAGCACAACATTTATTTGTCAGACCTACTGCAAACCTATATGCGGGATAATAAATGTGGAGGCCTTACAGTATTTTCCGGGGGAAAAGGGGGTCTTGGCAAAAAAAGGTTGGCAACCACTGATTTAGAAGACACTTTTGTCCAAAGCTTTTTATATTTAACTGTTAGATGCATGCCAGAATTGCAATCAACAAAGTCTAACTTGTGTTAAACCTGGAGCATTCATTTAACATGCTTGTACATTTCTGTATCATTGAAAATTGGTTTATTTATGTTTAGTTAGTTTGTTTGTTTGTACTAGGTTGATTAGCAGGCTTATAATTAGCTTTCCCAGTCTTTTGGCTCGTGTTCTGGTCAGGGATTACAGTGCTGCAGGGTGTTCTTGGCAGACTTCAGCTGTTCTGTAGGTCATAGTCACCATTAAGTCTTGGCCTTTGCTGCAAGATTTTGTTCAGTTTCACAGTCTTAAGTAGGCCGACATGGTCTACTTGGTGACTTTTTTATTTATTTATTTTTTCTTTGTTTTTGTATTCTTTTGCAATCTGAGAGACTTTTAATGTCTCCATTTGTGAGACCACAGAGAGCAGGGAAGAGGGTTTTTGTCCATGCTCTTCTAGTGTGCATGCTGAGTAGCCATCTGGACTAATGGCAAGGGGACTTCTTTGCAGAGGATTGAATTTTTTTAATTTATTTATCTTTTAAGAATATTCACTTATTCATTATTTGCCCTCTTCATACAACCTCTCTATAGTTTCTTGATTGTCTATATAAATATACATTACGAAAAATCCATCAAGTAAAATATTTTAAATCTCAAGCTAAATGGTGTAATCAGCCAAAGATTTTTGCTACTGCAGGACATAAAAATGTTTCCTAATTTGAAATAGAAATTAGGTTGGCTCAGATTTCAGAGGACAGGATAATAACAGGACAGTTGCAAGCACTACCAAGTTAGCATTCAGAGATGTATTTTGTTACTGGTAAAAACAAAAACCTTTCATTTTATCAGGAAGCAACAAAAACAGTCCATTCTGTAGCAGCTGTCATGGTTAAGAGTGAGGTAAAATGTGTGTAAACAACAACAATGAATTGAATCTGTGAAGTAAATATTTGTATTGAATTTCCTTTGGATAATCCCCCCCAATTGTGTTTTTTCAACTCATATCAACTCAGCGTGAACTTATTTTTCTCCTCCAAGCTAGTTGCTAAGACATCCTAGATTCTTTTTCATCTGAAAATGTAAATGATCTCCAAAGGAGTCTGTCGAAGCTTAACATAACCTCGTTCACTGTTTGTTTGGGTGCATGGTTTGCTGGCAGATTGTGTGTACTGCATTCAAGTGATACGGTACTTCATACTTGAAGTACTTTGGTGATATGAAAACTCTGCTTTGCAGTAGTGGCGTGTAGCTTTGGTTTTAACAACTTCACTGTTTATTGAAAATGTCCGTTTAAGAGTTTGCTACTTTTATCCATATTATTGTACCATCTGGACTGGTTCATGTGAGAGCTGAGCAGCAGCAGCGGCAGGCTTAGGCTCATCCCAAATGTTTTCATTGGTGGAGAATTGTGATGATTCTTTTCCCAAGCCAATTCTGATCAACCACCCAACCTCTTGTGACATTTGGCTTCCTGCTATGTGTATTTGAAGCCAGTGAACTATGGAGTTTCAAAAAAAAAAAAAAAAACAGCTGCCTTAATGCGTGGTAAAATAATTGTTGGTCTTAATGAATGCATTAATGTGATATTGCGTTAATTTGCCCAGCATTAATAAATAATAGAAACCCACAATTTGTGCCTTGATACAGTGAAACCTTTTAAACTATCTACAGACCAGGGGTGCTCAATCCTGTTCCTGGAGATCTACCATCCAGCAGAGTTCAGCTTCAACCTTGATCAAACACACCGGGCTTTAATTACCAAGTGCTCCTGCAGATACTTTGCTGGTTTAGTTGCTTCTGATCAGGGTTGGAGCTGAACTCTGCAGGAAGGTAAATCTCCGGGAACAGGATTGTGCACCCCTGATCTAGACGTTGTTGTTGTTGTTGTTGTTGTTGTTGTTGTTGTTGTTGTAGTAGTAAAGTGTCTGCTTGCACATTTTTATAACTCCAATTGTAATTTTATCCTCCACAATAAATCCTGCATATCAGATTGAATCTCCCTGTCAGCGTGGGTGGTTCTTGGATTTAGCTGCAGAGGCTGAACGTATGTGAATGCCGATCATTAGACTTCCTCAGCCATTCCTTACTCTACAGTAACAGACTGTTGTGAACCAGAGCAAGTGAGTGAGTGCTTATAAGTGGTAAAAAGTGCACATGCAGCATGTCCTCCTGCTCTGGGGAAGGGGTGGCAGGGTCTGGTGTCCAGCCAACTGAATGCTCACCATCTCCCTGTGTGTCCCACTTACGGGAACAAAGCGGCAGTTCTGAGGGCAGGCAGCACTGATCTCTTTATTCTTTCTGCACTCTCTCCAGTGCAGCCCTGCACTCCTTGAAGAGAATCCTTTGGTAAGTATCTACCATAGGAGACAATGGGGTGAATCAGCTTTGTATGTTCAGTGTTATGCATCGTAAATTTTTCATTTAATATGCCCTGCCTTGTTTACTGCAGTGTCATCTTTATTGACTTTGATGAACTGCTATATTCTTACTGTGCTTTTTGCGTTTAAGTATGGTCACAGTGATGCAGTCAGTGTTTGTATTAATGCATAGTATTATGTGGATATATTTTTTTTTACTACATTATAGTTGCATTATAGTTTTTTTTTTTTCTTCAGATTTTAGAACCAGTTACTATTAAGAATTTTTTAAAATAAAAAGCGTGTCTTGCATTTTAGCCATGAATAATTAAATTGGCCAGAAATAGAAACGTTTGTCAACATCTTATGAATGCTATGTCCAATTTTCTGTATTTAAATATTCCTACTTTTATAGGATGAGTATTTCAAGCCTGCGTCCTTGACTCCTTGTGGCTGTTTGTACTTATTGTTGAAAAGTTTTGTAATTTATTTACTCCAAGTATGAGATTTCATTATATAAAAATATGCATTAGCTGTAGCTTTATTCTGTATTTACTTACTATATTTGTAAGTTATTTACCCAGTGTAATCTGTCAACTTCTGGTAACTCGTGTTGTTTTTTATAAGTTATTTTCATTCTTTCGAACTAAAATTTGGATTTTATGAAACCTAAAAGATCCACTCCGTGTAACTGTCATGTCACTCCATGTAAAGCCAGTTTGCTCTAAAATATCCCCAAAAAGGTTCGTAAATCTGCCATCATGTAAATCCAAATCCAGCTCATCTGAAGAAAAATGATGGCTTTGCATGATGGCATATTTATGATTCACGCACTGTAGGGAACATGGATGTACAAATGAGCGATTGAGGCATCAGACCAACATGAGGGTGAATAAATGGAAACAGAATTAACAATTTTGGAGGAAATAATCCTTTTAAGTTTAGGATTAGTATTTTGTCCTGCTTTGCAGTTAGAGCTGTGATTGACTGCATTAATGTTCTGAAGTGCATACTGGAGCGGCAGTCCTTAAAGCGAAAGCTCAGATATCTTCTAAGTCATCATATGATATTTAGTTTTGTACTATGGTTATTCAAGCCATTTTAGATGCATTAATAGAAGAGCGGGGTTTCATATCGAGCACGAGACAGATTGTGTGCTTTCCTGTAATGGTGCATTCACACCAGACGTGGATGAAACGTCAAGCACGAGTGATTTACATGTTAAGTCAATGCAAAGACGTAATTATACATCCTACGCTATGAGTGAAGCAGTACGAATTAAGCATTTACATCTTTGACGCACAATCACTAGAGTTGGAAAATCTGAACTTTAGCAGACATTCGCACCGTGTTAACCAATCAGGAACTTGCTCTTGTTAGGGCGTGATTATGATGTAGTGACTGTTGTTTGTGTCCTGAGGGGAAATCTTCCTCCCGCATGGTACAACAGTTTATCAAACTGGGCTCGGCCCAGTCGGAAGTACCGCTGAAAGCTTTCATCATTCATGTACAGTTTCTGGAGGAGTTTATCAACTCACCGAGCTAGGATTTAGTGGACTCAGACACAGCGCCAAACAAATCTACGCTGGTTTTCTGTTTTTTTTTTTTTTTTTTTTTAAAGCATGTTAAGTACAGCTACTTTTTCAAATAAAATCCATGTTAGCCATTTAGTAAAGAAGCTAGAATCAGGTACTACTCTGGCAGAAAGGTGCCCCACACAAGGCAAATCCGCATCTATTATGAAGTGAATTTAATGCGCAAATAAAGTGAGTAAACAAATGTTCACGCGTCAGTCCAGAAAATGCCTGCATTGACAGTGTGAGTACAGCATGAGAAAAAAAATATTTCAGTCTCATTACTGTATAACATAGAATATAGTGTTTATTAAAGATATTAAAACTAATACCATTTAATAATGGTATATAATGTTATTATTTTATCTTATTTCAGTATTACATTATTAATACACAAGCACATCAACAGCCTGTTTTTCTTTTCAGTTCGCCCTTTCAGCTTTGTCAGTGAAAGTCAGGGAATGTGACATTTGTCTTAAAGTGGAAACCATGTACAGTGGAGGTGAGACTCAAATGCAAGCACCATATCATGGTGAGGGATGCGAGAAATGCATCTTGGTAGCATACAATTTTGAGAGTAGTAAGACGCAAGGTGAGGGAGGCAAGAGTGTTTAAAAATGCTCAATCTATTTTAAATCCCTGGGCATATTTTGCTAATTGTGAGTTAGCTGGGACAGTACAATTCAAATGACAAATTATGATTTCTATAGAATTATGACATCTATTGTTATAGGCCTAAAATAAATGTATTGATATTGTTAAATAAAAATAGTACTGATCCAAAGTTCTCAATGATCTTGACATGGTAGGCTGATGCAGTGTGTCTTTATGTTTAAGCTATCTTAAGATGCTGTGCAGAGGTAAAATTGGCTCAGCGCATCTTTTTTGTTTTACTGCAATGTCTAGACATTTTTTATTTTTTTTCCAATGCAGAGTACATCCTCAAAGTGTGTCGTCTCCATTATTAGAACTGTTGTAATGCCTGCTGTTGCAATGAACCGAAAACTGCCCTCTTCTGCATTTCACATGTTTGTTTTTCCCTGTCTGCTCCTGTCATCCCGTCCTGGTTTCCTGCAGAGCGAGAAGGCTACCGGCAGGCGTATGTTGTGTGCGTGATGAAAAATGCCTAGCGGTAACAAGTGAGAGAGGGAGAAGCGGAGAGCAGCGTGTCATCTCTCAGCTGCTGCCGCTGCTCTCTCCTGAATAGTAATCAGTATTAGAGAGAGAGACACACTGGTAATCCTGCAGCATTATCTACTTGCCAGTCGAGAGCCATAGAGAGCGAGCGAACATGTAGGAAGCAGTTGGTCAATGGAGACCAGCTCAGCACAAAAGACATGCTATGGTCAGTAATCCACGTTTTTGTTTGTTGCAGGATGTCTGTATGAAGCAGATAGGTGTGTTTTTGTACGTTTTATTTGTTTCGATTTGACTCCTTGGGATGTGTGCACTGGGATTAGGTGTTTGACTTTGAATGCTAGTCCATTGCAAAAAATTCTCTATTGGGCACCATGTTGGGCTTATGCTGAAAAATGAGTCTTTGATTAATTTTACTTTTACATTTAAACTCCATTGAATGCATTATAGTAGACAGCAGGTTGTTAATGTCGACTACTGCGAGAGTCCTGCATGCTGGACATCAGGACATTGTAATGCATGGCCATGTTCCTTAGTTGTTGCTATGCAGGTGGATGGGTTTCCTCAAACTACCTCTACGCTTGGACATGTTTCAGTGCTTTATTTAAAAAAGGGGGAAAAGGTTTGCTTTTCAGCTGGTTTCTTGGTAACCTGAACAGCTGGTGGTTCTTCATGCCTAGGGTTGTCAAAGGGTTGTGATTAGTGTTGTGATCATGCTGCTCACAGAGTGGTTTCTGTGCCTCGCCACATTTATGGTACAACACTAACTGTCTCGATGACTGCAGGATCACGTCTAGCTGACCTTGCTGCTGCATTTCATCTCATAAAGCAAAACACTTCAGTAGCTGTAAGAGTTAGAGCTTCTAATATTGAATTTTAGGCATTTTCTCTATTTCATTAGAGTGATTAATCCTTTTGCTTTTGTGCTGAAAACTATTTAGAATCCCAATGTCTTCTGGAACATTGTTGCTATTGTACAGTTAAACATTGTAGTACTTTTAATTTTGTTGAATTTAAGTATTAAAACATATATAAATATTTTACTTCTTTCTTTTTTTGCAAATAATAATAAAATTTCAATTTTCTATTTCATACATATATATATTTAATTTATTGTATTATTTTTCTTTACAGCAAATTTGCTGTTTGACATGAGACAAATCAAAAAGTTACATGATTATTCTTTATATATGCTTGTATTTGTACATGCATTTAATTTAATTGTTTTTATTTATACTTATTTAATTATCTTACATATTTCTTTTAAGAATAAAAGCACATTTAAATATTGCATATTTTCATATATATTAAGTAATGCATCAATATTATTTATTTGAAAATTACAAGCTTTATTTATTTTAATTTATTTAATTTATTAATTTTTTTATTTTTTTTAAATTGTGAGATTCATCCATAAAAATGAATCTAGAACATTGGCAGCTGCTGAACACATAGTTTTGAGGCCTTTTCTGTATGGTTACGAACTGCAGTTTTTTTTAACACATCTGGTGGTCATAAAAGTCTATGGCCAACATCCAAATGTCTAATAATCATCATCTCACTGGATGTGGAGTCTCTGGGTACTTTGATGGATGGAATAGTGATTGAGGTTGTTTTGGGAAAACGGTGATCTATGCATGTCCACAAGTTCTCTCTCTATTCTATAATAGCATTTTATTTTCATTTAGCTGAATTTGGTTGAATGTGTTTTTAATGGGGTAATAATGATGAAGGTTTGCATTATTATTCCCATGTGTTATTATTTTTTGGAGGTAAAAAAGCATTGGATGGAGTAAAAAACTTTTTACACTGCAGCCAGTTTCTTTTCTTGGATCATTATGTTAGTATGGTATTTGGATGCCAAAATTAATTTGTGCGTATCTGTTGGACCACAGATTGATTCAGTATAGCAAAATACCCAATTTCTTTAACGGTTACCAATCATTTCCAGTCTAATCAAACTTCTCCTTGCCTTGCAGCATTTTCAGCTGGCATTGATTGACTCCACACCCTGCACTTTGTCCAAAGCTGAAAGTAAGTACCATCCTAAAAATGTTCTTTTATTTATTTTTTAGGCACTTGCATTTTTATTGTATCCATGAGGGTCTTTAACCAGCAAAGATGAATTGTTGTTTTCTTTGAGAGAGGATTTGGAAAAAGGTTGGCTTGCCTTTTGCTGAGTGTTTCCTCAATTAGATTTTTCCCCGTTCCATTTTCATCCTTCCTGAGACTGCAGTTGCCAGGGAAACTGCATGACTGGATTCAGCTGTGTGTTGCCTTGCATACAGGCAGCAATGATATGCTTGAAGTGCACAAAGGGCAAGCTGATATTCTTCCTGGTGTCTGTATGCCTCTGAGCTTATTAACGCTCAAGCCGTGAAGACAAAGAAATGCTGGTTTAATTTTTGACTTGATCAGATTAGGACGTACTGTTTCCATCAGAAAAAAGGATTAACAGTATTAATCAGTTCCTCTTTTTGCTCCACAGTTCAGTTCCACATTGCTCATGTATATGAAATTCAGGTGAGTGTTTCCCTTTTTTTGTAATGATTTATTAAAGATGCTTAAAGGAAGTTTCACTGATACTCATGGTTTGTGGTGAAATGTTCTGTATGCTTTCTGTGATTATAGACATCAGCAGTGACTGTTTGCTTGCATTGGAATGTTTGTTTGTTTTTCTGTTCATATGCTTTGTTTAAATTTAACATGTTTCTCACTGAATGATGAATATTTCACTCATTTTCAAATTTTTTTTTTAACATGTTAAAGTAGACACTGCTTACATATGCTTTGTGTATTTAAAACCAAAATGGGGTAATTATAATGTAGCTACCTATAATTTTATAAAAATGGTGTAAAAACAAAACTTATATAAATATATAAAGAAATAGTTCCATGTGTTTTATAGTATTTAATTAATCTCCGCCAAATGTCAACATCTGCCAGGACAAAGCAGACAAATAGCTGCATTTCAAATAGGGTAAAACCCCTAAAAAGATGTCTGTTTGGTATGCTTGTGCTTTTGTGTCTGTCACATAATGTGTATAACTACTGATTTTATACCCTCTTTCAAATAAACAACAAATTGCTTGCATATTGATGCAACTCAATAGTATTTTAGTCAAAAGAATTTGACCAAAGGTGCTTTCCCACTATGGATGTAACGATTCACCTGACTCATGATTTGATACGATTCATGATACTAATTCCACGATTTAGTCATGTTTTAATTTTTTCTTTCTTTTTTTTCAAACAAAATTATTTGAGACAAATTTACATTAATTTTTGCTCAAATGTTGCACAATTTTATTTTTACTAAATAAAAGCTTTTTATGCAATAGCTAAATAGAGATATGAAAAAAAATCTTAATAAAGTGAATAATAAAGACTATTCTTTTATTCATTCTTTAATATTAACAAACTAAATCTTAGACTGTGCAGCTATATTACAAATTTAAAATGCATTCAAAATCAAAAATAAACAATACAAGGGTGTCCTGGTGGCGCAGTTGGTAGCACATTCTTCTCACAGCAAGAATGTTGCTGGTTTGAGACTCAGCTGGGTCAGTTGGCATTTCTGTAAAGTTTGCATGTTCTCCCTGTGTTTGTTTGGGTTTCCTCCGGGTGCTTCGGTTTCCCCCACAAGTCCAAAGACATGTGGTATAGGTGAATTGGGTAAGCTAAATATTCTGTGGTGTATAAGTGTGAATGGATGTTTCCCAGTGATGGGTTGCAGCTGGAAGGGCATCCGCTGCGTAAAACGTTTGCTGTATAAGTAGGTGGTTCATTCCGCTGTGGCGGCCCTAAATTAATAAAGAGACCAAGCCGAAAAGAAAATGAAAACGTTAAAGAAGGCTCTTTAATACAAACAAACTAAAACTGACTGTGCTGGGATTGTACGTATTTTTGAATAGTCACATATTTGAATCGATTTTCAACCAACTTACTGTGAATCGTTACATCCCTATGGCTTTCTATTTCTGATCCTGGAACATTTTCTCCTTTAGTTCAGTTCATGATCAGGATCTGCACGAAAACCATAAACAAGGTGGTCCTGGCCCACTTTAAAACTAACTCAGAAGCAGTTCACTTTTGGTGAGCAAACAATCTGACTCAACGGATGAACAAGCTAGGTCTAATGACTTCGAAAAATAGCCATTGTTGTTTGTCTAATGCCTCCATGAATTAATTTCAGAGTTAACCTGGATCAAAGATGATGTGAAATTCTTAATGGGAATTTGGTCAAAAGAAGACCTTTCAAAATGACTGTTCGGAATGCACAATAATACCATTGAAGCCATGACTCCTGCTCAAAAGGATAAAATAATATAACAAAAGCCACAAAAAAGATACACCAAGCACAAAGATCTGCTGTTTATCAGTTCTGATGAGTGATTGATATGAGCAGAATACCCAAACTATAGAGATTCTATGACCAGTCAGATGAAAGTTTACTTGTATGCAAGAAATGTTTGTCCATTTTGCCTTTTAAAAATTAATTTAAAACCAAAAAGAAATTGCATCTTTGTAACCATTTTAGAACAAAGCAAACAGTTAATAGGTATGAAAATGTTCTTAATCTAAACATTGTATGAATCTTACAACTTTTAATTATTCACTATTAAATATTAGTCTTTTTTTTTTGTATGGTTTTAAAACTTATACGGACCAGAAAAGTAGAATTCTAAAAGTTTTTTTGAAGTCATATTTAAAAGTTGGGTTTCTATATGTCCGAAATTACTGCTTAGAATAGTAGCAGGTCCTGGAGATGACAGGGTTGTAATTGGTGCTTGGTTTTTCTTTTGCTCAGTTAAATTTCCCTGCCTAAATATGAACACTTGATTGACAGATTTACTTTTTGGGTGCCACGTAAAACCCTGTGTGTGGGTTCAGTAGAGGTGTGAACCTAAACTGGTCTCACGGATTGGTTATGATTATCATGCCATTGATTTTGTTCAATTTGATATCTCTGTGCATCTGTGCGTTGATGATGCTTTCCATACATTTTATATTTTACTTCACAGCTCAAGAAAAATGTGTAAATATATTTATATATTATTTGTAATACAACTTTGAGGCGCCACGGTGGCCTAGTGGGTAGCACGTTTGCCTCACAGCAAGAAGGTCGCTGGTTCGATCCCCGGCTGGGCCAGTTGGCATTTCTGTGTGGAGTTTGCATGTTCTCCCCGTGGTTGCGTGGGTTTCCTCCGGGTGCTCCGGTTTCCCCCACAGTCCAAAGACATGCGGTACAGGTGAATTGGGAAAGCTAAATTGTCCATAGTGTATGTATGTGAATGAGAATGTATGGATGTGTTTCCCAGAGATGGGTTGTGGCTGGAAGGGCATCCGCTGCGTAAAACAAATGCCGGATAAGTTGGCGGTTCATTCCGCTGTGGTGACCCCAGATTAATAAAGGGACTAAGCCGAAAAGAAAATGAATGAATACAACTTTGTCCTTTTAATACAAGCAGTCAGATAAATAAACTGTACCTTTTAAAAACTCAAGTACAGGCACAGAACGACATGAGCATTCATAGCAAATAAACAAATGCAAATATCCTGCTCTCTTTCAGAGCCTTGTCAAGCGAGTTACACTTACACCCCTATGATTGGTCACGTCCTCAACAAAAAGGGCTGCAATTGGCTTTAATGCTCTGGCGCTGTTCACCAATGATAACCACTGATAAACAGCAGCAGCGATCACAGCTGATCCCTGATAGATGCAATGCAGAAAACTCGCTCTGCAGATACTCTTGTGTCTGCATCCAGAGGTAACGTTGTAAGAGCCAAGACGAGAGGAAAAGTCACGGCCAACAGGTCAGAGGTTCCTAGTGAGCAAGAGAGAGAAATGGAATTTACTTTCATTTTCTCAATCGCAGTGAAATAGTGGCTTCTGCTGTTCAGTGTCAGTGTCCAGCCAAAACACACACAGTGGATTGTGCACAGTTTCTGCGTTTTTAAGTAGTTTGGAGTGTTTTAATTACTCACGCTTTCCTCCTTCGCCATAGTAAGCTACCATGACATAGCCCATATGAAATGAATGACATCAGTATGTAATAACCAGTTATGATTATTACTGAACTGATACTGAATTGTCCGCGTCTGCATTGCGGTGCACCAAAGAAACGGTTAATTTTGTCACCCCTAGTGTTCAGCTGTCTTTTTTTTTTGGCACTTCAGCTTACTATTACCCATTACTAAGCCTGTGTGATGAGTGGCCTGCTCCTGTCCCTCGTTTATTCTTTTTGTTTAATTTTGATTTGAACATAATATAAATTTACATCTTTTTTCTATCAAAACCTCTAACCTGCAAGGAAGGGACTAGGTTTTACAATGAGTTGATTTTATTGTCCACCACACAAAGATGAGATTGCTTCCATGTTTGTAAGCTCATTTGTGTTTGGAGTCATATTACTTTGGTCAGTTACCAATGGTGGTCAGCAGTCAGCTCCAACAAAGATCTGTGTCAAGGTCGCTAAGAAAAACAAACACTTATTCTGAAAGGGCTTCTCAAGTTGCACTGATACAGAACATGTCTGTGTTTGTCTGACTTGTTAAGTCTGGTCTGGCCTGCACTGACCCTCCCCCTGCGTCTGTCTGTGTGGTTGCCTGTCTCCTCCTGTCTGGCCTGGTCAGTGCACAATGTGTTTCCTCTCTTTCTGAGAGCGTACGTTGTGGTCACTCTGATGGGGCCCTTTGTGTTCACCCAGGGGGGCCGTAAAAGCACTGACCCTTTTGTCCGTTAAAACATCTCTCCCCTCTCTGTCTGTTTGCAGAAGAAATACCGCATCGCAAAGGAAGCCTACGAGAGTCTGTTACAAACAGAAAATCTCCCTGCACAGGTGAAGGCAACTACGCTCCAACAATTAGGTGAGTGAGTTTAGCCACATTTCTTTTTCTTATAGTTCCGACGATCCATTACAAAGCTGGAAAAGTCATGAATTTATTTTTATTTTTTTTGCTTGTAATGCTCTACTTATAAATGTTTCATTAAATGGGAATTACACTATGTGATTACAGTGTTCATGAAATGTTTTTGTCAACCTTATCCAGCAATCGTAAACATCTGGAAATGTTATAGAAATGTATTCATCCTCAGACCTGTGGGAAACTATACTTTCAGTTTCTTATGTAGATTTGTTTTTGCTCTGTGATTAACAGCCTTTATCTAGTCAACGAATATCACTCTTCCCACAGGTCAAGTCAAATGCAGTAATCAGACTCTACCTGTTAACCAAGTCTACCATGTCAGGATAATATACATTTAAAGAGCGTTGGCTTCAAAATGACCACTTCAAAGAAGTTTGTAATAAAACAAGTTTGTAATAAAGTTTGTATAACTATTGAGTGATCAATTATGTAAGAGCGTGCTTCAAGGCATCCAAATATGTTTGATATATCCAAATATGTAAGAATTTCTTCTCATAGTGTAGTTAAAGTAATCCAAAAGACTATTCAAGCAAAAACCTTTTAAAATGTTTTAGCATAGTGTTTTATTCATTTATAAGCACATCAGTGGTATTGTGTAAATTCAGCTTTTTAGTCAGTGGAGGTCAAGGAGTTTACTATTTGGCTTACAGTAGGAACGCTTTTTAAGCATAGATTTTTAAGAACAGATTTAGTTTTTGATGTTTGGATGTATTACAAGGCATATTTTGAAATGCACTGTCAAACCATTTACCTTTTTACTGGTGTCATTTTAGGTTTTAGAAAAATGATATAACAACTTTCAGATTTGGTAATTGTTCATCGTAATCCATTAGGTTTCAGACAATCTTCACTAATGTATTACACCATGCCTTCTGCTCAATGAATCTAGTGACGTTTTCAATAACATCATCTCACACCTCATCCACAATCCTAAGAATTGCCCCAAGCTTCTCTACGTTCTGTACGTTTTGCTAAGTGCTAATGATAAATGTGCAGATTGCTTTAGGGATGCTCTGGAGTGGTAACTGAGGAAGATTCAAAAATTAGGATGTGGCACCAGTGAAGGTGCATTCCAGGATGTGGCTGTCTGTAGGGTACTTTGGCTAGAACTAATCAATAAGTAATGGAATGTTTTATAAATGTATTATTATTAGAGGTGTGTTGTGTATGCTCACACACCCACTCCTCATCACACAGAGCTTCTTTCTTTTGACCAGTCTGGGGGGGGGAAAAGTCTGCATTTTTGTCAGCAAGGGTCTGGTTGCTGTAGTAACAGGTCCCGAGTGCAGGCGCTTGCCACAGGTGTTAAGAGCTTGCTTGGGATCAGTGCCTAGGAGAAGCCAGGCCACATGGGGGAAGCTCTTTGTCTGCACGCTGTCTAGTTCTCCTTAACAACTTCTGGCTGGGTGGGAATAGTGAGGAAAAGGGGCTGTTTGGACGGAGCCATCTCTGCTGGGACCTTTTGAAGCTGCTGGTGGTTGTAGAAACCACCCCAGCCCCCAATCCTATCCACTCCACCACACCTCCCCAACCGACCCTGAAGACAGAACGAAAACCATTTGCTCACTTTTTTGAGCGCCGGTGTAACAGCCTGCACAGCACAGACTGTGGCTTAGTGGTAGAGCAGAGAATGTTCAGCTATTGATGGTGTTCCAGATATGTTGTTGAGAATGGTGTTTTTGATTTAATCCTCATGTTTCCCGCCGCTCCCTCAGGCTGGATGCATCACACGGTCGAACAGTTGGGAGATAAAGCAAACAAGAACAGCTATGCTATTCAGTGTCTGCAGAAGTCCCTAGAAGCAGACCCCAATTCGGGACAGTCTTGGTACTTCCTGGGCAGGTAAGAAAATATTTATCTTGTGTAGTAGTGTTTTCATTATTTTACCTGATGTTATTATATTATATTATATTATATTGTATTATATTATATTATATTATATTATATTTATTTTATGTTTTTAAAACAATGCATTAATTTAAAAATTACATTTTAGTGCTCGTCTGTTGTTTGCAAGCGTTTTTGCTGATGTCTCAAAGTAGTATATGTTACTATAAATTAGTACATTGAGTAAGTTGCTTTTTTTCCCCTGATCTCAAACTGTAAAAGCTAACCACAGACCGAATGTGTTTAAATAAAATAAAATAAAAAACACACTGATATGAACTAAACTGAAATTCAACTCTGAAAACTGGACTGACATAATTTCAATTTACTAGAACTTCTATGTTAAGCTGCTTTGACACAAGGTACATTGTAAAAGCGCTATGGAAATAAAGATGAACTGAATTGAATAAAAGTATACATCATGCACACAGTGTATTATGCTTTGATGTGATATTATGCTTTTTGAATTCTCAAATTTAAGCTCTGTAACTTACTTCACTAAAAGTCTCTATATTTGATGTTTTTGCTCTTCATCCAGGTGCTACTCAAGTATTGGGAAGGTTCAAGATGCCTTCATATCTTACCGACAGTCTATTGATAAGTCTGAGGCCAGTGCAGATACATGGTGCTCAATCGGGTAAGCTTTTAATGATTATTTTTCTGGTTTAACACTTCTGCCACTCATTACGCAAGTACACTTGTATGATCAAATCAGACTTGCATGTTGTATTGGTAGTTGGGTGTAAAGGAGGTCATATGGGACTGGAGCTGTGGGTTTCTATTGCTCTCAGCAGAGAAAAAGAAATCCTCTTGTGTCTAGATATTTAAGCTGGAGCATTCACCAGCACCCTAGAGCTGTACTTTCATTTTTATATCCATTCAAAAAATGAAGTTTACGCAATAAAATAGTAGCCAAAAGCTGATTGGGTTTTCACATGTTTTCAAAAAAAGTTGTCTAATGAAAGGATATGAGCTGTTGCTTAATGCATTTTTGTTACAACTAGTTAGGAACTGGCTATTTGTTTTGCAGTGTGTTGTATCAGCAGCAGAACCAGCCGATGGATGCACTACAGGCATACATCTGTGCAGTGCAGCTGGACCACAGCCATGCGGCCGCCTGGATGGACCTGGGCACGCTCTACGAGTCCTGTAACCAGCCACAGGATGCCATCAAGTGCTACATCAATGCCACGTGCAGCAAGTCCTGCAGTAACATCCCAGCTCTAACTGCTCGCATCAAATGCCTCCAGGTATAAAAAGTGCTCGAACAAGACCTTACCAGAAAAGGAAGTGTACATGTTTCATTTCAATGTGCCTGTCTTTGTGTTACTGTTTTGTTTTGGGAAGATTGTGGACATAGTTTTAGTTGAATCACGTCCCTGTGTCTGTACATGGAGAATGATATGAGTGTCATTTTCATCTGTGTTTTGATGCATCACCATTGCATTGACTCAAGCTTAGCCGAAACAGGCTTTGAACATGTTCTCTGCGCAATCTTTTTCTAGGCTCAGTTGTGTAATCTTCAGCAAGGTAGTTTACCAAGTAAAAGTAAAATGCTCCCTAGTATTGAGGAGGCGTGGAGCCTACCAATCCCAGCAGAGCTCACCTCCAGACAGGGAGCGCTCAACACGACCCAACAGGTGAGAACAGATCAGCTAGACAAGCCTGTAGAAACTCTTACACCCTCCAATGGTTTAGACTCATAACGATGATTTAGTAGTGGTAGTTTGAACATTTTGGCATTTTAAAGGAATGTTTTGGGTACTGTACAGGTTGAGCTTGACACCATTTGTGGCATGTCCAGCTCAGAAATGTTTAAACCACTTTACTTTTTGCTTTATTTTAAAATAAATGTTTCATTTACAACACTATTTTTACTTTACATTAAAAGTAATTCAGAGACTGGCAAAAAAATAAATTTGATACTCGTTTAAATAGAATAGAAAGAAACCATTTAAATATTATAAACGTGTTTTTTTTTTAACTAAACAATACTTATAATATCCAGCAATTAAAAATCAGCCAAAAATCATCATCACAGTCATCAAAAATGCATCTCTGTTTTTATGAATGCCATATGCATGATTATGCACCTGTATTCTGATAATATATAACTGCAGGTTAATCCAACCACACAGTTTTTAAATGTATTTTGGCTGTCCGTTTTTTATTTAATGGTCTAATATACAGTAGTCAACACTTGAAATTGTTCAAAACCTTTCATCAATAGTCATCAGCACCCATTCTTGACTTGACAATTTTTAAAAAACATTTTTGATCCTTTTCAAATGTTGACTACTGTATTATGGGTCACCACATACACACCACTATTTACATTGTGGGTATGTAATTTTTGTTAAGCAAGAGCATTTTTTTAGATACCAAAAAGAATAATTAAAAAAATGTAAAATTTGGACAATTGACATGTTTTTACGTGATTTACTCATGTAACTTTGACCATTGTTGATCAGCACAGACTTCTTTCAGAAACCACAGATTTTTTAATGTAATCGGTTATGTAACAAACGTTGTCGATTGATCTCAACTTGTCAATCCCCTTAACATTCCTTTAATGAAACCTCAAAGTGTGTGGTAAGGCCTGACTTCATGATTAAGTACCTTTTAAAAGGTCCTTAATTCCCAGTCATGCAGAACAATGTTATTGCTAACATTGATTCTGGAGAATAATCTTAAACTGTTAAGGTTTAAAGTTATTTCCTCTAGTTCATTAGACCATAGCACTCATCAGCACACATCATCCTTTGTTTCAACATACTGCTCACTTATTTTGGGGAACCATTTAAATATAGTACTTATTTATATGTACATCATATATTTAACACGTATATTTGAATGAGAAATGTGGCATATGCTTTCTTGTCTTGTCCTTCTGCATCTTTTATTAGGGAGCTGTTTGTTTGGGTGGAGTGTTGGTTCGCCCAAAAATGAAAATGGTGTTATTACTATGTTAATAGATTTGTAATAATTATATGTTTATTACTCACCCTCATGTTTTTCCAAAGTCCTGAGACCTTTGTTTGTGTCCGGAATACAATTTATGGTATTTTAGGGAGAATCTGAGATCTCCCTCATCCTCCATATTGACAGCATGGTTTGGAAGGTTTCAAGGTCCAAAGAAATATAAAAAATAAACTATCTGCCTTCAGTGGTTCAATAGAAATATTTCAAGCTACGAGATTACTTTGCTTGCACATAAAAACAAATGTGACTTTCAGCAGTTTACTTATCAGTGTCAGTATATTGCACATGTCCACAAGCAATGTGCAGTGATTATATATCGAGACAGCGCTTTCTCTGTTTGAAACAAAGCATGAATGCATCTGAGGTAATGCGTCTGAGGTGGGATCAACACATGAATGTGCACCTTATACTCACTGTCTTGAGGATGTTTTAGATATTTTTCTAGACTTTAAAACCTTCTAGAACCTTGCCTTTCTATGTAGGATGAGAGAGATCTCAGATATATTAATTTGTGTTCCAAAGACAAACGAAGGTCTCTTTTTCTTTTTGGGTGAACTTGCACAAAGTCAGAATTGATGTTTGTCCTTAAGCAGTATTACTAAGAAACCATTTATATTAATAGAGTTAAGTGTTCATGCAAGCTGCAATTCTGTATCTGTTGCCTATAGCAAACCACCTGCAAAGCTCATCAGAGCAATGAAGCCTCGTCTCAAATCCCAAGCCAGTCTCTTCCTCCTCATGTGCCCTCTGGCCAGACAGAAGACCAGTCTAGCCCGGCCAAGAAGAAGAGGACCACTAGTCCAGCCAGGGTACTGAAGGACAGCTTTTTTTGTTAATTCAATCTGTAACATGTCTCAAGAATTGTTTGAGTATTTATGGGTTTGTGATCTCTACTTTAGAATTCACCAGATTCATGGACAAATGATCCAGGTCATCATCAGATCTCCAACTGGAGTTTAACCCCACAGAAGCTTCAGGTTGGTAGATCAAGTTTTATTGCTTTTTCTGACTGTTGCTCATCTGTAAACTGATGAATATGAGTGATTTATGTATATTACTGGTGAATAAAGCTGCTTTTATTTGATCAAAATATTTTTTTCTGTCTATTTAAAAATATATATGTATTCATATATTAATGTATAACATATATTAATGTTTTTGATGCTTAATATTTTTGTAGAAACCATAATGCATCAGAAGTAATTAACATTTTGCTGAATTAGTGCTTTTTATTGTACAAATGCGTGTTTAGCTGGTTAAAAATGCCTTTTGTAATTGTTTCTGGGTGGTTTCCATTTTAAACAAATGGTAATCTTTTGCAGCACATCAGTTTTGAAAAATGTATTAAGAAATATTTCAAAGTTAGCATATTTAAAGGATTTCTGAGAGATCATCTGGCAATTTTGCTTTGCCATTAGGAATTAATTACATTTTAAGATATTTGAAAAAAGAAAATGTTTTTTAAAGTCACGTGAGTGCGTTATTAAGCATAATCATTCCAAACATTTAACTTGGTGTACTTGTGTATTAGTACATTATATTAGAGCTAGAGGCAAGCAAACATTTTATTGTATGGTTTGTTTATCCAGCTCCTGGAACAGTTACGGAACAACAGAGCCAATCTGAAGCCAGTGCAGCTGCAGATGCTGGAACAGTTGGAAAAGCAGCTGAGTGTAATGCAACAGAATCAGCAGGTATGGATCATTAATAGTGGCATGTAGCATAAGAGGGGCCTGTAAGAAGCTGTAAAAGAATTGAAATCATGATTGCTCCCTCTAGCCTTATAATACACTTGAAGATGTCTTGCCTAAAACTCTTGCTTTCTCCAACAGACGAGACTGAATGCTATGGGTCAGATACGACCCAGTGTGTCCAACGGTCCTGTAGCCGACTCTTCACTGCCTACGAACTCTAATTCCACACCTTCTCCTCACCATCCACACATCGCTCTGTCTCGCACACCCTCTGCCCTCTCACGATGCGCTGCACAGCCAATAGCCAACGGACCTGTCCCTGCGAGCCACATCCCATGCAGCACCGCTGGAACCCTGGGTAACACAGATGCCGTCTCTGTGGGCAATAATCATCTCCCAGGATCGGGGAGCAACGGAAATGTGCCTTACTTGCGGCAAAACGCACTACCTCATAACTGCACAACCCCCACCAGCAGCAGCATGGATGATGAACAGTGGAAAAGCCAACACATCAACTCCACTCAGGTGAGATTGGATAACATTTTAAGATAATAATTTTTGTCATGTTATGGCTGATATTCAAGTCTATATTATGCTTATGAAATTATAAAAATAAATAAATCATTTTAAAATGCTACAAGTTAATGAACCATTACATTTTTTATTTAAACTTTGGGTTTAAGGTTTTGCATTAAGTTTTTGGAGAGATTTTAAAATGTTTTTAACATTTTTCCATCACCAAGGGGGAATTTAATTGGTCTCACTTTACAGTAAGGTTTTATTCGTTGATGCTATTTTTGTTAATGTTAGTTTATGTAAAAGAACAACTTGAAAACTATTTATAAATCATAGTTTAACAATTGAACTAAAATCCAAATTCATGCTTGTTAGCATTAGTTAATGCACTGTGAGTTAACATGAACTAATTATGACCAACTTTATTTTCATTAACTTTAATAAAGACCAATGAGTACTGTAATGTATTGTTCATCGTTTGTACAAGTTAGTAAATTAATTAATAAAACCTTCTTAAGGGTTACCTTTTCATTAAACAAATGTAACTGTAATGATAGTAATATGAAACAATATTATTGCAATTCAAAATAACAGGTTTAATAATGTATTTTAAAATGTAATTTTTGTAATAGCAAAGGTCAGTTTTGAGCAGCCATTACTCTAGTTAATTCAGAAATGATCCTAATACACTGCTCTGGTGCTCCAGAACCAATTCCTATCATTTTAAATGCTGCTCAAAGGTGCAGTAGGTGATCTGCCAAAATGCTAACCTGTTGGCGTAATATCTTAGAAACACAGTACTACCCCTGCTGTCCAAAGCCAAAGCCAGCCATTACAGTAGAAAACCCACTGAATTTGTAGATCATGTCATTAGCCAATTAAAAAACTTTATAGTACTTTAAAATGCCACAATTCTGAACGATAAACTGTATTATATCTAGCACATTTTCAGTTGTGTAGTTAGCAAGCAAAACTTTTCATAATATGCAATATATTTCATGCATGCAAGGATCACTCTGACGCGCTTTGGCCTAAAGCGACTACTGTGCTTAGTGGTTGGCTGGCGGCATGCAGGAATTGCACTTTCTATTAAGCTATACTTAAATGCTATTTCAGACCGAATATTCTGAGTAGCATGGTAAACAGCGTGTCACAGGTTGTCATTGTTTAAAAATGTACCAATGTGATGTGAATATAAAACCAACTTCTCCTCAGTAAAGCAGGCTAGGTGGAGTAGCACTATATACTGATGTTTTGTTATTAAAGTTAATAAAAATCTGCATTATCGATGTTGTAAAAGGCACCTTATGAAATTGAAAATAGTCACATCAATTATTCGCTGAAAGATTTCAGTGGCTGAATAATACTTCGGTGCATATAACCCATTCATAACACAACACAATCTACATCAGCTTTGCGTGACTAAAATAGTAAAAAAAAACAACATTACCTGTCTAAAAGAAATACTTCAGCCACAGTGTCGTCCTTCCTCCAGCGTGCTAAAGTAACTAATATTGATTCAGGATTTTAAAGTTATGATAGAGCATTTGCTCTCTCTCTCGTGTGCAGATGAACGCAGAATGTGTGCACACTCAAATGGCAGATCTGCATGAACGAGTGCGCAGATGTGCAAATTGACAGACTGTTCGGATACATATCTGAATTATTAGAAATTGTCAGCCTGAAAAATTTTTCTTATTAAAATCTAATCATATATATTTTTTTAGTTTTATGCCTTTCCCAGAATATAAACATACATTTAGATCATTTACTTTAATCATTACAATTGAAATGTGAAGAGACTTTCAAGCAGCACAACAAAAAAAAAAGTTTCCCAGACCCACTTATCACCTACTGCACATTTAATGTTTAACTCCTAATGTTTAATTATTAACCCCAATATGTATTGTTTTTCAAGATTTCTGAACAAAAGATCAGCATTTAACCTTTTTTTTCCTTTTTTTTTTGTTAACAAGCTGTAATCAGAGATAAGTGACAAATGCTTTTGTCATTCTTTATCACAGGGGCTTCAGAAAAGTCCAGGTTCATATTCAGCAGGTCCTAACGGCGAGCAGCCTTTCTCTTCCACTGGGACGTCCCAGCCTTCCCCGGCAGCCGGCACTGGCGGTCCAAATCAGGTCGGACATTCGGCCACAGCCAGCGACACGCAAGCGCAGGAGGCCAGTCACAATCACCTCCCCTCCCCGAGCTCCCAGAGCTCTGCTACCTCAGGTGGACAGCAAGGCACGGTGAACACCAAAGAGAGCAAGCCTTCAGGAAACGGGCATTCCGTGGGGACGCCTAACAGCACTGCCACTGCAGAAGGACTGCCTAATCACGTCCATCAGGGCCAGGCAGACGCTGCTGGGGCGAAACCCCGCTCACCAGGTGTACTTAGTTCAGACAATCCACAGCTCTCGGCCTTGTTGATTGGAAAAGCCAATGATAGTAATAATAGTAATGGAGGAGGGTCGGCGGCTGCTGGCACAAAGGTTAACAACGTTCACCCGAGTCTGCACAAGCCGCAGGAAAACTCGGTTGCTTCTTCTCCGTGTTCTGCCATGTCTGCAGCCTCGCCCTCACCCAAAACTGCAGACCACCACAGTACTCAGAACAGTGTTAACAGCCTTAACAGCCCCACGCTCAACGGCAAAGGCCTGGAGGACTCTCAGAGCCCCTTGAAGGTGGCTTCTCCGCTGGTTTGTCATAAACCAACGCCTCCCTCGTTCACCCTGTGGTCCTCTGTGTCCATCTACCCCAGCTCCAGTGATGTGCTTAAAGCATGCAGGTAATTTTCTCCTTATTTTCAGTCACGCAGAATTCAGATCTTCTTTATGACGGCTTTTTTGCTGTTGTTTAATTTCCTGTAGTTCCATGCAAATGAAAGACATGACACATCATCGTCATTTTCTCTGCTGCTAAAATGTGTTTTTGTCATTCCGATCACAAGTAGGGGTAATGGACATGTTGTTGAAGCTCACTAGCTAGGTAGAATTAAAATTGGCCACCTGAGCTTGTAATTTTGATTTGGTAAAAACCAAGGTTGGGTGAAAAGGTGTAAAAAAAAAAAAAGAATTTAAAAAGCAAAAGGTTCTTTTATTAGTCGTGTTGATGGTGACGCACACCCAGAGACTTCAGTGTAGTTTTGTGACTGAAGCTAAAGCTGCTGCTGCTGTCGTTTTGTGTGGTCTCATTTCATTCTGTATAAAAATTGCAGAAGCATATTTCTCACAATATTAGATCAAAAATAAAAGAAGAGACTATGCATGCATAGATATTTCATTATACCCATCTGCTCAGAGAAATCAGGAAAGTGAATGACAAAAACATGAGTGTTTACCTCATCTATTTGTCATTTAATTGGCCAAAATGCATCTTAAACTAGTTGTGGCCGATTACAATGTCATTGTATTTGATACAGTAGTTTAACATTGGTGTAAATTGATGAAATGTGCTTTGTCTTGTTCTGAAGTTTTTCATAAAATATTATTTTTTAATTGTTTCAAATAATTAAAAGTATTTACTTAAAACGTAATTATTTTTGATAGATTATGTTGGTAGAAATGTTGTTTTTATTTACATAAAGTCTTTCGGTCTGATAGAAAAGGAGGGCATGGATGCATGGTTGTGTGTGTGTGTGTGTGTGTGTGTGTGTGTGTGTGTGTGTGTGTGT
>CAIGQQ010032765.1:2039412-2056736 GCA_903798035.1 Danio albolineatus | reverse complement strand
TGTGTGTGTGTGTGTGTGTGTGTGTGTGTGTGTGTGTGTGTGTGTGTAAAATGTACATGTGTTGTCTGATCGGTGTTTTGGTTGCTTTTGATATATGACTAATAATTTAGTTAAATACATTACTGTTCAAAAGTTTGTGGTCACTAGGTTTTTTTATTGTTTTTTTATATGCTTTGGCAATGATGCAATATATTAATCAAAAGTGACAGCTAGATAGGACATTTGATAAGTTTTTTTGTGTGTGTGTAAATTTTATGTTCTTTTTTATTTGTCAAAGAATCATGAAAGTGTATTGTTTTCCACAGAAATGTAGTTTCAGCTTTGCTATAATAGGAATAATTAGCATTTTTTTTAAAACAGTTGAATTTACAATCATTAGCCCTTGTCTAAAATTGTAGTTCTTTTAAAACTATTTCCCTAGTGCTGTTCAACAGACAAGAATATTTAAACTCACTTTTAAACAATAATTTTAATAACCTATTTCTAGTAACTATTTTCCTTTTTCTTTGCCATAATGACAGTTGCTAATGTAATAATATGATGGTAATTTTGCTTTTAACTGTAAATTGTAGAAAACACTTATTTTCAAATAATATTTTACAGAATAAGTTTTAGTGTACGATAGACAATTCCTTCAAAAATATAAAAATATCTGAATTAGGCATGGGATGATAAGGTTTTAAGCTTAACTGCAGTTTTTGAAATGTCTAGATTTAGATTTTAAAACTGTTAAAATTTGTTATACCATTATTAAGGTATTTGCAAGGTGTTTTTTTTTTTTTTAAGAGTTTTTTTTTTAGGTATGTGATATCGTGGACTCGTGATATTTTTACCCAAGGTGATCATACCTCTAAAGTTTTGAACTGAAGTATATGAGCAGTTAGAATATTTGTTGAATTATGAGTAGAATGTACTTTTGTCTGAGAACTTTTGCTGTCAGTTTGTTGTTTGTTTATTAAATTTTAATTCCTCTTTTGTTCCTCTTCTAAACAAAAAGCTGCTCCTACTCTATGCTCAATCGTCAAAGCTGTATTTATTTTTGAAAATATAGCATGCCAAATAAAAGTGTGTTTCTTCAGTGTTCAGCTTTAGGTCTCTAGTGATCTGGCTTGTGGCTCCATCTGCATCCAGAAAGTGACAATACATGTTTACCCTGTAAATATCAGAAGTCACTGACACTGTCAAATTCAACTAGCAATCTGTCAAAATAGGATTTGGAAAATAGGGAAAAAAAACATTTATTATACATGATAATGTTTTCTTCTAAAGTTGTTTAATTTCTCACCACATTGCTATTACTTTGCAGAAACCTGGGGAAGAATGGTGTGTCCAATAACAACATCTTACTAGACAAGTGTCCCCCTCCTCGGTTACCACCTTCACCCATCCCTCCTCTGCCAAAGGACAAACTCAACCCTCCAACCCCTAGTATTTATGTGAGTAAACACCACTGATGTCTGACACAGTTGCAGTCTGGATGCTTTTTTTTTTCTAGTATTGCGTCTTATTTTTTTAGTATTATTAAGTCAAATAAATTCTTGTTTAGCTCACTTGGGATGGGAATAAACTTTGTTTGACCTCAACTTGTTCTTGCTCTATAACACCCCATTTAAATAAAAGTTGTGAACCATTTTTGGTTTCCTCCAGTCACCTAAAGCCACTTTTTATATCTTTGGCAGTTGGAGAACAAGAGGGACGCTTTCTTTCCACCGCTGCACCAGTTCTGCACAAACACAGCCAACCCTGTTACAGTGATCCGTGGCCTGGCTGGAGCACTCAAGCTAGGTGAGAGCGTGTTACTGAGTGCTTGCCAAAACGCTGTGTACATTTGTAAGCATTGATCTGTGGTTTTGTAATCAAATTGATGGATTTTGTGGTGTATTAGCAGCTGTGTTTAAATGGTTATGATGTTGTATTTTGTTTTTAATGACTGAATGCTCTGTCAGGAAACATTTAACTAGCAATGCTGCAGGAAACTACTTTGGACACATTTTAGGATGACTAGGGTGTAAATGACAACAGCACCATCTGCATGCCGAAAGTGTCATTACATCGGATCACAACCACCACCAAAAAAAAAATCTGAAGCAGAATTCTTCTTAAATGGGCTTTATGCACCTGCTTTTCAAACGTCATAAATGACATGATGGAATATATCATTTGCCTTTGGAAATTGCGCTAATGGTCACTTTTCTTTGAAAAGTAGAAGAATGTTGGTGGAAATTGCCATGAAATTTAAAATTTGGCTTCTGACTGACATTGTATGCATGTTATTATGTCGTCATGGCCTTTGAATGCTAGACCTGATAAGTACACTATTTTGTCCATGTTTTTTCATATTTTAGTGTTATGTCATATTCCTGTGTCATGATTTATTTTATCATGTTTTGTCCATCTTATTCTGTCTGGGTGATTTTAGTGAAGATTTAGGGAGTACTCGCACTGTACAGTTGCCTTGATCGGGGCCGAAGCACGCTTGTCCCCCCTCCCGTCTCCCCCAATGACCCGCACTCTCATTACATTCGACCCTGAGCATGGTTACGTCATCGACGATGCACTGATCAGTTTAAGAGAAGCTCTTCAACTTTTTGTCTTTATATGATTATATTGTTTTAATTGTTTGATATGTAGTGACGCGCAGTCAAATATTTAGCCGAACAGAGCAGCACGTTTTGACGCTCATAAACAATCATAAAGTTCTCGTGCTGCAGGAATTAGAAGGTTTACTAAAGGCACAGCTGTCGTGCAGAGAGGGGTTCGTGTCTTTAATATTTTACGACCATTTGTGTTTATAAAACAGTAAGAATAATTAATAAATCCATATGAAACAGTCCCCAAAAGTCACGTCTCCTCTTCAGTTTCGGGCTCAGGCGCGCTTTGCACTCACACTACAAGCATACCATGCAAAAGCCCAAGTGAACCGCACTCAGGCACACCTCTTCCAACCGGGCCAGGGCTGGCCAACTGTACTGTGCCTGAGCCTGATTCAGCGCACCCGCACTAATCAAACGGTTCGGATAGCATAGTGTGAGTACACCCTTAGTAAATGAGAAAACATGTGCAATGGTTTAATTTCTAAACATAATACATAATACATAACTCAAAATTAGAATTGGAGAAATATTTGTACATTTGAGGTGTTTAATTGCACTTTCACAAGAGCACATATCAAGAGAACATCAGCTCATCTTCCATCATTAGAATAGCAGGGATTCAGATTGAGCAAATAGCACAAGCGTCCTCATTAAGTATCACATTCTGCTAAAATGAAAGTGTACTGAAGACTGAAGTGTACTGAAGTCTCTGACTTCTCGTGAAGTTTGTTAAACTCAAACTGAAATGTTTGTTAGATTTCTGATGACAAGAAATGATTTCTCAGTCCATAGAGCACTCAAGTTTGTTGCCAGCCACAAAAATGTCTGTTCAGGACCAAAGCTCTTAATGGGGGATTAAAACTTATGGCACCTGGCTGCCCCAGCATTGAACACTGTATCTTTAGAAAATAGAACTTTTTTTTTATTTTAGGTTTTTGTAAGTCAAATTAAGATGCAAGCGCAATGTTTGTGTAAGGTTTTGAAGCCTAAACTTCAAATTTAAGAAAATGTCAGACAGACTAGTTGTATCTTTCCATTATCTTCTATCAATCTTTCAGTTTGTGGTTTGGTGCTTTATAGTAGTTTTTCTGCTCTCTCTTTTGTCTTATTGACTGAAAAATCTTGTAGAATTAAATAACATCCATTGTTAAACAATTATTCAAAATTAATCAACTGGTAATGGCAATTTTTGTTATTATTATTATTATTATTTGGTTTTAAAATATTCTAATTTTTAATTAATAGTTTATGCCTATTATATTCATCAGTTTGGTGTGTTTTTCCACTTATGTCAGACCTTGGATTATTCTCCACCAAGACTCTGGTTGAGGCCAACCCAGAGCACCTGGTAGAGGTGAGGACTCAGTTGTCTCAGCCCACCGATGAGAACTGGGATGTGACTGGCAGCAGGAAGATGTGGCGCTGTGAGAGCAGTCGGTCTCACACCACCATTGCCAGATATGCTCAGTACCAGGCCTCGTCTTTCCAGGAATCATTACGGGTGAGTCTATGTCATCAATCACTCAAAGTAAATAATTTTTAAAAAACTAGCTGCAGTGTTAAATTGTTGGGTGATTAAATTATAATTTCATTAGCATCACCGGTTTGGCATAGGTTTAGGTGCCTGTGTTGTAACAATTAGGTCATTCCTGTTAATTTGCTCTGATCTGGGGCCAGTATGTCAACAATATACATTTCCTTCTCATGTCAGGAGTTTGAGTATGCTTGTTTTTCTTTCTCTGTCATTCACTCTGAGAGTTTAATTTTACTGAGATTGTTGACAAAGGTAAATTAGCAGCTTCTGAAGCAGTCCAGAGATTACTAAAGAAATGCCATTCATACTAAGAAAAAGTGCATGAATAGTCCTTTGTTTTGTTATGGTACATCCATCAGGAGGAAAATGAAAAGAAAGGACAGAAAGACCACTCAGACACAGAGTCGGCTCCATCAGAAAAGTAAGTTCTTGATCAATTAAAGACCTAATGTTTCTGACAGGACCATAGTCTTTAACTGGAGCCTATGTTTTTTTGGTTTTTTTTCAGTGTGGGGCGGAGAAGAAGAGGTCCCTTTAAGCACATCAAATTTGGAACCAACATCGATTTGTCAGATGAGAAAAAGTAAGCGATTCGTGTTTTCATTCAACTTAAAGCCAGCTAACATTAGACCAGTTGCTGTGCAAAAGTGAATTTATTTGTTAAATGCAGTGTATTTTCTGTTTGAAATACTGAATGAGATTATTCCATTTTTAGCAGGGTTTCTGTGAGTCTTAAAGTTTTTTTTTTTTTTTTTCTTTCCATTTACACAATTTAAGGACTTAGAACGTTTAGTTTTTAATTCATATATTCTGCAAAAAAAAGAAAAATATATTCTCTGATTTATTTTCCCAATACAAGCATCTAAACAGCTTGAAAATTACTAATCAATTTTTAAGAAATAGAAAAAAGGGAAATTTGTCGGTCTGTGATGTATTTCATGTAATTTTGCATCTTCATATTAAACGAAACACAGATTAAGAACATTAACATTTGTACAGTGTGATCAGAAGAGATGGGAAAATTATTTTCATATTGGACTGTTTGGGAGCAAAGTTATTCTCAAACCTTCAGTTATTTTTAAAAATATTTTTATAAAGTAATTTTATGAGTATAGGTGAGTTGTATTTTCAGACTTTAAAGTGTTGCTCATATAAATTGTGTCTTATTCACTTAAAAAAATTATTGATGTTGACCCTGCAGCTTGTTCTAGGCATTTGCAGTCACCAAAAGCAAAATCAGGAATAATATTATATGGCAATAAAAATTGTAATCTTTTCAACACTTAATTTTCTAATGGACAGTATTTCATTAAAGAAGCAATAAACCACTCAAGTCCGTGATTTACAGTGAATTTATTTTTTTTATACCCTGGTGAAAAGGGCATTCTACTTCATGTTGTGCTTAATAACACTATTTAGCAGTAATAAAATCACTCTAATCCATGCCTCATGCAGTTTAGTGCTTCATCAGGATGCTCTTGAGAGTTTCCTTGAAGTCTGAAGCAGGTTTGCAAAGTAAATGGCCGTCTTCAGACCTCTTACAGCGAACAGCGTTGATGGAACAGGAAGGCATGTTAGGTCGTCTCATCTGACCTCCATCCTGTGGCTTTGCAGGTGGAAGCTGCAGCTGGCTGAGTTGAGTAAACTGCCTGCCTTCGCGCGGGTGGTGTCTGCAGGGAATCTGCTCAGTCATGTGGGCCACACCATTCTCGGCATGAACACAGTCCAGCTCTATATGAAGGTCCCGGGCAGCAGGACACCAGGTCAGCTTTTTGGCTCGCAAGCACTGACACGTGCTCTACCAGCGATTGTTATTAATAAAAATAAAAAAAATACTAAACTTTGTTTTTTTTTTTCTTTTTATGCTTTCAGGTCATCAAGAAAACAACAACTTCTGCTCTGTGAACATTAACATTGGTCCTGGAGATTGTGAATGGTTTGCCGTTCCTGAGCCATACTGGGGTGTCATGAATGATTTCTGTGAAAAGTAAGCAGTCTGTCTATTTGATACCACTAAAACCTGTTTTAGGTGTCACCATCAGTTTAATATCAAATAAGATATTCTCAGAATTATTTCTAAATGTAATTCAGGTTTTATGCTGAACAAACAGTGTTTCAAAGGATCAAAACAATTACATCTTTTTTTCCCTCCCCTACTGACAATTGTAAGTTTTTTTTTGTTGTTGTTGTTTTTTAGCTGATACTGTCAAAGTTTACAATTGACTTGGGTTTTGTTTGTCTCAGATATTATTATATTTTAACGTTTAGCAGAGGCAAAAGAACAGATTTACCTAACAGCTTACACCAGCACAAATCCCATTTTCCTCCCATAAAAAAACTGTCATGATTTACTGAAGAAATACAGTGAAACATTTGTGCACTGTCCCATTGTTTTCCCATTGGCACTTTAATTGGATTGTGTTTGTCTCGCACTAATTTGTTGAGTAAATCTGGCCCAAGGCTTTCTACGACTGTTGCAACTACCACATACTTGTTGCATCTCTGTCTGGTGCATGTGTATGGTTGTTATTAAAGAACACAAGAACTTGTGCTTTGGTGGAAAATATAAATGAAGTGTCTATAATTCAGATTTATATTACTATTTCATAAGTAGCATCAAAACATCATATAGTTAGTCATTTAATCAATGCATTGATCTATATTGGTTTATCTTTACATGCCTTGGACGTATTTTACAGATGTTTGTGTCCAGAAGTGTATTGTTGGTTTCACTGCTACTTCAGCTGTTAACCAGCGACCTAGTTCAGTTTTAACACCTTGTGGGCAGAATTGATAGTTTAAAAGTGCAGTTGTGAGATGCCCATGCTGATTTTCATGTGTTCTTTATGCAGGAATAATATTAATTATCTAATGGGATCTTGGTGGCCAAATCTTGAAGACTTGTATGAGGCAAATGTTCCAGTGTATCGCTTTATCCAGCGACCGGGGGATCTGGTCTGGCTCAATACAGGGACTGTGCATTGGGTTCAGGCTATTGGCTGGTGCAACAACATTGCCTGGAACGTAGGACCACTCACTGGTAAAAATTTCAAGATTTGTAGACCAATTGTTCCTGCATGAGCTGTTGTATTTTGCAGCATCTGAACGGTCATGGCATGTCTGAAGTAAAGTTTTGTTTGTTTTTTATAAAAACAAAATTGCAGTCTAATCATAGAAATAAAGTACTTTATATTGATGAGGATCGTAACTAATACAAAGCCAAAAAAAATCTACGTTATTTAATATACATTTTATCGTCAACTTTTCTGTTGCTTTTGTCTGCCGCCTTTAAATGTTTTTTTTTTTCAATTTTAAGGATGCATCCGGTTAACAAGGAAGAATAATTTTGCTAATTGCATTTTGTAGAAGACTTCAGGTCTGCCAGTGTACCTTTAAATACTGCCTATAATACTGTCTGTTTTCCATTGTTGTTTTATTAGGCAGCTTACTTGATAATTGATGCAGTTGATGTTTTTCTTTGTGTCTTGTACATTCTTCTTCAAAACTCAAGATTATTCATTTATTTTATGTCTATAATAATATTTGTAGTTTTTTTTAAATAGTTTACTAGTTTTTTAATAGTTAGGTTTTTTTTTCTTCGTTTTTTTAAACGTAGCATTAAGATGCCCATTCACATCATCAAAAAAAAAAACAAAAAGGAATGAACCTGCTGCTTATTTTTTCTCTAATCTTTTAGATATTTATTTTCTATCATGTAGTTAAGTAATTTTTAGTGAAGTAGTAATTAAAACCAATATTTTTATTCAACTCATTATTCAATTAGAATATTAAACATTAATTAAACATCAGAACGCAGTATTGTAATTTTTTCCACCAACAAAAATAGCCTAAACCAGCATAGATAAATAATAGAAGCACACAGGAAGCAAAATACTTGTCATTATAAGAAAAGAAATGTTGAAGTATATCGCAAGATTTTTCTTTTCCACACACTGGAACTCGAGTTGAACACTAAACGTTGTGGAAAACTATACAAATATACTTGGAAATGATTGAAATTGAAATGCAGCTCATCTATTTTGCTGTAGTTTCTAATCCTCATTTGTCCTACCTCAGTGCATCAGTACAAGCTAGCGGTGGAGCGCTATGAGTGGAACAAACTCCAGAGTGTCAAATCCATCGTTCCCATGATTCACCTCTCCTGGAATATGGCCAGAAACATCAAAGTGTCAGACCACAAGCTCTTTGAGATGATCAAGTGAGTCTGCGGCACCACATTTACCATTTGATCAGTCACAGTGATGCAGTTTACCGTGACTGAAATTTCAAGCAGATTATTGGACATTTTAAATAAGATGCTCCTCCTCTTCCTGTTCAGGTACTGTTTGTTGAGGACACTAAAGCAGTGTCAGATGCTGAGGGAGGCTCTTATAGCTGCTGGAAAAGAGCTCGTTTGGCACGGAAGGACCAAGGACGAACCTGCTCACTACTGTAGCATCTGTGAGGTCTGCATTTTCATTTATTTTCCCAGGGGGGTCTAATCTGATTAATTTTGTATTCAACTTAATTTTAAAGAATTGTAATTATTTAAAATAAATTTAATTTTGCAAAATAATTAATCTGCTAATATATATTTTTATATGCTTTATCTGCTTTAACAATTTATTTATTTTTTTTACATTTTCACAGACCTTCTAGCACCCCCTTGTGGCCTTCTGAAGGCTTTTTTAATCAAATACTTGATTTTTGAATTACTTTGGCCTCCAACTACACACATTCATAATTGTCTGTTTTGGCATGCAATTTTAATTTAATCATATCATAGAAAAAGTTACTTTCAGGTTCTTATAATCCGATATCATGGGATTTTATAGCAGTCGACCCTGTAAAAAGACCAAAATTAACCTAAAAGCAAAATGCTTGAAATAGCTCTTTTTAAATGCATTGCGTAAAATTACTTTTTACATTTATTTGTATTTATTTTTTGCTTTTATCCAAAGCAATTTACAGGTGAGGATAAACGAAGCATTTCGAATCATCATAGCAGTCACATATACAATGCTGTGACAAGTCTAAGTTAGTTTAAAAATTGTAAAGTCAGTAGTTTTAAGTTGTTTTTGGGGTTTTTTGTGTGTGTTTGTTTGTTTGTTCCCCCGATCAGAGGGAGGGAGTGTGTCCTACAAGTGGTTTGTCAAGCCTACACACCTATGTAGAGCACACTCAAGTATTTTCATTCAGTCAACAGTATTTTATTTTTTATTATTGTTTGTTAATTAAAGGGCAATGAAACCCCCCTCTAAAAAAAAAATGCTCCGAGATGGGCATGGAGCGTTGTGAGCAGAGATAAGAGTAAGTGTGGCCGGCAAAGCAGGGGAAAAAGAGGGGTGCCAACAACTGTTGTCAGTTGGCTCCCAAAATGAGAGACAAACCATGAGAAGACCCATGATGATATACTTAAAATGCAAAGAAATAAACAGCAAGTAATTTAATGTCCTCCTACATTCATTATTTGTAATTTGATATCCACATAACCACAGTTTGTTAAATCATCATAAAGATAATAGTTTTATAAACACTATAAATGAGGAGGACTTCTCTCTTGCTGTGGATAGCAGTGCAGCATGTCTCTTGCCCTGTCTATTTCAACTATTAGCCCTGCTGGTAATCTGCAATATTTTAAACATGTCCGAACACAGCAGCACAGATATAGGTGATGTGTCTGAATGGTAACAAATTCGACGTCACTCTTCAATTCTCATACAGCTCTCTTGAGAAAAATGCTTGACAAAAACCAACAGCTTTGCTATATCGGGCCTGACAGAATCTTGGGGGGAAAACATGCAACAAAAAAAACAGTGGATCTCTGAAACAAACGCATACGACCCGTGCCATATGCGGACATGGTTTCACCCAGTCATTGAGTCTCACAGCTTGGCAGGTCTGCTTTGCCTTTGGAAAGGGTCTCATGCTCTCATGAATAATTATGAAGCAGGGTCTTTTCATAGGATAATAAATCTCCGCTATGAATAATAATGAGAAACCCACACATCGTCACTCCACTAGCAGATTGCTACGACAGCAATTTTGATCCCACCCCAAAAATTATTTTAAACCCCGAAGATGAAATTACCAGACGACCTCATCTGGTTTTCACCCCAAATAAAGCTGACAGGTGTGAACAAAGTCTTAACTGATACACATAAATCTGTTTATTTCAAAAAATTACTCCTGGGTGTCTTGAACATTTAAAAACCGAGTGGAAGTCATGAGCACTATATTAAAACCACACGACCGATCCAGAACTCTTCACCTTCTAATTGATTATATGTTTTAAAAAGTCAGTAAATATTGTTTCCATTTGTGCAAACTAAATTTTAATTTTGATTGGTGGACATTTAATTTCATGCCTGTATATTTAAGTCAGCATTCAACTGTCCTGGCCCAGTTTTTCCTTTCATATTAATTGGCTTATACGTTTTTATTTGATAGGGTATTGTCTATCCCTGAATGCTTCATTTATTCATTTAAAAAAATGCATTTTGTGTGTTTGTGTGCGTCTAGGTGGAGGTCTTTGATCTACTGTTTGTCACCAGTGAGAGTAACTCAAGGAAGACGTATGTGGTTCACTGCCAGGGCTGTGCTCGCAGATGCAGCCCTAACCTGGACAACTTTGTGGTTTTAGAACAGTACAAAATAGACGACCTCATGCAAGTGTACGACCAGTTCACATTAGTAAGTCTCAAAGCCTTTACATTCACCTGAATCTTTTCATGACAAATGGGTCCAGGTAATGAGAACTGATTGCAATTAATATATTTTTGTTCTCTCTCTCTCTCCACAGGCTCCACCTCTGCCCTCCTCCTCCTCATCTTGACGTTAACATTAATGGTTCTTTGGATAAAACCCTGGAACGCAACTCATCCCTTTCTGATATTCAGGAGACTTGACCCAGTTCCACACCACTGGTTTCTGTAGCAAACCCCACAAGACTGCTGCTTCTAAGCTGTTTGTCTATGCAACCTTGCCAAGTTTGGAGATTCGGACCTTCTCCATCTTCAGGACTGTTTCAGCTTGTTCAGCACCACTTCTCTCCGAAACACAAACTACGAATAGACTAATTGCTGAAGAAAAATGGTTTTGTGTATATACCACAAATTGCAAATCACTCAAAACTACTGACTTTTTTCTTTTTTTTAATTTACTGTTGCTTTAATCCTCTCATTTTTCCCTTTTTTGTTTGTTTTTTCTTCTGTAATTCATGTACAAGCTGATACATGATCATCTTCTTATTTCCTCTTAAGTACAACCATAGCTGGGCTTTTTTTGTTCGATGTTTTCTTTAGGTAACAAAAGAGAAATTTGTAATGTGAATTTTTTTTCTTTTTAAAATGCTGTTTTTGTCTTTTTTGGGGGTAAAGTTAAGTTGTGGGGTAGCGAAGTCACAAAGAAAAATGGGTTGCACATAGACTAAGGAATAAACTTTTAATTTGTGTTTTTGTTTTGTGTTATATTTCTAATCTTGTTGTAAATTTACACTATTTATAAATATTTATTGCTTGGAAATATTTGTTGATGGAATGCTGTTATTTTTTCCAGAGTTCCTGCCATTAAATTTTATGGAGTAATGTCATTTTGAACATTTCTCTTTTTACATTTTCTATACATAAATAAAACTGCTTAGCAAGCATTGTACAGAAACATGAAGATTGATACGGTTTATGGGTTACTAATCAGAGTTGTCTTTGTAATTAAAATATTCTCCTTTTGTGATGAAATTCATTGTCTTGGGCTGAATTATAATAATTGTGCTTTGAATTATTATTATTTTCTGTTTTGTTTTTTCTTTGAGGTTTGTGTTTTGGCTGTGCATCAATAAGAAAAACATCATTCATTGGATATACTATGATTTTACACTAACTGACAAAAGTCTTGTTGATCCCAGTTGTAAGAGCAACAAATAGTAACTTGACTTCTAGTTGATCATTTAAAATAGTGGCAGAAGGTAGATTTTTCCAATGAATCATCTGTTGAACGGCACCCCAATCATCACAAATACTGCAGGAGACCTATTTGGAACCCACACTGACCCAAGATTCTCACAGAAATCAGTCAAGTTTGGTGAAGGAAAAATCATGGTTTGGGGTTACATTTAGTCGGGCTGTACAAGAGATCTGCAGAGTGGATGGCAACATCAACAGTTTGAGGTATCAAGATATTTGTGCTGCCCATTACATTACAAACCACAGGAGAGGGCAAAATCTTCTGCAGGATTGCACTGCTCCTCATACTTCAGCCTCCTCATCAAAGTTGGAGGAACCATTGAAGGTGAATCTAAAGAATCTCGAACACTGGAAGTCCTGCATGAGCGCTTTTACCATTCCAGATGACTTTTAAGTTATTTGAGTCATTGCAGAGTATGGATGCAGTCCTCCAAGCTCATAAGAGTTGTACACAATATTAATTATTTTTCCACTGCACCATGACTTTACTGTGCCACCATGATTCTATACTGTGCATTATTTCTGTTAAGTGACAAGACTTTTGTCTCTGCAAAGTTAGACCTTACTGTCCTAATTAAATAATTAAAAATCAAGGCATGATCATATTTTTTTGTAAAATAAGCGTAATCTAGAGGCCATTGCCTTTCATATGAGCCACTTCTGATACCAAAATGATCAAGTCAAGTTATTATTTGTTGTTTATTTATAGCAGTCTATTTATATTGCAGTTGTCTACCAGAAAATGTGTTTATTTCATAATGCCAGAAGATACTATTACCTCAGTGTTCTTTCAGTTACCTTCATGCACAGGCCTGAAAGGCATATCATATAAAAAATAATCTTCAGTCATTGTCATTCAAATCTGTAAAAAAAAATATTTTGATTAATCTTGTGGTCTAGAACTTGTCACTGTAGAGACATTCGGGATATCTGTATGCATATTGAGGGCTGCATGGCCTCAGTGTCTTTAAAATACTTTTTAAACTTTGGACGGCAGTGATTATTCTTTGGTCAGGCCGTGACGGATCTGCGCAGACTGAAAGTTCATTGACCGCTGCTCTGGGAAGACCCGATTCATTAGAGGTGAGTAGATTGTTAAGGATGTATTTGCAAAGTAGGATAAAACTCTGTGCTTCTCGGACAGTCTCACATGGAGGAGGCCTCACACAAGATCCACTGAGACAGGAGAAGACATCCAGCTCTTCAGGAAGCAAGTCTATGTCGGGAGGATGTCCTGCAGGAGCGAGGAGGAGAATGAATTGTACAGAATTATCAGCTTTACTAGGTTTGTCAAGTATGGGAACGAGGAAATGTTTATATTTTATTTTGTACTATGGTCTGATAGCATTTCATTAAGAATGTAATTATGTGTCATTTAGAGACCCCCACCCCCCAGGTTCACAGTTGGACAGAATAGCAATTATGTTTACTTTATTGTGTTGGAAAATCTGGTTTGTTCCGTTTAATATTAACTGATTTAAAATAATATTAAAATCCACATGATAAAATTGTTCTATTTTTAAATGAATAAATGATTATACATTTCTAAAAATAAATAAGTATTGTTAGTAACATGCATGTAAAGAGAAGATCTAATAATACTTCAGTTTTAAGTGAACAGGATTCCTCATATATCATTGACATGATGAATTTTTCATGTTGTCAATGCTGACATCTTTTGTTGCAAAAATGTTTCATGGAAACGAATAATTTTTCCATTTCGAAATGTAGTTACAAATCTAAAACACCATATTTGAACGAAATGTTTAATGTAAATAACTTGGTGTCTCCTTTGATCAATTTAACATCTCTCAAAGTATTAAAATCTTAAATCTTTTTTTTTTTACTTGTACATGGTCTTATAGATTATGAATTAAAGTCTACATTAGAATAAAAATGAAACCACCTAAACAAGAACAGAAGAAAATAATATAACTATACATTCGCATTCATTTGTAAACTGTCAGCATTTAGTTGAACGCATAATCCATTTATTATTATTATTTATTTTATTATTATTATTATTATTTGTAACTATATATTTTTTTGTTTGTTTGTTTGTTTTTTTGTATTATTACTACATCAATCCTACATGCTTAAAGCAATACCACACAAAAACATTTACAGGTAAACAGTTGATCCAGAAACTGACCTTGCTGTAAGTCGATGATGCCTATGGTGCTGGTATCTACAATGAAGACCTTGTTGTCTTCCAGAATGCCGAACATGTCCTCCGGGACGCGGGTGTAGAAGAGGCGGAACTGCAGGCTGTTGGCGCTCAGGCTCTGGGTGATGTGCAGGAGCTGGTAGGCGAGATCTGCGCGCCGTTCCAGCGGAGAGGAAAACAGGCTCCTGAGGGCCCTGCTCGCGGCCCACACCATCAGCCTTCCACAGGAGCCGTGGTAGCGGAGGAAGGGCCAACCCTCGGTGCCTGGAAACATCTGTGGGCAGAGGGGTCGAAAGCAGAGCTCAAAACAGGACGCGAGGGAACACGAGCGGGCAATGCCACTGTCTACGGTTTCATTCACTTCATATATAAATAGGTAGAGTCAATCTTCCTGTGTGCGGAAGAACAGTTTTGTCTCGTAAAAGAAAATGAAATATCTAAAATAATGATTCTCATCAGCCATATTTAAATCGTCTTCAAACAACAAATCACTTTTCACAGTATAATAGTCAAAACCACACCGTCAAAACTCATTCTTGTTTTACAAATCCTTAGTTTATTTGTTACTTAATTTTTGTGTGGAAATGACCTTTAAAGTTGTTTAAATTAATATTTTAGCAGTGCATATTACTAATCAGAAATGAAGTTTTGATGTTTATGGTTGGACATTCACCAAATGTCTTCATGGAACAATTTTTATTTGATATTCTAATGTTTTTGGCAATATAATTTTGGCTCACAGTGTAGGCTATATGAAATTCCTAGAAATATACCCCTGCAACTTCAGATTTTGTGGTCCAGGGTCACTTGAGTTTTTATGTTTGTTTTGTAAAATACACTGTTACGAAAATCCTGGCTACCTTAAATTTGTAATTTGAATTAAATTAACCTTGAGTCCATTGAACTTATATTATGTTAGAATTGACTTAAAACAGCTTGCACAAATTAGAAAATTAAGTCTGAACATAAAAATAATAATAATAAAAATAATAAGAGCTCAAGGGCACTTTACAAAGAATGTAACAAAAGAAATAGTACATGCAGACATTGAAAGAAACAGTAAACAGGTAGAGACAACATTCGGTTCGCAAACATACAGGGAATCAAAAATAACATACTGGAAATACAAAACAAAACCTAAGAGACAAATAAGTACAGGTGGGTCAAACAAACAGGGTCAGTTTAGCAATCAGAAGAGTGACAGTCAGAGAAGAAGTAAGTTTTAAGTAATGATTTGAATTCTGGGATATTATTAACAGAGCGGAGTGAATGTGGTAGTTCCAGAGTTTGGGTGCAGTGACACTAAATGATCTGCCCCCATTGAAGAGAGGCGATACCGAGGGACAGCAAGAAGGCCAGAGTCAGAGGAGCGTAGTGAGCGAGTAGGAATGTAGGGGACAAGCATGTTGCAAAGGTAAGAGGGGGCTAGGCCATTTAAGGTTTTAAATATTTTGAATTTAATGCGGTAAGCGACTGGGAGCCAATGGAGGTCATACAAGATTGGGGTTATGTGAGCAGAGCGTTTGATATGAGTGAGTATTCTAGCCGCAGAGTTTTGAATATATTGTGATCTGGAGATGAGGCAGGCAGGCAGACCAATGAAAAGGGCATTACAGTAGTCGATGCGTGATGAGACAAACGTGTGGACAACAGTCTCAGCATCCTTGCTACTGATGAAGGGACGCAGTTGGGCAATTCGGCATAAATGAAAGAATGCAGATTTAGAAACAGATTTAACATGAGACTGAAAGGAAAGTGTGGAGTCGAAGATTACACCAAGATTACACCAACATGGTTATCTTGATGTGTTAAAATGAACTAAAAAGCATATGCTGTCATGACTAACTGATCATATATTCTTTTACAGTGCAGAACACAAGAAACGAAGAAGAATTTCTGCCATTTGTAATGTTTCGTCTGTTCTCTAGTTATCATTATCATCACTGTGTACCTTAAATCACAGCACACTGACTTTCTACCAGTCCTGTCAAACTGTTCTGTTTTCAGCTCAGAATATTGTGGCCATCTGCATGTGCTCTGTGGAGGATTCTTATTTTCTTCTCCACTTATCAAGTAAGTGCTAGAGATATTGAATTTATGATCTGTAGTGTTCGTTTTAAATTGTTATTCTTGTTAGACAAAGCCTGCAATCAGTTTTCAATGTAAAACCTTAATAAAGACTGTAATGTATTATATGAACAGGTAGACAGAGATAACATCAATAATATATAGAAATAAAACGTAAATATGATATTTTTATAAACGGGTCATCATGAAATATTGAGTTTTTCAAATATTAGTTCATTATGGAACTTCAAGCATTTTAAACATTGCTATTTTTACAGACGGAAGAACCCTTTTTTCAAGCTATACATTTTAATCACTTCATACATTTCCAGGGAATCAAACCCATGACCCTGACTTTGCTATCACCATGCTCAATTACTTCACATTGAGCAGTAATAATTATATCAGCCCACTTATCATTATACCTGCAGTATGAGGGGCTGTTGATTGACAGCCAGTGTATAAAGCAGTCTAAGTTTATCCTTTTCACTGAAGTGCTTCATCTGCACGCTGCCCACGTCAGTCACTTCGAAATAACGCCGCACAATACGGTCCAGCAGCCTCTGAGATGGACAGCGCAGCATAGGGGTCACCAGACCCTATAGAGAAAAGCTTTTGTTAGATGTTACAATAAGTGATTGAACGTGAAACGGACATATAGTTACTTCATCATTCATGAGATTGCATGCAAGTAAAGTATAAACCTTTAAAAGGATATCTATTAATTAATTAATTAATTTAATCTGGGGTCACCACAGCAGAATGAACCGCCAACTTATCCAGCATATGTTTTTACGCAGCGGATGCCCTTCCAGCTGCAACTGCAAGTTTAATAATCAGAATTATTAAACTTCCTTTGATTTTTTTTCTTTCTTTTTTAAATATTTCCCATATGATGTTTAACAGAGCAAGGAAATTTTCACAGTATGTCTGATAATATGTTTTATTTAACAAATCAGTTATTAGAAATGAGTTATCAAAATTATGTTTAGAAATATGTT
>CAIGQQ010032765.1:1988524-2039012 GCA_903798035.1 Danio albolineatus | reverse complement strand
ATATATATATATATTTAAATAAAAAAACCTGTGCTGTAAACAAAACAGATAATTGAGATATATTTTTAAACTAAATACCACTTATAATGTTCTACATAACGTTTTTTTTTTTTTTTTTTACATTTAATTCAATAGGTTACCTGCTATTTCAAGAGTTCACACTTGAACATGTGGATTTGGCATGCTGCCCCAGCAGAGAGCCCTGAGCTCGGAGGATCTATGAGCACGAGGCTCCCTCCTGTTTAGTCTGGAATTATTAAGGGAAGGAAGGAGTTTCTTCAAAATGAAGATGACTAGGGTAAGGAAAGTGGTCATTTATGTGTGCTTGGATTCATCTGATTGGTTAGTTATGTGATTGATGATGCAAAATCAGCCATGTTCAATCATAAGCATATGATCGTCTCGAATTGTTTAAATAAAACTGTGCACGCAATTTAAGTTAATTTTTTTTTCCGGTCATTAGTTTAGTGTAAATCCACCACAGAAGAGTTCTGTCATTTATTTTGCCAGTAAATATAATATTATCTTTGTTATAAAATAATATCTAAAATCTTCAGATATTAATAGCTGGAATAGCTCTTCATTTCATAGCTGGCATTTTATGAATCCTAAACACCAATAAATAACATTTTTCAAAGATTTTGCAGAATTTGACAGATCTCCACATTTTAAGCATCTAACAAAGCCCTACAAACGCCCTAGTTTGCACCTCCTACTTTTCCAAATTAATATCCCTTTGAAATGTAATTGCTCAGACGACATATCCTTAGACACTGCTGGCTTTAAATAGACATGACAACACAAAGGCCACAATGCAGACCTTCACCATGCTGGGAAGCATTAGGTTGGAATGAACCCAACTTTGGAAGCGCGAGGTGGCCCTGAGGACGCCTTCAATGCTGCAGGATTTCCCTTTGCCTGCTGAGGTGCAAATGCTATTGTCTGATATCTGGTGCAGGTGAGGAGACATCAGGCGGGACACCACCACTGGTCTCCAGCCCGCTGTGCTGTCTGTGTAGTTTCCCTCATATGTGCACACGTCTGCTGAGGATAGATTAGACCGAGCTGTCAGCCTCCTTTCAAACCTGCAGTGAAATAATCAGGGTCTGTGTTAGTTTCCTGTTTTTGCTGTCACTGTTCAGGGTTACTCTGATCAACGATTAGATACAGCAAGGTTTAAGTTATTGTGCTGTTATAGCATACGAATCCTTGACTAGACTTTATTTTGATGGTCCCCTTTAGAGATTATAATCTACAACATATTTACTAGCCGTCATTAGTAGACAGTCTGCTTCCTATCTGCTAACATTATATATTCAATGTTCATCAAATAGACATTCTGCTGAGTAGAAGTGGTTGCAGTTACTCAGAATCCATGTATCTACATTTACATCTACTGTATTAATTTAGCATATGCTTTCGTCCAAATTGAAAGAAGCAGTTCAAATAACCAGAGAGCAGCAGTAGATTAGTTAGGTTAGCAGTTGTTTTATATATAAATAGACACAGACATTCATTGATGTGCACACACACATTCTCACAGAGAGGAAGAAGTGTGTCTCATACAGGTGGTTTGTCAAGCCCACTCACCTGTGTGAAGCACACTCAGAATTGCATAATGTTTTCCCAAAAACATGGAGTATTTATAAGACAGTGTCTGGTGTATGTCGAGAGTAAAAGATTGTGTCTCCTGCACATGCCTGTCAGTAAAATATCTGTTGGTTCAACTTACTAACTTATGGTTATGGTTTAATGTAAATTTGTATTTTTATTTGGATGTGCTATAGGTGTGTACTGTTAAAGCACAGTGTATGTTTAATTTGGTTTTGGTTTCTGTTGTTTTACTTTAATGTAAATTTGTCTTTTAGTTTTGTTTTTGTTTTGATTGTTAGGATTTATTGTAAATTTGTCATTTTAATTGTATGACCCCAGGATGAATAGCCACTATGTTGATAATGTCTAATGGGGTGTAAATAAACAATAAACTAACTTACCATACTAACCCTACACTACCTGAGTAACCCTACTAAGTATTGTTGCCTATCCAAGTTTTAGGAACAACAAATAATAACTTGCCTTCTAGTTGATCATTTGGTATCATAAGTGGCTTATATAAAAGGCAAAGGCCTTTAGATTACGCTTATTTTACCAAAATAAAATATACCTTGATTTTTTATTATTTAATTAGGACAGTAAGGTCTGACTTTGCTTAGACAAAAGTCTTGCCACTTAACAGAAATAATGCAAAGCGTTCATGCAGGACTCCCAGAGTTCATCAAGATTCTTTGGATTCATCTTCAATGACTCCTCCATCTTTTTCTAGAGATGCTCAATAATGTTAATGTCTGGTGACTGGGCTGGCCAATCCTGGAACAACTTGACCTTCTTTGCATTCAGGAACTTTGATGTGGAGGCTGAAGTATGAGAAGGAGTGCTATCCTGCTGAAGAACTTGCCCTTTCCTGTAGTTTGCAATGTAATGGGCAGCACAAATGTCTTGATACCTTAGGCCACAGGTGTCAAATCCAGTTCCTGAAGAGGCCACAGTTTAGTTCTAACCCAGCTTTAACACACTTACCTGTAGATTTTAAACAAGTCTGAATTACTCAATTCCTTTGATCAGGTGTGTTTAATTAGGGTTAAAGCTAAACTGTGCAGAGCTGCAGTCCTCCAAGAACTGGAGTTGACACTTGTGCCTAAGGCTGTTGATGTTGCCATCTACTCTGCAGATCTCTCGCATGCCCCCATACTGAATGTAACCCCAAACCATGATTTTTCCTTCACCAAACTTGACTGATTTCTGTGAGAATCTTGGATCCATGTGGGTTCCAGTAGGTTTTTGCAGTATTTGTGATGATTATGATGCAGGTTAACAGATGATTCATTGGAAAACTTTACCTTCTGCCACTTTTCAAGTCAAGTTATTAATGGTTGCTCTTACAACTGAAAACATCGACAAGACTTTTGTCAGGTAGTGTATATTAAGCGTAACAGTCTACCAATAGTCTAATTTGAGTTACAGCTATGTTGCAAAGAAGTCAGTTGAGATCTGGTAACATATTCTACTAGCCCAAGCATCTGTTAATGCAATCTCCTAAAACTCTACATTGTTACTCTTCTAACAATCACAGCTTTTTTTGTCTTTTTTGTCAGTTAGTTGACATCAATTTGCAAAGAAACTTATAGTCAATAAAATGTCTATTGGTAAAAAAAAACCTCTATCCAAACCCTGTTAGGTTAATGAAAGTTAGTTGACATGTAGTTGCAAAGTTACTTAGTTAATAGAACTAATAGTTACTTAGTTAATGAATTTTTATGTTAGACTTTTTTTAATTCAAACATTTGGTTAGTTTGTTGCATTAGTCCTACAGTATGAATAACTTTTTAAAGAGTTCATTGTTCTCTGCAGAAGTTGGAAATATTCCAGTTTACCTTATTTCATCCTTGAAAAACTTCTTGCAAATGGATGTTCCAATGCAGGCGTTGCATTTATCCAATCCCAAGAAGATCTTTCTGAAGTCATGTGATTTGTCTTGGGGTGCTGGTGAAGGGTCTGCTGTACCAAATACTAATATGAAACACAATGTCCAAACCTCTGACCAAATCCCTGCCATCACTGCATCATTAACCCCAGAATCACAGTGCCATATTTACCTCCTTTTAATGTGATTAAAAGCCTTGCAGACTGAACGTGAGCACACCAGCACAGTGAAGTGGCACCTCTTGAGTGTCAGCTGTAGTATATCTGTTATGTCCCCTGCACTAAACGCCTCACTTAGACAGGAAACACATGGGGAACAAAGATAACCCTTGTCGTCATGGTGATACTTCCTCCTGCACAGTCCGATTTCAAAGCCGTACACACAAAGGTTGGAAACCCTGTTTTATCCATTAAAGTTATTTTGGAATATTAAACCAGTTTGAGAATTGTTCATTCCACCTAAAAAGACTCTCATCCATTTCTCCAGAACCTATTTGTTTCCACATTTTTGTATGTCAAAAGTCATATTAGATTTGAGTCACTTCTGCTGTTTAATACATACTGTTTTTATTTTATGGAACTGCCAAAAGTAAAATAATTTTCTATAAAATCATATCAAATATGTAGAGTAATCTGCTTGCTGAATTAAGTGGAGGCTATAATGCAGTGCTGTTGCTTATTGTGTAGGGGAGAGTGGGGACAATTGCAACATGGGGCAGTTGCAACAAAACTTACTCCTCCATTCAGAAATGAGCTAGAGTGATGATGTTCATACTACACATTCTCAGTTAGACCCTCCTTTAATCTGAGAGAAATCAGCCATATGTGACTGTTCCTATAAAGTATATTTTGAGGTAATTTTTTTTTTTTTTAATGTTCAGAAAATTAATTCATTAATTCATTTCAAAGTTCAAAGAAGTGTTTTTGTAAAGGTTCAATCTAGATTTTCAGTAAAAAAATATATTTGTTCAGTTTTTTAGGCCTGATAATAGTCTTTATTTATATGGTCACTTTAACACATTTAACCAGTTTACATTTGGTCTGTTTACCAAAAAAAATAAATAAAAGAAAATAAAAGAAAATAAAAGAAATAAAGAAATAAAATCCAGCCTGATGTTTTAGAGATTTTTTATTATTACATTTTAATGAATGTTGCATCTATTCCTGTGGGTTGCTGCAACCGTCCCCATGCTCGGGGTCAGTTGCAACGTTTGACGTTGTCTGTTTTGTTTAAATTGTGCATATATAATCATATGTACACATATTATAGCAGTGTGGGTGGATGTCCAATAGATGTGGCTTTATTATATAAAAATTGTTGGATTTTCACAAAAATTTGTCTTTGAGAAAATAAAGAAAATGCAAAAAGTGTCCCCACCCTCCCCTACTAAGGTTTTTTCATACAGCCAGGTATACTCTAAAAAAAAAGGTTCTTCAGTGGTTCTTCAGAAGTTCTTTGCGATATTTGAGGTGCTATTTAGCACTTTTACTGTGTAAAGAACCTTTAAAGCACCATGAAGGTTCTTCAGTGGTTCTTCAGTGGTTCTTTAAGGTGGTCAGGGTGCTATATAGCACTTTTACTGTGTAAAGAACATTTAAAGCACCATAAAGGTTTTTCAGTGGTTCTTTTGGGTGTTTAAAGTGCTATATAGCACCACTACTACTGGTAAGCACTTGTTCTTATAGCTAATTCTCATAACTCTTATGCCGGTTTTATTTGCGGAAAGGGTAAAGTAACATTATGAGCACCTTAAAATATAGGTGCTATATAGCACCATTTGACAAAAGTACTATATAGCACCTATTTTTTTAAGGTGCTGTATAGCACCAAAAAAGGTTCCCCCCTCGTTACGACCAAAGAACCAGTTTTGGTGCTATTAAGCACCTTTTTTTTTTTTTTAGAGTGTATTCATTCATTCATTTTCTTTTCGGCTTAGTCCCTTTATTAATCCGGGGTCGCCACAGCGGACTGAACCGCCAACTTATCCAGCATTTGTTTTACGCAGCGGATGCCCTTCCAGCCACAACCCATATCTGGGAAATTTTGTGTATATGACTCATAAATTGCTATTTTAGTATTTGTATATGGCTGTGTTAGTATTGCACCATTTCAAAAAAGGTTCCAAGTTGTGCATGGGATGCCATAGAAGAATCTTTATTTTTTTCCCTAAGTACCTTCAAGCCTTCATTAATTTTTCTTAGCGAAAGGAATATTTTTTAAAAATCCAAGGAACATTTTGCGCAATGAAAAGGTTCTAAGTTAAAGGTTCTTTGTGGAACCTTTGATGAACTTTTCAGTTTAACAGTGTCCACTTGGAAAAAAACCCACGTCTTGCTTTTCTATTTACCGACAAGCTGTGACACTAAGCGGGCAATAGATGTCAGTGGTGAGATTTGTAAAAGTGACTGACTGCGTTTGAAAACGAAAGACTGAATTTTATTTCTGTTGCGTTAGTCACGCGAGTGATTCACAGTCCGTGTTAAACATGCTTGTGTTTTCACTCGCGCTGATTCACAGCTGGATGGAGAACACCAGAGATTATTTAAGATTAAAGGAAAATATCAATATGTGGGAGTACATTCTGGAAGTTTTCTTTAGTCTAGTCATCCGACCACAGGAAAACATCGTTAAATTATTGTAGGAAGTGGGGTAAATTTAACACAGTCTGTTATTCAAGTCTGCGTGTCGACGATGAATCATTTTCTGGAGGAAAAAACTTTAATATGAATGGCGGTTATTGCTTAACTTTGCCCCAATAAAAATAAATCGCCTTGTGTAGTATTAGATATAACGCTGTAAAATATTTTAGTTACAGACTTGAATACACTTCAGGTTTTCCCTTCTCCGTATTTTGTTTCTAGTCCTACCTATGCTAGGCTATATTACCATTTAACTGAGTTTAGTCCAAAGTGATTCAGAATAAGAGTCAGCTTGTACTTGCCATTTATTCATCAGTCTTGTGGGACCAGTTTGCGTTACCAGATAGCCTCAATTTCCCTAGAGGTAATTTACAGCGCTTCATATTTTAAGCAAACAAAAATTAAAATGAAATAAAACAATTGGTATACAGCTTCTTCTGCGCCTAGAAGTGGTGTGCAGCAGTGACCTGCCCGGCGCTGAGAGTAAACTGCTCTTGACTCTATATGTAGGGGACAAAAATACACTGCGCATTTGACTCACCGCGTATTAATCATCAATGTTTCGAGTCCCGGGACGGGAGGAAGCACAGTTTATTGACAAGGTGACTAAACCAAATCTTACTAAATGAAACTGCTTTCCTATTACAAATAAAGACCTCATGTTGCATAAGACTGTGCCAAGCTCACAAGCTCTAGCAGTAGGCTACATAATATTTAGATATTATAAAATAGCCCAAGGTTTTTGCAAAACGAAAAGGAACTGTTTTCATCTTAGGTCAAATATGTGTTTTTCTTCTTCTTCTTCTTTTTGAGTGAGGAGAATTGATCATGTACAAATCTAAAGACCGTAAACCTTTACAGAATGTTTAAAGAACCATCTGTGGAATGGATCATTGATGCCAATGGATTCTTTCTTTCTTTCTTTCTTTCTTTCTTTCTTTCTTTCTTTCTTTCTTTCTTTCTATTTATTAAAAAAATGCTTATATGTTAAGTTTACTATAAGTATGAAAATAGTTCTTGTCAAAATTCTATGACCACTATAATTGTTACCCTTACTTGACTGCAAAAAAAAAAAAAAAACACGAATGTAACCTACATCTCATAAGTAGTTAATGATGTTTAATGAATATGCATGTATATATGTAAACCAGTGGTATTTTAAAAGTATGCACCTTTATAGCTGAATAACCTACATCTGTGACTTCGGATGTGGACTTGTTCATTATTATGGCCATGAGCACAAAATTCCCCCAAATACCAGTTGCGTTAGTGTTCATGCTGATGATCTTACTCGTGTGGCATCGGATTGTGTTTCCGCTATTATGTCAAAGGGCACATGTTATTGTAGAGTAAATCTGTTCTGCTAGTGATATGAATTACAGTAATTAAGTCGTTAAAACATAGGAAGCACACGAAACACCTCGAATCTAATTCAATTAATAAATAGCATACAGTTATTCGATTTGTATTTGATGAAGAGTGTTTAACTGTCAGACTTTAGGTATGCGTAGTTCTTTTTTCTTTACTCGAACACAACCAGGCTTCCGTAGTTATTTAAAGTGGAATAGAAAGTCTGAATGGATGTCATTAAGCGGTTGGCAGGAATTTTGTGGGGAAGTAAAAGAAGAGAAGACTAAGTTAAAAGGTATTTTAATACATCGGTTTTTGCGCCTTTCAGCCACTGTAAAGAGAAGATTGTGGTTTGTCAATATAGAATCCACGCGATGGCGGTGTTTACAACTCCAAGACAGCTGTAAAAACAAGGAGCAGCACACAAATAGGCTTTGAATATCGGAAGCTTTTAATATTGAGGTTTAATTTGGACCATTAAAAGAACGATGCAGAGTTAGGGACAAGAAACTAGGCTATGTCATATACTTAAAATTAACACAGCGAAATGGTAACATTTATAGCCCATTTTATTTATATCTACCAAGCTATATGTGTAAGTTCTTTTGGATGTCATTCCTCATACATTAGTAGGCTGGCTAACCCGGCAAGAATTCTGAGTGGATGAAAGGTCAAAAAAAGGAAATTGTCAAGCAGCTGACACTTAAAAGGTTTGTTTATGAAAGTCTCGTACATTGCTTTTAATCATTGATCGTAATTCAGTGATGACACCTTATATAGTTAGTTCAATGCTATGCACTCATATTCAGAGAGTAATGAAGGAAATACTGGGTTAGTAACAGTTTTACGTCTGTGCACAGAAAACATTCAAATGTATAGGCTTATTTTTAAAACTAAATTTAAATATCTGAATTATTAGACTACCTAAAGTAATTTATACTTTATTTTAGTATTTAATGTTTTTCTGTAGGATACAATTTGATTTATAATTTGGATACAAGAAGATATGATTCATTAAACACTTGTGAAATTGTCCTCCAATAGTGTGCTCTCACTATCTGGGTTAAGTCGGCTTTTATTTAATAAATGAATGATCCAGACTATCCTGGATACATTTGGATTTTGTAAATACTTAGTTTGAATTGAAAGTAATAATATTCCGTGTCTTTCACAGACAGATCAATTTTGCTTCATGTGACCTCAGTGCATCATCAGAAGCTACAGGTATTCATTTTGTTGAAATGTATGTTTTTCTGACTGCAGAAGCAGTTGACTTTTAGCAATCTCCAAGTACAATGGTTTCAGATAAAATCTAAAGAATTAGATTCTTGTTTTACTGAAGACAAAGTCACCTACATCTTTGATGTGATGAGTACAGTAGCAAGACATGAGTGCACTACCTCTTTAAAATGTATACATTTGTTTGCCCAACAGCACATAAAGCATAACACGATGACATTTGAGAAGACTGAGCAAGTAATACATTAAAAGATGAAGTTACTTCAAACGTATGCGCTATAGAGTATGTATATGGATAGTTTGAATGAACTTCAGACATACTACATCCGCCATGTTTCCATTATCATATGACCTATCAGCTTCATTTGCGTCATTTCACTGCCAATCATAAATCTACTTTCATACCTTAATAAGATATCAAGTGTCTATTCAAAGTACATTTCAGAATCTCAGCAGAAGCAGTAGGTCATCCTGCTGCTTCTCTCACCAACTGATTTTTAAACAGAACTTACATAATATTTTCCACATACTACTGTAAAAATATCAGTTAATTAACCGTTTCCATGTTTTATGATTCACAGGTGTTTTCCATTTATTTATGGTCATGGGTTTCATAATGGGACCTTCATCTCTGCTCTGTCGATAATAAATTTCAAACAAGGTCACATTTATTGACATTTTAGTCGTTTGAAACCATGAGAAATATTAGATTTAGAAATAATAGAAAAAATGTACTGGCAGTTTATTACCAGGTTTTGTAATTTGCAACACCAATGCAGAATATGCATCACTTTGAACTATTAGCCCTTTAACTGCCCCACCAAGAAAAACATTTTTGGATTGTATTTCTTAAATCCTAATGTCGCTAGTTAACACACTCAATGCATTTTTAAACACATCCCATAATTTCTAAAATATCAACCTCTACCAAATGGTTGATATGTTGGTTTATGGTAAAATTAATGGAATTAATACATATACTATGAAAAATCTAAAATTATAAAGTGTAAGATCAATTTATTTAAAAAAATAACGAACATAAAAGATTTATGAATTCTAAATAATCTTGATTTTTTGAAGTATGCCATTAAATATTTCAGATTTTAATTTAACACGTTTTCTTGTTATTTATTTATTTTACAATAAAACCAAAATCAAGTGTAGTAGTGCAACAGGATTATGTTTGTTTTGTGATATGATTTTCTTGTAAACCAACAATGCGCCGTGTGTAAACCATTATTTAAATCAGTCGTTCTTTATATGACTTTAACAGTCATTATTTAAAACAGTCAAAATATGGTCAACCATTTGGCAGAGCAGGCAGTTAAAAGGGTTAAAATGTCCTTTCGCAAACCTTTCAACATCAAAAGTTGTTGGAGGACTGATCAAGATCCCATAATGCAATTTAAAAACGTAAATAAATTAAGAAAAAGACACAAACAACAATGACTTCTCCAAAATATTCAAAATTTGTAGGTGTTAAACATTTTTTTTTAACTGGACTTTTGAAAACCTATACGTCGCCTTTGTGACAGTATCCTTTTGTAAAAACTAACCTCATGCCCTCAGACTGCTGGAAAAAGGAATTGGTTTTGCAGAAGCTGCTGTTCACAAACACTACATTGACATTTTCCAAGCCTGAAGCAGCATCACACAAATGCACACTGTAAATATAAGTAGATGTTTAGGAACAGAGACCTAAAAGCCGTTATGTCTGTCTGGTTTGATGCGTCAGTCGTGTGGAATCAGAACTGTAGGGTGACGGTTGCTCCCACGAGTTAACTGCTGGGGTTTGTAGGAGGGTTCGGGCTGCGGTACATGGTGAATGAATCAGCATGGCAATGTCGGCATGCAGACAGAACACCTTCAGGGTCTCTGCGGGCTCTGGTGTGGTCCAGTCCACGCGCTCTTGTCCGGTGCTGTCTTCAGTGAAAGAGCTCATATTTCCTTGCTCCCTGTATGAGTCATTTCTTTTTCTCTCTGTCTGAATACCCCTTGAGTAGAGTTCAAGGAAAACGAAAGCTTCAAGTCTTACTCTGAGAGAAATGAATCGGAGCAGGATTCTTTTGTGACTTATACGCGTTAGCGAGGGGAGTTCGTGACCCTGCACTCTTGTGTCAGTGGAAAACTAAATGTTTTCTCTGTACATCATTTATTAAGTAATCAGTCCATGTTTGAAGGTGGCTGTGACATCATTGGGACAGTCCGCCGGAGGTTGATCCCATGTGTCGGCGTCACTCATCTGACGATTGCCGTTGTCTTTTATTGGCAGTGCTGTTGTGTGTCAACAAAGCTGAGAGGATAGATCCTGCTTCCAACAAGTGACACCTGCAGAAATGACGTACCGTTTGACCAGGGTGTGTGTTTGTCAGACGTACGGGGATGTGTTTGTTTACTCATGCGACAAGCGTTTTGTTAGTAAAACTTTCCCTTCTTTGCTTTATATTACTTAATTACTTACGGCAGCCATGAACGGCGCTGTTTTTGCAGAAGTACAAAAGTTTTTAATCAGTCAATGGAGTTCCCCTTGTACTGGACTGGTTTGTTGCACATGGATGGATGCTATCTATCATGATGTTTTATTTCTGTTTATTATGATTATTTATTTATGAAACTAACTATTTTGTCTTCAAAAATTTAAAAAGTTTCGAACTTTCAGACCTGAAATATTAGTATAAAATATATTTATATTTTTTCTATATTCAAGGTACTTATTTATGGCAAATACATCATTCATTAATTTTTATCAGGGTTCCCCACAGCGGAATGAACAGCCAAATATTCCAGCATATGTTTTACACAGTGGATGCCCTTCCAGCTGCAACCTAGTACTGGGAAACATCCATAACCTCTGACATTCACGCACACTCATACATTACATCCAGTTTAGTTAACCTTATTCATTCATTCATTCATTTTCTTTTCGGCTTAGTCCCTTTATTAATCCGGGGTTGCCACAGCGGAATGAACCGCCAACTTATCCAGCATTTGTTTTACACAGCAGATCCCCTTCCAGCCGCAACCCGTCTCTGGGAAACATCCATACATTCTCATTCACACACATACACCACGGACAATTTTAGCTTAACCAATTCACCTGTACCGCATATCTTTGGACTGTGGGGGAAACCGGAGCACCCGGAGGAAACCAACACGAACTCCACACAGAAATGCCAACTGACCCAGCCGAGGCTCGAACCAGCGACCTTCTTGCTGTGAGGCGACAGCACTACCTACTGCGCCACCGTGTCGCCGTTAACCCTATTCACTTATACCAAATATCTTTGGACTGTGAAAGGAAAACCGGAGCACCCGGAGGAAAACCAAACATGTAAACTCCACATAAAAATGCCAGCCAGGGACCTTCTTGCTGTGAAGCGACAGTGCTAACCACTGAGCCACTGTGCCACCATGGCAACTACAGAGAACTGATAATAACATTTTTAGACCAGTATATAGTATAACTATAATATCTGTAGTGTTTAAGTATGAATACAGAATAAAGTAGTAAATGTGGAAATGATTGTTATATCAATATGTTCATAAATTTGGGGTTTGTTGAATTTTATAAATTTGTCTCTTATGCTTTGTCTCTAAGGCTGCATTCATCATAATAGAAGATACATTCAGAAAACAACTTAAATGTCAAATTATGTTAGAATTATAAGTAACTGTTTCTTTTTTATATGTACTTTAAAGTGTAATTTATTTCAAAATATAATTAGGTGCCTTAAAAAACATTGAGAAATATCTTATGCAGGCTGTGCTACATTTTTTTCAAGCCTTCTTTGATTAACAGAATTCAAAAGAAAAGAAAAACTTTTTTCTATTGTAACGATGCCAAATGGTTGACTGTCACTTTTGATCAACTTAACATGCAATCTTCTGAACAGCTCTTTTTTTAATATAAGCAAGCTGAAATGAAGCCCAAATATAATCACATGCTTTCTGAGTCATTTATTTTGACCTTGCCAGGGTAATATTTCCGTGTAGGTTCATTCATCGTACGTTCGAGAGCAGAGTAAACTCATTGCCTGCTCACTTATTCCATGTTCCGTCCCCTAAATGTTTTCAGTTTGTGGAGGAAGCGCTGTCATATCCAGGAGGAAGTATGACTCAGCCCGCTTGCATTTTTCAAGGCTGATTCAGCTTTGCCAAGGAAACGGGGTCTTCAAAGTAGTTTGAGTGCCAAGAAAGTGACACCGATCCCTTTTGTGGTCACATTGTGCCGGGTGGCGTTTAGCAGGCGTCGAGGTGTCAGTCCAGAGACGCTGCTGGAGAACAGAGCTGTCACTTCTGCGAGCATCTGAAAGTCTGCGTCAAGAAGCAGGGAAAGACAGAGCGGATTTACCCTGGTTCCCTCATGCCCTCTCTTGCTTTCCTCTTCCTCTTCAGCTCTCGGGTTTCAGTGCTTCAGCATTGCCTTTAACTCTTTAGACACCAGAACCTTGCACTTCTGTCAGAACTTTGTGTTGGGACGCACAAGAGATGTTACAAGCTGAAATTTCTCTTTGTTAAAGAGTTTGTGCTCCAAGTGAGGGATCTAAAAGATTTTATTAAAGAAAGAAATGATTTTATTCAGCCAAAACTCATTACATTGGTCAAAAAATCCTAAAAAAAGGGATCATGGTTTCTGTAAATAAATATCAAGCAGCCCAACTGTTTTAAGTAAAATGAGATTTTGAGCAAAATAATTTATGCCAGGATTTTTATCAGTGATTATTCATGGGTTGGCAGCCATGATTGATGCTGTATTTGCAGAAGTGCAAAAAGTTTTTAATCAGTCAGTGGAGTTCCCCTTGTACTGGACTGGTTAGTTGCACATGGATGGATGCTATCTATCATTATGTTTTATCTTATTTTTTTTTATTATTATTATTTATATATGTAGCTAACTGTTTTGTCTATTTTTCCGGCAGCTAGCTCTCTGCAACTGTCACATGGTCGCCCACTGAAGCTAAGCAGGGCTGCGCCCGGTCAGTACCTGGATGGGAGACCACATGGGAAAGCTGGGTTGCTGCCGGAAGTGGTATTAGTGAGGCCAGCAGGGGGCGCCCAACCTGCGGTCAGTGTTGGTCCTAATTCCCCAGTATTGTGATGAGGAGTCTATACTGCTCAGAGAGCGCCGTCTTTCGGATGAGACATTAAACCGAGGTCCCGACTCTCTGTGGTCATTAAAAATCCCAGGATGTTCTTTGAAAAAGAGTAGGAGTTTAACCCCAGCATCCTGGCCACATCTGCCCACTGGCCTCTGTCCACCATGGCCTCCTAACATACCCATATCATAATTGGCTTTATCACTCTGTCTCCTCTCCACCAATCAGCTGGTGTGTGCATGGTCTGCAGTCTGGCGCACAATGGCTGCTGTCGCGTCATCCAGGTGGATGCTGCACACTGGTGGTGGATGAGGAGATCCCCCCATTGTGTAGTGCCCAGAAAAGCGCTATATAAATGTAAGGAATTATTATTATTTTAAAATGTGAGTGTAAATATTGTTTTGATTATATTTATGCAGAAAATGACAGATGTTCAATTTAAAATATTTCATATTTTCAACTTTCAAATGTTCAGACATGAAATATTGGCATAAAATATATACACATATACAAGCAGTATAACTGTTAATAAACTGTTTATATAAAATGTTAATAATATGTTAATAAAATGAGATTTTGAGCAGTAAATCATATCATATTACATTTTATCATATTACATTATGTACATATTACATATTACATATCATATTACATTATTACATTAAAATAGATCAAAATACAAAAAAATAAAAGTCATTATATTGCACAAAATTACTGTTTTTTATTTGCTTGCTTTTTATCATGTATATAACTTTCAATACTTTTTAGTAAGAAAAAACGAAAAAGATCATGTTGATTTCATCAAGTTTCTTTCAAGCTTGACAGAAAGAGGAATATTATTACTATTGACTGTGCTTACTATTTTTTAAATATATATGTGCATGTTCTTTTTAATGTGAACTTTAAAAATGCTTTGGCAGTACATTTGTAACATTTGGCATGCCAGTAAAGCAATTATTGAATTGAATTGAATTGAATTGAATTGAATTGAATTGAATTGAATTGAATTGAATTGAATTGAATTGAATTGAATTGAACTGAATTGAATTGAATTGAATTGAATTGAACTGAATTGCATTGCATTGCATTGAACTGAGAGACAGACACAGAGAGAGAGAGAGAGAGAGAGAGAGAGAAATAAAACAAATAATAAAATAGAACTGCATTTTTTGTAATGTAATTTTGATGATATTAAAGATTTCAAGAACAAACAAAAACAAGACATGATTGTTTTACACTTTTTGCCTTACAAGAAAAGCACATATATTCGTAAATCAAATGGTGAGTTTTATTTCATTTTTGCATCCAGTTTTTTTTTTTTTTGCATTCAGCACAAACTCACTACACACAAAAGACAGAAAGAGTTCACTGCCAATGCTTGATCCTGAAGGCACCTGCTAGAGGCTGTGTGTGAGTGTGTGTGAATATGTGTGTGCGTGTTTCATTTCTCAAGGCCAAAACCTTCACAAGATCCTTTTAGCTGTGGAGCGATGCCTCCCTTTGGGATGTGTTCTGCTGTCCCAAAGCCTGGCATCCATAAATGTGTTGAGGGGGAAAATGTTTTCTCAAGAGATGAACCCTCAGGATCTCCACTGTACTGGAAAATAGGCTCTCAGCTGATTCACATAGACACACACACAATCAATCGCACACATCCAGAAGTGTGTGTTGTAATGCTGTAATGCAGGGTAGTCGCTAGGCAACAGTCTTACTCTTAAGCTACTCGAAACAAAAGGACACACTCAAAATCTTGCTGTGTGCCGAGTTGTGGAGGATCTTCAAATAAAGGAGAGTGAGAAGCTCTAAATCACACATTCAGCTTCTGCACGGCTGTCGCTCCAGCAGGCATTAAAGGAACACTTCATCCAAAATCACATTTATATCATTTACCTCAGGGATTTTTTACAATTGCACAAGTGTCCCTGGATGTGATTGGAGAAAAGCCAAATCTTAAATAATTACGTAATTTCATAAATATGAATAAAACCACAACAATAAGCAAACATTGACAATCCATTCGTTTACATATTATTTTAGTAACCGCATTTATTCAAATACTTACAAATGAGAGATACAGAAAGGGATTTGTCACATATAATTACTAGACATTATACAAATGCTATTTACTCTATTCACACTTTATTAGGTATACCTGTCGAACTGCTTTTTAACGCAAATTTCTAATCAGCCAATCACATGTAAGCAACTTGATGCATTTAGGCATGTAGACATGGCCAAGACGAACTGCTGCAGTTCAAACCAAGCATTAAAATGGAGAAGAAAGGGGATTTAAGTGACTTCATGGCATGGTTGCTGGTGCCTGACGGGCTGGTCTGAGTATTTCAGAAACTGCTGATCTACTGGGATTTTCACGCACAACTATATCTAGGGTTTACAGACAATGGTCCGAAAAAGAGAAAATATCCAGTGAGTGGCAGGTCTGTGGGCACAAATGCCTTATTGATGCCAGAGGTCAGAGGAGAATGGCCAGACTGGTTCCAGCTGATAGAAAGGCAACAGTAACACAAATCACTATGCTTTACAACTGAGGTATGCAGAAGAGCATCTCTAAGCACACAACACGTTGAACCTTGAGGCGGATGGGCTACAGCAGCAGAAGAACACACCAGGTGCCACTCCTGTCAGCTAACAGCTGAAAACTGAGCCTACAATTCGCACAGACTCATCAAAATTGGACAATAGAAGATTGGAAAAACGTTGCCTGGTCTGATGAGTCTCGATTTCTGCTGCAACATTCAGATGGTGCGCTCAGAATTTGGCGTCAACCACATCAAAGCATGGATGTATCCTGCCATGAATCAACGGTGCAGGCTGGTGGTGGTGTTGTAATGGTGTGGGGGATATTTTCTTGGCACACTTTGGGCTCATTAGTACCAATTGTGCATTGTGTCAATGCCACAGCCTACCTGAGTATTGTTGTTGACCATGTCCATCCTTTATGACCCCAGTGTAGCTATCTTCTGATGGCTACTTCCAGCAGGATAGCGCGCCGTGTCATAAAATATGAATCATCTGAAACTGGTTTCTTGAACATGACAATGAGTTCACTGTACTCAAATGGCCTCCACTGTCACCAGATCTCAATCCAATAGAGCACCTTTGGGATGTGGTGGAACGGGAGAGTCGCATCATGGATGTGCAGCCGACAAATCTGCAGCAACTGCGTGATGCTATCATGTCAATATGGACCAAAATCTCAGAGGAATATTTCCAGTACCTTGTTGAATCTATGCCATGAAGGATTAAGGCTGTTCTGAAGACAAAAGGGGGTCCATCCCGGTACTAGTAAGGTGTACCTAATAAAGTGGCTGGTGAGTATACATTTTTAGCTCTCTTGAACATTAAGACAAAAAACACACATCTAAACAAACAGAGACTTGTCAATGCACCTATATGTTGCTGCTTTTCTGGTGCTTCTATTATCCTCATATGTAAGCTGCTTTAGATAAAAATGTCTAATAAATTATTAAATATACATATAAATTAGGGCTGTGTGATAGTAATGTGCAAGAATGTTAATAATTCAGTATTCAATAAGCGATTTAAATATTTTCACACATCAGATAAAACTGATATAACCAGAATATGTTTGTATTATTTTAGGGAAAAGAAAGCGTGACTACATCCTCTGAAATTGAACAGTCATGTTTAACTGATGCATAAAACATATCAGATATTTAAAAAATGATAACTAACAAAGAATAAATAAATAAAACTTTAATAAATACGTAAGTAAATACCATACTGTAAGTAAAATACCACTTGCGGTTACTGCCTCATAACAGGTATAGTTTCATTAACCTGAAAACATCAAGAAAACAAAAACCCTTGAAACTTCGCTGTCTTTCGTGGTCATATTACAGCATCTATACTGAAATTATTTCCGATTTCTTTTCTGTCCAGAAAACTAGTATGTTCACGCTGCTTACACTAAAGAATATTCGTATAATCACTTTTCATATCAGCAGTTTTTCATATTTTGTGATTCATGTTTTCATTTTTCTCTCTCGTTTATTTATGCTTTGGAATTGTATTATGGGACCTTGATCTTTCTTCTGACAACATTTAACCTTGAAAAGTTATGAAAAGTGATTTATTAACAGTTTTAATAGTTTTAATTGTCTGGTTGATGTTGTATATTATTGTGCATAAGTCTTGTAATAAACTGCCAGTGCATTTTCTGTTATCTTACAGACTTATTTCTCCCTTTATTATTTCTCTTAAACATGATTTTATTTTAAGGTAAAAGTCACTTTGCTAAAACTGTCGAGTTGTATTGTTAAAGTAAGACAAAAAGTCAACTGAGCCAAGCTCAAAGTCCCATAATGGAAGACACAAAATATGAAAACTGTTAATTAACAGATATTATTTACAGTGTAGATTCTGAGATGCATATTGACATGTAACTACATTCAAACAGCCTTTCAGAGGGTGTACTAATGATGACGCACAAAGTTTGCATTAAAATCCCTGTTGTAAACCATTACGATATGTATATTGTGTTATACGCATTTGCAACGTTTTGATAAGATTGTGAAATATTTTTAAGTAAATGTACAACAAATTAACAAATCGAATTAGCATAATTAAATCAACAATCACCAGCAAATAAATATTCTCAAACACTTACTCTATAGATGGTAAAAAGACATTCAGACCGAAGGGGGGAAAAAAAGTGTAAACCCTGTACGGTGGCCTCCTGTCATGTGGTGTTCATTTCTGTCATGCCTTCTTCCTCTATTTTATCTATCAATGATGGTTTCTCTCCCCTCCTCCTCATATTGCACAACAGCTTCCTTTCTGCAGGGCTAAGAGTATGAATGAAAATCTAACTGGTGTCACATGCCTCTGGCGGAGGTCAGACGCTCCTGACTGCTGAGCCTCGTCTTCTGCTGTCACTGCTACTGTCCTGCTGGAGGCCATCAGAGACTCGGCTCGGGTCGATCAGTCAGATGGACAGCAAGACAGACAGGTTGACAGATATACTAATAAAAACAAAAAATTGCATATTGCGATATAAGTCATCTTATATTCTGATAACAATACAGTATATATCACAATACAGTACCATTCATTCATTCATTTTCTTGTCGGCTTAGTCCCTTTATTAATCCGGGGTCGCCACCGCAGAATCAACCGTCAACTTATCTAGCATATTTTTACGCAGCGGATGCTCTTCCAGCCGCAACCCATCCCTGGGAAACATCCACACACACACATTCACACTCATACACTATACGGACATGTCTTTGGACTTGTGGGGGAAACCGGAGCACCCGGAGGAAACCCACGCAACCACGGGGAGAACATGCAAACTCCACACAGAAATGCCAACTGACCTAGCCGGGGCTCGAACCAGCGACCTTCTTGCTGTGAGGCGAATTTGCTAACCACTAGGCCACCGTGGCGCCCACAATACAGTACCTTTCCTTTAAATTCTATAAATTATTAGTTCATATATACAGTATACTTTAAATATATAGACCACATGTAAAGGACATTTTTAAAAATATACTCAGAAATGTGCTTATCCATATGTGATCATATTTCTCATTATTTAGAACAAATATAGTTGAAGTCAGAATTATTAGCCCCCTTGATTCTTTGTATAATATTTCCCAAATGATGTTTAACAGAGAAAGGAAATTTTCACCGTATGTTTGATAATATTTCTTCGTCTTAAGAAAGTCTTGTTTCGTCTAGAATAAAAGCAGTTTTAATTTTTTTAAAGACCATTTTAGGGTCAAAATTAATAGCCCCTTTAAACAAATTTTTTTCAATAGTCTACAGAACAAACCATCATTATACAATAACTTGCCAAATTACCCTAACCTGCCTAGTTACCCTAATTAACCCGGTTAAGCCTTTAAAAGTCGCTTTGAACTGTATAGAAGTGTCTTAAAAATATGTAGTAAAATATTATTTACTGTCATCATGGCATAGATAAAAGAAATCAGTTATTAGAAAAGAGTTATTAAAAAATGTGTTGAAAAAAATCTTCTCTCCATTAAGCTGAAATTCGGGAAAATAACAGGGGGGCTAATAATTCAGTGGGGCTACTGATTTTGACTTCAACCTTATGTGATTAAGAATGTAAAAAAAGTTTGCAACTTTCTCATGATGCTGTTCTTCATGTTTCTGTCTGCATCCCGTAATGGCGTGTAATATTGCACTCATATCAAATATGTTAAAATATTATCATAATCAGTGCAAAATTTTTGTGGTGCCACGGTGGCATAGTGGGTAGCACATTCGCCTCACTGCAAAAAGGTTGCTGGTTCGAGCCCCGGCAGTTGGCATTTCTGTGTGGAGTTTGGATGTTCTCCCCGTGGTTGCGTGGGTTTCCTCCGGGTGCTCCGGTTTCCCCCACAGGCCAAAGAATTGTGGTATAGGTGAATTAGGTAGGCTAAATTGTCCTGGAATTTTTGTGTGGAATTTCTGATGTCCTCCCCATGTTTGTGTGGGTTTTCTAAATTGACCGTACTGCATGAGTGTGTGTATATGAGAGAGTGTATGGGTGTTTCCCAGCATGGAGCTGGGTTGTGGCTGGAAGAGCATCTGTTGCGTATAACATATGCCAGAGTAGTTTGGGGTTCATTCTGCTGTGGCGACCCCTGATAAATCAGGGACAAGGCCAAAGAAAAATAATAACAAAGTGCTCAAACATACAGTATCTGTTTTCTTCTCATAGTTGTGATGTTGCTTTTATAGTTTAGTACAGGTTTGGAAATGGATCTCCTTGCACTATAAGATTTCATAAGCCTAGCAACAGTATTGGTCCAATATTCGGGAACTTTCATTGTAAAATATCTGTTAAAATTTGCTTTAACCTTTCATCAGAGTTAAACCCTGAAGTGTTACTAAGGATTATTACAAGACTTTGGAAATTTTATGACTTAATTTATTGTAAATCAATGTCAATGAAGTCAGCATATATGGTTCTTTGCACTGTAAATGGGTAAAAATAATATGAATGCTTAAGACTTAATGGATCAGTTTTTATGTATTTTTTGCCTGAATTAGAAGAATATGCTTCTAGTCTGCTACTGTGGTAGAAAAGCTACTCTGACTCATTGGAATACATGCCTGTAACCATTATTATTATTATTATTATTATTATTATTATTATTATTATTATTATTATTATGTCATTATTTTTTATATATATATACATTTTTAATTATTATTATTATTTTTTACTATTATTATTATTGTTTTATTATTATTATTATTATTATCATTATCATTATTATTATTATTATTTAGTTTTATTTCTTTTGCAAAAGTTAGTACATAGATATCGATTATATACTATAATAGGTATAGAACTTATTTTACTTACAGTCACATTTTTTATTAAATGAATAAATGAACACTTGGTTGCATTTTTCCTTTTAGAGAAGCAAATCTAATGAAAGGCTATAACAATGACATAGTTTGTATCCTATTCATGAAGGTCAAAGGAAACTTGATGTTACTCACAGTGACTCCTGTTAGTCTAATTTAACTTCATAATGACAAGACTGTCGTCAAACCTCATTTCTGGTGCAACATTTAATTTAAACTAGATTTTCAATTACAAAGCAAAATGTTTGTACTGACTAATGCATGTAAGTGCTCATTTGTAGTACTTTTGGCTTTTTGTTTTGTAGCTTCACAGACATGCTCATTATGAATTGTTGTTACACAGAAACATGCTGTGATTAAACAAAATCACTCTTTTATGTTTCACTGAGAAATGCAGCATATCCATTTGGAATGACAAGAGGTTGAGTAAATAATGGCAAATATTTCCTTTTAGGATGAACTGTTCCTTTAAAAATATTTCTCTTCCGACAGACCATGTTTGGGGGTTTAACTGTGACACTAATAACTTCCTCTTTTTGGTTTTGAAACTAGATCGCAATCGAGATGGTTTTACGGAAAGAGATTTCATTATTATTAATATTGTATGCATTAGGGAATATCCTAAGAAATGTTGCAATGATGGCATTTCTGTGTGGAGTTTGCATGTTCTCCCCGTGTTCGTGTGGGTTTCCTCCGGGTGCTCCGGTTTCCCCCACAAGTCCAAAGACATGCGGTACAGGTGAATTGGGTAAGCTAAATTGTCCGTAGTGTATGTGTGTGAATGAGAATATATGGATGTTTCCCAGATATGGGTTGCGGCTGGAAGGGCATCCGCTGCGTAAAACAAATGCTGGATAAGTTGGCGGTTCATTCCGCTGTGGCGACCCTGGATTAATAAAGGGACTAAGCCGAAAAGAAAATGAATGAATGAATGAATGAATTGAATTGAATTGAATTGAATTGAATTGAATTGAATAAAGCAGCTCTTTAAAAGCTCTGTAAATGCAGCGCCTCAATTGATCAGCTATATAGAGCAGTGATGTCACAGCACAGACTTGCTTCTATATTAAAGGACCATTAACCCTTGACTGCTGACCTCTTCTCAGATGTCCAGTCATATTCACTTGCATCACCTCTAACCTGCAGGCTCATAGATGACTGCATTTATATTTTTAGTAAAGCCGTGTTCACCAGAAAGGCAATTGCCGTCATGTATGCGCTGCTCTTTTGGGATGCAGAATAGATAGACACTTTGTGTGGATTTTTGTATGATATTTGTTTTGTGTTTGTGTGTCTGATGTGTCGTTGCAGTAGCAGGATGTGGTCAGGAATGTGCACACCTTGGATCATGACAGATAGAGAGAAGGAAGGAAGGAAGGAAGGGAGTGAAAGAGGAAGTAAAGCACATCCGACGTGATCATCTGGGCTTGAGGATCTTCTTCCCCATGTTGGTTCTGGATGCTCATTGATAAATCACACTGCAGCTTTTACAGGTGCGACGTATTGTTCATCTTTCATCTGATGACTGTGAGACCACAATGGGGAACTTCAAATAACATTTCACTTTATAGCTTTTAATGGTTAAGGTTTAATCCTTCACACACATACACATACAGTTGAAGTCAAAAATATTTGCCCTACTATGTTTTTATATATTCATTCATTCATTCATTCATTTTCTTTTCGGCTTAGTCCCTTTATTAATCCGGGGTCGCCACAGCGGAATGAACCGCCAACTTATCCAGCATTTGTTTTACGCAGCGGATGCCCTTCCAGCCGCAACCCATCTCTGGGAAACACATCCATACATTCTCATTCACACACATACACTATGGACAATTTAGCTTACTCAATTCACCTGTACCGCTTGTCTTTGGACTGTGGGGGAAACCGGAGCACCCGGAGGAAACCCACGCAACCACGGGGAGAACATGCAAACTCCACACAGAAATGCCAACTGGCCCAGCCGGGGATCGAACCAGCGACCTTCTTGCTGTGAGGCGAACGTGCTAACCACTCGGCCACCGTGGCGCCCGTTTTTATAAATATATTTCCCAAATAGAAATTCTGAAGTGTTAAACAAAGCAAGGAATTTTCCACAGCATTTATTCTTCTGGAGAAAGTCTTTGTTTTATTTCAGCTAGAATTAAAGCAGTTTTTAATTTTTGTAAAAACATTTAAGGGTTAATATTATTAGCCCCCTTAAGCAATATTCTTTCGATTGTCTACAGAACAAGCCATCGTTATACAATGACTTGTCTAATTACCCTAACTTGCCTAATTAACCTAGTTAAGCCTTTAAATTTGCACTTTAAGCTGAATACTAGTATCTCGAAATATATCTGGTAAATATTATGTACTGTCATCATGGCAAAAATAAAAGAAATCAGTTATTAGAAATGATGACTATTATGTTTAGAAATGTGTTGATAAAAATCAACACATTTCCGTTAAACAGAAATTGGGGGAAAGATATAGAGGGATGCTAATAATTCAGGAGGGCTAATAACACTCTAATAAATATTTATGTGTTATGAGATTTTAAATCAAAAGTCTATATTAATATTAATGAGCTTGAAATATATATATATTAAAAAAATCTAATATATATTAAGTCATCAAAAGTGACTAAAGTTACCAAAGATTTCTGTTTTGAAAATACTGCTCTTTTGAAATGAATCTTCTTCAAAAAACCTTAGACCCTAAGACCTCTTTTGAACAGCACTATGAAAATTAGCTGATGATTATCTAAAATACAAACACAGAAAAGGCTTAAATATGAAGCACATTTTTATTGCCTTTTGTTTAATTTTTTTTATTTTTTGAATCTTGTAGTTTGTTACCTTATTTGATCTTATTTAGCATCTTATAATTATACACATTGTCTGCCCTAAACTGCATTGATAATACACCAAAACCACCAAACAAAAAAATGTAAAATATACAATAGATTACAACATTTTTTTTTGTGGGTTCTTGTGGGTTTATGGAAATGTCTGGAGAAAAGCATAAAAAACATACAAGTATTTAAAAATGAAAATGAAAAATATGAATACTATATAAATATAAAAAAAATTGGATGAAAAGTAATGAATAAATCAGAGATAATATACAATATAAGTCTAAAATATAAGATAGGTAAACACACATTGTCATAAAGGTTAAAAAAGAAACTAATAGATACATAAATGTAATAATAATACAAACTTATTAAAATAAATACGTGAATAAACGCAACCAGTACTGTGATAACTTTAACATATCTTGGTGTTAAAACATGCATTTTCAGTAAATCTATACCAGTAAAAATAGCTAGATAAATACAGTACTGTGAGTAGAAAAAGCACATAATAGAAGCAGTAAATAACATTGTAAATAGGCTCTAATTAGCTCATGATCAAGACACATTTTCTTAATTGTTTTTCATTTCTGTTTTAGTTTTTTTCATAATCATTTTAGTAGCATTAATAATAACCTTTCAAGCTACAAACTCTTTCTTGAATTAGTTTTACGCTCCGTGCCATTTTAAAACTGGACCCACAAATGTGTTTTTGACCCAGAGCTTCTCGTCAGTGTGGTCTCTCTTTCTCTCTCTCTCTCTATTTCTCTCTCTCTCGCTCTCTCTCTCTCTCTCTCTCAGTTCAGTTCAATTAAATAATTGCTTTATTGGCATGACAGATGTTACAAATGTATTGCCAAAGAAATTATAAAAAGAACATGCATAGTAGTATAGTATTATAATATATAGTATAATAATAATAATAATAATAATAATAATAATAATAATTAGATAAAAATACTAATAAAATAATAAATCAGAACGAACTCTACATTTAACAATCAACATTAATGGATAAAACAGTAATGATAAATAATAATAATCAGAATATTTACAATGATTCGTTTAATCTATGTGTGTGTGTGTGTGTGTGTGTGTGTGTATGTGCGTGTGTGCATGCGTGCTTGCTTGCGTGCGTGCGTGTGCGTCTCAAATCATTAAATTCATTTCAAAAGAGCTTTATTGGCATGACCTTTTGAAGTATTGTCAAAGCAATGCAGATTGCATAATGAATAAAATCATAAAGTAATTATACACTACATGTATACATACTGAACAAAAACACAATTAGAATTTAGATAAATACAGTCTGAAATGAAAAAAGTCTAAATAATGTCTAATATGAGGATTGAAAAGATAATGAAAGAGAAAACCACGTTATTGAAATATAACTAAATACAATACACAACTGTGCATTCATTTAGATGAGTCTCTCATTCATTTCCCTCTCTCTTTCTGTGTGTATACTAAGCCCATTTCCACCCAGTCAGTCTGCGGCGGTCATGAGAGCAGCACATGTGTATGTGTGTGTGTGTGTTTTGTACCTGCAGGATAAAGGCTTAAAGCAGGACAAGACTTGCCGCATGTTGATGGAGGAGTGTATGGCTTTGTTAAAGCTTCGTAATGCAGACAGAATGCAGTGCCACCCACACAAGGGGCCGCCAGAGATGCCAGGCGCTCACACCAAACCCATGGTGAAGTCGGTAGGTGCAGGTCTGACTCATATCAGGGTTTGGATGCGAGACGTCAATCCTGAGATCTGCCCAAAACTCCTTTATCATACACAGCAAATGATCCATGTTACCTGGCACGGATGTGCTGCTTCTCCTGTGCTGATTCACATGACAAATATGGACTTAAAACTAAGGAAATCTTCACAAAAAGGTGGAATTCGGCTAAAAATGTTTTATTAATTCTCTCTATTTACTCATTCTTAACAATTGCCCTCTCCTGTAATTACCAACCTCAATGACTGTATTTATTCTATTAAAGAGGAAAAAATAGATGATTCAAAAATATTTTATGGTACTAAAATTCACTTTCATTGTGAGACATTTTTTTAAAAGATACTAGTACTAATCTCCTAAATTACTGTTCTCCCAATGCGTTATCATAGTTCAACAGTAAACAGTACAATCACTGTATTTATTAGACTATGTTAATGTTTTACACCTTATAATACACTTGCTTACACTTTACAGCATCAATTACTGTACATGTTATTTTTACATTTTCACTTAATCACAATGGTATGAAATTATTACTTCTGGCTGAATAAATAATAAAATAATAATGAATAAATGATGAATAAACAATGGAGGAAAATTACTGCATATGAAACAAATATATCAAATTTGTTTCATTCAAATTAGAATAGTAGTTTTGTGCATTATTGATTACCATACAGGTCCTTAGCCAGCCTGGTCAAAAGGTGTTTTTTCTTCTCAAATAGTGGATCTTTTTGGGGTTAATCACCTAATTTTCTATTTAATTATGAGATTTAAATACTGCATTTTAAGCACTTACTTTTAGCTGAATTAGCTTGTTGCATGGTCATCATAATCGCATGTTTTAATGTACTTAAAACATTTCCTAAACATTCAGAACAAACGAACATGAATACATACTTATTTTTAAAATACAAATTTATCATATTACATCATTAGAAAAAAACGCAGGAATCTGTTAAAGTTTTAAATTAAAAACTGTGGCCTATTGTCATTTATTAGGCGAATAACAAAATGGGCAGCACATTTAATCAGAATTTGGCCATTTGAATAATACAAATTAAAACATAATAATAATAGTAGTAGTAGTAGTAGTAGTAGTAGTAGTAGTAATAATAATAATAATAATAATAATAATAGCAATAATGTAGAACTTCACGATTTATCTAGCCACTCTTGAACATGAAAATATTCTCTTTGAATATTTAAGGATAGCAGCATAAAAAGTATTTCAATTATTTTTAATATGAGCCACTTTTGGTGCTTTACATCTTTTTATCGGTCATCTTTTGTTTCAAGAATAAGATTTAGAATAAAAGTAACTTGTAAACTGTTTTCTCTAATTAAAAACATTACAGCAGCGAAAAATTACTTCACTTACGTCAGGTTGTGTGTTTTCTTGCACAGCTGGATGTTGGACTGTTTTTCAATTGTGAAAAATAATTGTTTGCATTGATCAAAACTGATTAGCTGAAGTCACACAGAAGTAAAAGCCAGTGATTCCACTTGGTCTTAAAGCCTTTTTCGATTATTTTCACTATTTACAATGGCATAGCAGTCAAAATAAGACAAATGCAGGACAAAATTTGGACTGTCAGTGAGGGGTGGGTCTTTCGAACTACCCAAACCCCCCTGGCTATCGGTCTGCTATAAACATTTTTTTTTGTTTTGATTTGACTATTTAACAGTTTTCCACTTGTGAAATGTCTTCTTCATAAGTCTTTGCTTTGAAGTATTCAAGATTTACAACAGCTTAAGTTATAAATGTAACGTTCAGGTCTACGCTCCAAAAGTGGCGATGAAACAGTTAATAAATTGTAACTACTACAGAAATATTATGTAGTACCAACATTTTAGTACATCCATTTAATCTATTTTTTTTAAAGAAATCTGTCATTTTATACCACCTCAGAAACAGGAGTGTAAATAATAAAACTGTTAATGTTTGTTCAAAGTAAATGAACTAAGGTTATCAGATGCATTTGATTTTTTTAAAATGTAAAACATAAAAAAAACATGAATGTATTTGCATAATAAAATAATATTTTCCCATACTGTTATATTTATAAATTAACATTAACCAAAAAGTATTTTGCTATTTTAGTTGATTAAACTCAATGCATTAATAAGTATTCTTAATAATCAAAACCTTGTTTAACTGATTAAATGTTGTATTTATGAACCTGAAATGTGTAATTCTAGACTTATTTCCAAATCACATTTGTAGAACATTTAGTAATGTCTTAAGGGAAAGGGTTTGCTTTTGAGCAACAACCTCCAGGAGTATTAACACAATTTTTAAAAAATGAAAAGGATTTATTTGCCTATATAATCATTGGCTCTCTTTTCAGAGCATTTGGAGAGAGGCAGTTTTTCGCACCAAGCGCTCTCCGTCCAGGAATCCAGGCCTGGTCTCCATGGCACTGCCAGCAAGCAGATGGAACCAAGCGAAATGTAGAAACTTTCGTCAGTTTCTAATCTGCCCTTGGCACCGAGGTCCACATAAGCTGTGCCGATATCAAGAGATTCTTCATGAGTCACGCAGGTACTAAGGGAAAACACAACGCTCCTGTGAGCACTCTTTTAATGTGCGTTTTTATTATCCAGCACATTTGCACGCCAAAGAAAACCTCCAAAGTGCTTCTTAATGTCTCGTGTAAAGACACATCCAAGCGTGTGAACTAATAGCCCTATATAAACCACATGTCAAGTGCATGCTTGGGGTCTCCCGCTTTGCTTAAATGTAGCTTTTCTATATGGTATCACATTAAAGTCTAATACAAGGACTGTTTTTGAGGTGTAGAGGATTTTAGTAATGCATTTGAATAGATTCACTCTTCAGTGTGGTGTTGGGAAAGACTGAGATTATGTCAAACACTGCAGGTCAATATGGTAAAAAAAACAACAACTGCAATGATCACTGTACTTCCCCAGTTTATTTATTTACTTTTTCAATTACAAGGGATCTAAAATGTGACCCCAGACCACAAAACTACTCTTGCTGCAATAACCAAAAATACACTTATTAATACACTTGTTACACTCAAAGCTATTGATTTGACTTTTTTGCCAAAAAAAATCATTTTAATATTAAGCAAAGAATATGTTCATTGGAAGATATTTTATACATTTTCAACTGTAAATATATAAAAATGACATGTTTGATGATTAATGCCCATTGCTTAGCACTTCATTTAAACAAATTTAAAGGCAATTTTCTCAATATTTTGACTTTTTTATTTAGAAACCCTCAGATTACAGATTTTCAAATAGCTGAATCTCAGCTAAATTGCAATTTATGGCTGGTTTTGTCATCCAGGGTCACACGTTTTATTTTATATATGCAAATGAGACATTATTTAATGAAGTATGTGCTAATTGATTTGCATACAAGTCTAGCACAACAGTTGGAACATTGGATGACGTCAAGTTAAACATTCTTCAAAGGCATTTATGAACTACTGTATGTTGGGGAGTAACTGCTTACAAGCAATGATTTACATCATTTATTTAAAATTATGAAATGTTACTGAAATCCATAACCTATTACATTTCCAAAGTAGCTTTTACAGACATCGCTTATTAAAAACCCTGTTAGGTGCAAAAGTAATATGTCTAAATTGTTATTTGGAAAATAATTAGCTCCTGTTAAGTTACATAATTATACTATTAATTCTACTCACTATAATACTGTTTTATTTGGTTACACGTTTATTTGGTTTTAATTATTAATTTAGAAAGAATTAGTATTTATTTTTATCACTAGTTTACTGTTATTTTTTTATAACTATGGATGAATAACTTTAATGAAACTTTAATGAAATATGTGCAAGTTTGTATAAAATTTTAGCACCTCAACTGAAAAAATAGAAGAAATGTCTCTTTTTTTTAACATTTGAAGGATTTTATAGAGGGAATTTTGGGAATCTCGTTTTATCACTCCATAATTAGGACTATACTACAAAGAGATTTTTTTTGTAAAATTAATTGTTTAGCTAATTAGGTGTATTATGTATGAACATATTCCTCTGTAAAATTGTGGAGCTGTATGCCTATAAGTTCTGTTGAAGTAGAGATTCATGGCTCTCAGTGCAGGAGATAAACTCATTTTGACAAAATGACCTTTAAAAACTACAAACTGTAGTTGAAATCTACAAACAAATATTGGAAAGTAGTTTGGATGTTTTCTTTACATTAAAAAAAGCCTCAAACTGACTAAAAATACAATCTAAAAATCGACATCAGTGTTTATGAACTTTACTGGTTATCTAGGCATTACGCCACAGACCACACTCAAAACAACTACAGTACGTGTGCGTGTGTGTGATTTGCGGCGAGAGATGGTTAGTGTTGGCGGTCCGGATCTCCTGATGGAGTGACGTCAGTGTCGTGGGTCGACCTTCGCCTCCGCCCCGCTGGAGAAGAACCGTGTAAACGCGTCCCGATGGCTAGATAAACGCGCTTAATCTGCCGCTATCAGTCCTCGGCGTTACCCAAGGGAAGCCCATCAATTATCATTCCACAGCAGGCCAGCCGTGGCCCCGCGGGACCCCCGCTGATGTCATCGCACCGCACCACATATCAAAGCAGCCATTTACTTCCATTACACGCTATTCAGACGTTTACATTACTGGAATACTTGAGCCGGGACACTTTCCCCTCTGGAAATGTTAGTGCGAATCAACAGCTCTCCGCGAATCACTGGAGCGCTGCGACGTCAGAGATTCAGCTCACAAACAACAGAAGTGTTCTCGTCTGTGTGAAAAACAAACGCGCGGCGGCCATTTGTGATTTAATAACTGCTAATTTGCAGATATGAGACTTCCTGTAGCGCAACAGGTGTTTGATTATGAGGGGGAAAATATAGACGATTACACCTTTATTTATTTTTTAATGTGACATTATTACAGTGTAATTACAAAAAAGGTCATACTGAGTAATAATTACTTACACGTGCTTGATGGGATGTAATTTAGGTTTAGATATTTGTAATTACGTTTAATCCTCATATATTTTTAAATGAAATGTAAGTTTAAAATATGCTTTTAGGGGCGACGCGGTGACTTAGTGGTTAGCACTGTCAAGTTCCAGCTGGTTCGAGTTCCAGCAGAACCAGTTGGCATTTCTGCACAGCAAATTTGCCAGTGTACATTTTACACCACAGGTGCTGAATTGAACACTTTTCCAGTGTCTATACGAGTCCCACCAGCCAAGTGTCCAGGTTACACTTTCCAAAGTGTTGAATATATACACCTCTGCAGTGTAAAATATTTTACACCTGAAGTGTAAAAATGCACACCACATCAAACATTTTTTACACCTGCAGGGAAATATGTCCAGTGTACATATAACTCTACAGATGTTAAATTACACTCTCTTCTGTTGTACATAAGAGTCCCACCAGCCCAGAGTATAAGTTACACTTTAAAAAGGGTTGAATATATACACTTAAGCGGAGTATATTATTTTATACTACCATGTTGACCTTATTGACTCAGGCCCTGTTTACACTAGTGCGTTTTAGCATTAAAATGATCCGTGTCCACACTAGCGTTTCACCCAGCGTCTCTCAACAGATCTCCGTCTTCACTACGCCACCAGAAACGTATATCACGTGACATTCATGCACTCTGGGCATGCACATTTAAGTATGTGAGGAGTTTGCATGCTCTCCCCATGTAGGCGTGGGTTTCATCTGGGTGCTCCAGTTTCCCTCACAATCCTAAGATATGAGCTAGGTGAATTGAAGAAACTAAATTGGCCGTAGTGTGTGTGTGTGTGTGTGTGTGTGTGTGAGAGAGAGAGAGAATGAGTGTGTATGGGTGTTTACCAATACTAGGTTGCAGCTGGAAGGGCATCCACTGTGTAAAACATATGCTGAAATAGTTGGTGGTTCATTCCACTGTGGCGACCCCTGATAAATAAAGGGACTAAGCCGAGAGAAAATGAATGAATGAATGTGCTTTTTGGCCTTTCACTTACACAGCATGGCATTTTGAAAAGTTTTTGAAAGCAATATCATCGTCTGCGTGAATACAAAAACAGAACTTGTGTTATATAATACAGCATTTTTAGCCATCTTAGCAGATCCGTGTGATCTGGGACTGTTTAAAAAGCACTAAAATAATTAAAGCTCTAAAATGAAAACAGAAAAATGACAGCTTAAAACTCAGTTAAACCATTAATAAAACTAGAATCGCTGATCAATGCATGAAACAATGCATGTAATCCAGCACAAGTTATTTTTATTGTTAAAAATAATGTGTGCATGGAACATTAGTGTAAATATGTCATTTTAAATTAAGGTGTTACCAAACCAACTGATAAAACGTAAGATTTTATGAAAAGCATTGGGAAGTAACTGGTTACAAGAGATGACATTACATCATTTAATTATATAAATTAAATCTTATTGTTAACCTATTAAATTTAAAAGTAGCCTATAGGCACTAATAGTTACTTTTAATTAAGATTTTAAAGCAGTATAACATTTTATTTGAAAATTATATCCAAATTGTTTTGTTTTTTTAAAGTTACATAATTATACCAATAATTATTATATTATTACACATTTATGTAGTAGATTTCAAGTTTAAATCCTTCATTTTAAGTATTTATTTTATATTATTATTTTTTTATTATTATTATTATATTATTATTATTATTATTATTTATCCTTCATTTTATTGTATTTATGTGCTTATTGTATTATTTTAAAGTCATTTATGTACTTTAATTTTGGATAAAATGTATTTTATAATTGTTAAATGGTGTAATCATAATTTGAAAATCATGGAAATGTTTAATCTTATTATTAAAATTATTTTATTAAATTAATTATTATTTTTTACATGATTTCTGCTTTCCCCAAACTGTGAATTAAAAACAAAGCTGTTGATAGTTGTTCAAGCTGAATTAGCTAATGTTAAAAGCCAAAACTCATACAGGTGAGAGGGCTTGACAAACCACCTGTAGAAACACTCCTCTCTTATGCACCTAACACTTTATCTGAACTCCATCTTACTCAATAATGAAAGCGATGTTTATAAATGCACCACAATCATGTAGCACTGCTTGCTTCAACTTTAACTCTTGCACAATATTAAAACCTTAAATATCTCTTTTGCACTATATTCCACTTTAACACCTGTCTTGCACAACATTGTTCAGTTTCATGTAAAAGTACTGGTCTAGCCTGTCTCATGTCATGTGTATAGTTAAGTATCTTATATTCAATTCAATTAATCTTTATTTGTATAGCGCTTTTACAATGTAGATTGTGTCAAAGCAGCTTTCATTCATTCATTTTCTTTTCGGCTTAGTCCCTTTATTAATCCGGGGTCGCCACAGCGGAATGAACCGCCAACTTATCCAGCATTTGTTTTACGCAGCGGATGCCCTTCCAGCCACAACCCATCTCTGGGAAACACATCCACACATTCTCATTCACACACATACACTACGGACAATTTAGCTTACCCAATTCACCTGTACCGCATGTCTTTGGACTGTGGGGGAAACCGGAGCACCCTGAGGAAACCCACGCAACCACGGGGAGAACATGCAAACTCCACACAGAAATGCCAACTGGCCCTGCCGGGGATAGAACCAGCGACCTTCTTGCTGTGAGGCGAACGTGCTAACCACTCGGCCACCGTGGCGCCCTCAAAGCAGCTTCACATGCATTATAGTATATGTTTGTTATGCAAAGCTTTTTTAAAAGAGCTCCTATGTCCGATGATGTGTTTGTATTTATAATGAATCTATGTAGCACCGTTGTCCTGTGAGACACGACATTTCGTTCCTCTGTATGTCCACACATGTAGCGGAATGACAATAAAGCTCGACTTATTACTTAAATTATTATTACGCAATAATGAACATATTTTGTACTTATAGTTCATGTTAACTGATGTGACGAACTCATGTCAAAAACCTTATCGCAAATTGTTTTATTAACTAATTGTTTTATTCTTTTTGTGTGCGAGTGTGTGCCTTTCAATTAAAATGTAGCAGCCGTCAGACATTTGTCTCCCCATGGACGGCTTTGGGTTGCTGTGAATGGAGCGCTTCATGAGGAGTCACATGATGGCGGAGCGGACAGATGGGAAGTGGCTGTTCCTGGAGCAGCTCGACTGTGTTCTGCATGTTCCTGTTGTTTTATTGAAGTGTTTCCAGTATCCGCTGGCTGCACAGAGGCTCATCACCACCTGCCTCCAGATTCCTGCTCTGCAAACAGTAGTGTGAGGTCTGGAAACACCTGTGCCCGACTGCCATAATGACCTTCCTACACTTTCATTTCTCTTTTATTCTGCAGCGCTGATGCTGAAAAATCACTCTAGGCATCACAGCCATGCCATTTTGGTTCCTTAAGAACACTTCGGTGAGCATTTCTCAAAAGAGACATTTTTTTCTTAGTGTAGAACACTTCAATACCTGTCGCCTTAGTTTTTTTGGTTGAATTAAATGTATATTTCTAGTCATCTCGCTTGCTTTTTCACTGTTAACAGCAATTAGTTTCTTTAAGCAACAGGTTTACTGACATTTTTAAGTAAAAGTGACATGTTGACTTAAAAAAACAAACAAGTAAACCAGTTGAATCAGTCAAACTGACTAAAAATATTAAGATTAACTTCGCTTAACTTCAAAAATTTGATTAACAAAAACCTAATTCACTTATAAAAATAAGTCAAAGTAGCAAAATACTTTTGTTGCCATGATTGTTTTTGTCATATACAGTATACATTCTTGCAATGTAAAGGTTTTACAAAGAACCAACAATTGCAATAACATACTACTGTATAATTTTAAGAGTTCCTTTGACATTACACAATGCTGAGGGTAAACAACAGTATGCTTCTCCACTAATTAGGGCTATTAAATTTAAATAAATGATAGAATAATTCAATGCTTTATTTTGATGGACCCTTTAGACATTCTGTTGACTCAAGCAGTCATTAGAGTATTATTAGACTGTCTGCTAACACTTCATGTTGAAAGTCTCTCAACAAACATTCTTCTGACTTTAAGTATAACTTTGCAAGTGTGCGTCAGCTTAACTATAACCCTAAACTAAAATCCTGACAGTCTACTAACAGTCTAATGAGAGTTAGTTGACGTGTAGTTGCAAACTTGTCAAGGGAAGCTTCAGAATAATGCGTAAAGCTCTGATGCTGTTCGTGTGGCTGTCAAACATGGCATCAATTGAGTTTGGCCTCTTTTTAAAGAGATACTTGTTAATTTTTGTTTTTAAATATTTCCGAAATATCCTTAACTAATAATATATATATATATATATATATATATATATATATATATATATATATTCATAGCCGTAAATCTATTTATATTCTAAATTTGAGATGATCGCAAAACAAACTTCCAATTTCAAAGTTGTTGTTTTTTAAATTTTTTTTTGGTGAGGGTGGTTTCTGGATTAAAACCTATGTTGATCCTGGAACAACACTGCAATCAGCCAATCAGAATTAAGGGAGTCTTCTACCGTTTCTGTTAAGTTTAGGCTTACGGTTAGGTCTATGCACTTCTGCATGATTATTATCCATCTATTATTCCCCACAGATTTTTGGAATAATTTTGAGTTATGGTTGGGTTTAGGGGTAGTGAATAGGTATGGATTACTTTTTCGAACAAAAATGATGATCCAGGATGGCGTCGTATTTGGCAAAATCATGACGTTCATATATATATATATATATATATATATATATATATATATAAATAAATAAAACATAAAACATTTCTCCAAATCTGTGGTCTGATCTGTTTTTTATGTTTTACATTTTCCACAAACAACAGTTTATGGACCATTTTGAATAACCTTAACCTTTTTGAATCATGTCCATGACTTTTTTCCTCCCCTTGGCATTCACATAGCAAGCACAAAAAACAGAATAATGTACCAGACCATAGAGAATTTTGTTTTTTTTTTACCTAAAAGTTCAGTCTTTGTCTTTAGCGCCTGTATTGGGTCAAACAACTTTCTATGCAAATTTCTACTTCAGAATTCAACAAGCTTAAACTTTGGTTTCGTAATAAAACGTCTTCACATTCCCTCTCTCCATGGATGTCTGTGTGTGATTGCACCTTAACTCTGTGACCTAACTAGCTGCGAAAATGACGCACAACAGGACATTTTGCTGAATGTGTCATGTTTGGTAGCTCCGCCCACTGTTAAATTTGATTGGTTTATGTACAGTCCTGCTCCTGATTTTCTCTTCTGTGCAATAGTTTACCATGGTAGAACATAAGAACATACACATCCCTTCCCAAACATAGATGACACAGAAGAACCATTTTTGATTCATCGAAAAAGAAAAACTTTTTTTTTTTTTTTTTTTGTTGTTGTTCACAATAAAAACCTTTTGTGCTCTGAAGTTTCAATAGATGTCAAAGTTTCTTTGTAGAACTACTGATGCCGATAAAGATCCTTTATTTTAAAAGTGTAACCGTATCAAACTTAAACTGCTCTTTGGAGCTTAACAGCTATTTTTATTCTATGAAACTGCATTGTCACAAACCCACTGGACTGCTTTTACATTATTCAGGAATACAGAATATGCTGGCGTCAGATATTCGTTTCTCTATGAATGCATTACAAAAAAAAGACACCTGACACAAAGCAAAACTGCCAGAGATACACCGCTGTGCTCCTGCAAGGCATTTCTGTCAATATTGAAGTCAGATTGTGACTTAATGAACTGAGTTCTCTTCGGGCTTCAGGCTTTCTTCGGTTCTTCATTAGTTCGAATCCCTGAAGACATAACAGTACGCAATATAGGTAGATTTTTTTTGTATATTGCGTGAATGAAGAATTTTTCTGCTAACGTTTATTGTGTGTGTTGTGGGTGGGTGTATTCAGACACAGATGGGTAATAGTGATAAGAAGCTCTTCTGGGTGTACGGCTGAAATATCTTGGATGCCTTTTTAATCCCTGGTGAAATTTGACAGTCTGTCATTGGACGGAATCCGTGCAGCCCCTGCGAATATCAAGCTGAACCCACGGTAAGAATAAACACCAGCAGAAATAATTGGACGCATCACAGTTTGTATACTTTCAGTACTTTTATTGTATTTTATTGTCATAGTAGTTTGTTTTGCAGAAGCATTAAAAGACTCACCTATTTCAATTTATCAGCAGAGCAGAACTATTCAGCTGGCCCGAAACCCAGCAGACAATGTAGCTGTAGATTTAACCACACAGAAATCTACATTGTATGCCAGGTTCACGACAGCACAAAAGACTTCATCCTTCGCTCTCCCCCAAAAAATCCTCTGGATTCGACATGTCTGCGTGTTTAACTCTCATTATTTGTCAGCCTTCAGCAACTCAAAAACATTTCCAACAAAGACAGCCCCTTGTGACAGGCAAATCACAAAGAGAATGTGACATGTCGCCTTGTCCTTTGTTACCTAATCGCTAAAACCAAATCTTCAGCAGTCAAATAAGACACAATGTCTCATTCAAGCACATCTAAAAAATGATTTCTCAAAACTTGACACAATCCACTCACCTTTTTAAAAGCAAAAAAACAAACAAAACAAAAAACATCAGCAAATCAGTCTGGTGGAATAAATGGCCTGTTAGAACAACAACCCTTTTTAACCTCCATTAAAGAGCGAGTCCTATTCTGACAGGATGAAGTGCACGTTGTGATAACATACCACACAATCTGAAAGGAATGTGCCAACAGGAAGCAGAAAATGCCATCAGAGACCCAGTAGCCAGATGTAGCTGCTGATTGCGACACAGGATCTACACTGACTACTGAGCATCTCATGAGCACCCGAAAAAGCCACTGGCAGCGCTAGTCCACTCCAGACGTCCCGAACGCCTGAGGAACAGAGACAGAGAGCGGTTAGACAACCCCAAATCAACGTGTCTGCAGATCCACAGGATGACAACAGCCCTCCTTTTCTTTTTCACTCGCAGCACAGAGCACCAGGGAGGGGGAGCTAATCTCCCGATGGGCATTTTTAAGCATGGCGTTAGCACTCTCGCAAATATTTCTCATTCTTTCCCATTAGCCTGGAGGCAGGACTGCAGGCGGGCAGACACAGGCCGGTTTTAAAGCCGCTCATCACACCCTTTTTAGCCAAGCATTGTGTGCTTCTTCTAACAATCGCCATCGCGCCCTCATTCCACTTAGTGCTTTGGCACGCGTCCGTCCAGAGCACTTAATTCAAGTCTTATTAATTAGAAGTGGCTGCTTGTTAGCTGTCGAAGGTGTGCTTTGATTGGGTCATCATCTAATTAAATCATCCTCAGCTGGATAAACAAAAGAGTGACTCACTACATTAACAAGTGTAGAAGATTGTTGTATTGTTTGACAATGAAAGGCAATGGTTGCCTGTTGGACTGACAGTAGCGGTTTCCATCCACCTACTGTCAGGCGCGTTTTGGAATGTTGCATAAAAAAAGTGCTTAAAGAATAATCAAAGTGCACAGGAACTTTTAAAAAGTGTATTAAAAACTCGTGCACAACTGAATAGGATAAACCTTTTATTCCTAAGACAAAATGTGCATAAACTACAATGGAAACTGAATAAATTCCAATGTGCCCATCAAAAACTCATTTAATGTTGTTTTAATAGATCATGTGATGATAAATATAGGCATGATTGATAAATATAGGCATGATTGGATGGCATTAATGGACAGACCACCTCTCAGAAAGTCTGAAAACCCACCGATCGTTCATCTTCTGAGGGAGAAGTCATTTATAATATAAGGAAAAAAGGCCCACAGTGGCTTCTTCTACCACAGCAAATTTCATTTCGATATTTGCCATCAGTTTTTCAGGAAGTGATGATTTTGATTGGATGGAAACAGTGCTTTATTCGCAAATGTTTCATGTGATATTCCCGTTTGTGCACAAGTCTTATTGGCATCTTTGGAGGGAAAAAGCTATTGGGATGTGTATGTTGTAGGCTCTCTTCACACCCTCCTGTAAAAGCTCCAGCTTTGCATACCTGAGACCTTGTGACTGTATTGATCAAACATACTTTGACCAGCTGATGGTCACTTGACTTCAATTTTGCTCCATTAGGGAGTTCATTCCTAACCCGAATTCCAATCCTCTGCCCCGGTTTGACTGTGGGCAGCGTGAGGCCAGAGAACTACTGAGAGTATTTAGTGAACAAGAGACAATGGGTTGACTAAGTGTGTCTGGCTGACTTCTGGATTAACAATTAAGGGGTAAATCTTCCAAAAGGCAAAAATCATGTAATCTTTTAGAGAACCTCAAGATAGCCACAATGCTGAAAAAAAAATTGCTACAATGTGAAAAAAATAATAATAAATTAATTAGTGTTTTCCTGTATTTTGTGATTCATGGGGTCACTGTAAAAAGCGATTTGTTTTTTAAAATTACTATTATTATTATTTTTTAAGTGAGTAAATTTGTTGTCTCAAAAGCATCACATTGACTTAAAAATTGAGTAAAACAGTTGGAACAGTTAAGATGACAGCTTTATTAGTATAATTATGGACATACTTCATTTACTTAATCATTTTAAGCTAATGTGTTTACTCACTTTTTTCCCAACTAAATGCTTTTACAATGTGTTTTGCATTCAGTTAAAATGCATCATAGGATAGTAGGAAAGTTTCAAAAAAAAGATACATTTTTAGTTAATGTTTGAAATGAAATATTAGGTTATTCATGTAAATCACAGTAATAAATGCATAAATCCAGTAATAAGCTTCCAGTATTTTGTTCTGTTATTTTACAGATTTAGTTTAAATACAGGTTACCTTCTATTACATTTTTACCATCATAAATGACAATAAAAATCTCGTTGTTAAACTGCAGTGTTAATAGTTGTGAGAGGACACATCGAGGTCCCATAATGCAATTCAAAAGTGTAATTGCACTGAAAACACCCATCCCTTCAATCAAAAATGATGGCTAACTGTAGTTTAACAGATCTTTGTAATAGTGTAAAATAATCTTTCACTACTATGTTTAAATATAAAATAACTACATTTATTCACTTGTGTATTTATTTCTGTAAAAAAATCTAAGTATAAGTCTAAGTAATTTAATCTAAGTATTTTGGGAGTCACACCACATGATATTTTTCCATCTTGAAAATCTGAAAATTAATTTGATTTCAATTCAAAAAGTAATACTACTATCTGCAACTATTCTGGGAATGAATTAAATCAATAAAACACCTTCATTTGTTTTTATTCTACTTCAAATGAATGCTTTTCCTTTCAACTTTTAGTATGCTGAAAAAATTACAGCACAGCTTTTTTCAGCGTTGATAAGAAGACATTTCAGTTCGGCATATTATAATGAGTTTTGAAGAAAATTGCAGAGCTTTACATTTTCAACTATTTTAAAATACAAAGTTGTTTTAAATAACAAAGATTTGTTTGATCAGAACATTATTGAGCATGAGATTTAAAAAGATATATATAAAAGATACAATTCCAACCCCACATTTTTGAACAGTAGTACAGACAGATAAATTAAAAACAATGAGCAGATCACACCACTGACCCATATATCAAAAGTACAACAAAATGCTCTCAGTGTACCATGGTACAGCCACAGTCCCCTTTTGTAAGTGACTCTTGATGAAACAGTTAAGGCCATTTAGCAAGCAGTGAACTGTCATGTGAGACTGGCCTTAACAGAGCGGTGCTGGTAGAATAAACCTCTGTGTCGTGTCTCATAAACGTGGGCTTCGTTTATGCTAAGCTAAAGTTATGATTATGCGGTTTAAATGAAAAACTGACTGTCTGCCTTGTTGACCGTAAAGCGCTTTGGATTCTAGGCTTGAAAAACTCTGTCAAAATTCACTGCTCCGTTTCCAGAATGACAGCTGATGTTGACAGCTATATTGTTCCATTCGCTCGCATTTACATTCTCATTGTATTTTTTCTGGCAGCGTCAACAACGGGCTCTGAAAATGAATTGCATTAACGGACACTTTGTAAAGATGCGAATACAAAAGCCTCGCTTGTAAGAACTAAACAGTTTGTGTAATGAAGTACACATATAAATCCACCCATTGCTCTATTAAGTCTTCCTAATTTGTGTCTTATTATTTATTTTTTACATTTTCTAATGAGCGTGTGGCGTATAGTGGGGTGGGGGAGCGTGCCGTGAGGCTCTCGAGGGAGGTATGTGCTTCCTGCTCAAACACTATTGTCTGCCCCTGAGGAGAAGCCCCAGTCCGCGACTTCACATGAATGACCTGTAAACATTAGGAGAATTCCGGCACATTCCATTCATAACCGTCCACAGTCTCTGCTCAGCCCAAGGCTCTGCTAGTCAGCACAGAAGACACGGCTTGTGCTGCAGACACTGAAGGTCTTTTTAAAGTGCTGCAGCAGACATTTTTGCACATTTGAGATTAAAAGTGATTGAAATTTAAAGTGTAATCACTTTGTGCAGTTGCGCAGCATTCGTCTTTGAAAGTCTGAATGTAACAAAAATCCTTTCTGTTCAAACACTCTCTTCTTTTTTTTTGTCTCAGTTGGGTATTTTATAGCTATATATTTTTATGCTGTTGATGCTGAATAGGTTTGCCAATGTACATTTGCATTCAATCATTTATCTAAAGTGACTTATAAGAGAGAATGAAAGACAGACATCGAATAATCAGAGAGTAGCAGCATATAAATGCTTTGACAAGTTTAAGTTAGTTTAGAATTATTTTTCCTCCAAAACACAGAGAGGAGAGTGTGTGTTCTGCAGGTGGTTTTTGTCTCACCTGTGTGGAGCACACTCAGAATCGCTGTGTTTTTAGGAAGCATATGATACTTAAAACGTGAAACCTGGGTGTCGATATTAATGTCCTTAATGTTCCTAATGACTTACTCTTTATAACTGCATAAAACACTCTGTATCATGTTGGACTGACACTGTTTCAATTTTTTATAATGCACGTGAAGCTGCTTTGACACAATATACACTGTAAAAAGCGCTATACAAATAAAGATGAATTGAATTGAATGTCTTTGTGTGTATATATATATATATATATATAGTACAGTGACCTTGGGTTTCTTGAAAGGTGCTTTAAAAAATTAGAAAGTGTCAGCTGCATATGGAGAGGAAGAGTGTGTGTCTCTGTGCTGTAACATGACATTTGCTGCAATATTAATTTAGATATAATGTGAGCTTACCTAAATGAAGACTGATCATCATGTGATCTGAATAGACTCAGTCTTCTTAAATGACCCTGTAAGTAAAATGAGAGAGAAAAAGAGTTATTGAAGTTATATACGCAACTATGATGGTGATATCAGAAACAATACATTATTTTTATATAAAAAAGCTGACATCCACTGTCCACTGACATCAATATTGTAAAAGTGATGGCCACTTTTTAACCCCACACTCAGCCTATTTTTTTCCATGCACAAACAAGAGCTAAGAGAATAAAGGATGAAATGCTACCAAAGTCGTTGGACAAAAATGTCCAAAAATCCCAGCTTCACTATACTTTATAACTGCACTTTCCATTGCCACTGATCAAAGAGAGAAACACGCAAAGCATGACAGGTAAATTCATGATGTTTCTTAAAAAGCCAGGGCCTTTAGGTGGCCTTATGAACAGACATCAAAGTTACGACTCGTCAAAGCCTTGAGGGGGAACTCCAGAACGATATTTCTAAGAGACAATTTCTCTCTCGGCTCCATAATGAAAACCGAATCAAATAGCAAATGTGATTTATCTAGCGCCGCGTTTGATGAAAAATGTTCAGCAACATTAATGCTAATGATCAATCATTTCTAATGAAGACGTTCACTGCAGGCAGAGCCCAGATCACAGCAGGCTTTGTGTTTATTGATGCGGATCCAGATACCGGGGCAGGTCCAAAACCAGAACTGATGAGCCTCTGCTTGTACTACTCACTATTTACGAGACGTGGGCCAGAGCTGTCCTTTCAGGGGAAGGCTGAAGATTGGAGGGGAGGAGAAAGGGATGAGAGGAAGCTGCCAGGGTAACCTCCCCGAGCCGGGCTATTCCTGGAGCCCCAGCGAGTTTCAGTTGATGTGGGTTTCCTCCTGGCTGCCTGGGAGATGACTGGCCTGACCACATCCAGATTCTGAGAGGAGCAACAGCCGAGCCCCTGACCAGAATGCTGTCAACGTTGTCGGTCACCAAAAAGGAACTGAATCATTACCCATAGCAGCAGGAGGAAGGAGGGGAACCCAGGCAAGTGTGCTTCTATTTGTACATGCCAAAGCATTTGTAGAAAAGCACAAGCGAATCAATATGTGATGAATGATTCATACCTCCAAGAATCAGCACTGTAGCTTTTCAAATTCTAGCTGACGCCGAGGACTACTTTGCTGAACCGGAAATTTCAGAGGCTCACTTATAAGACGACCTAATACTATTTTCGATCTTTGAGGTGATAAGTCTGACAGCCGGCGCTCATGGCTTACAGCAAAAATCAATTTTCAACTGAAGGCTCCGGCTGTGTTTTGTCCTCGCCGCCTCTGACCTCCTACCTACACGGGGGCAACGCTTCTAAAGAAGTCTGGACTGCTTTCTGTCAATAGCAGCTGTTTGCTATGAACGTGGCCCTACTGAAAACAAGCACACTGAATGGGCCCCGGGCTTCATTCAAAACAAGGACAGATATCGCTTTCACCAAGAGGTGGTCTTCTGTCATTGAGAAAGCAGGAGGATTGGTTTTAAAGTCTAATTTGATTTAGGGTAAGTAACCGTGCCATACCAGGCTTGATGAGGGATTGCGTCTTGTTGATAATCAACCTCGATAGGGTTTCGGAGATACGATCAAACGTGGAGAGTTTGACTCAGACTCTGTGAAAGGTGTAAGGGAGATTCATTTCATTTCCCCTAAGCCCACTTGCCCCTCTCAGGGGTAGGGAAGAGTCAGATTCTACCAACTTTCTGCGAATCAACATGTAATTCCATTAGCCTGACGGATAGATCAGATAAGGCCGCTCAATCTGCCATCAGGAGGGTGAGTGTAATTGGTTCCGACCGGCTTCTAAAACGTCGCTAACCAGTGAGAGACCGGATCAGAGAAAGAGGCTCCATTTCCCAGAAGAGTTCAGGGAAGGTGAGAGGTTTCTACCATGCTGCCATTACACCAGGAGTTTCTTTTTTTGCCAAAATCTGACCGACTCCAGGGCCGGGAAGTCCATTTGCTTTATGTCTTGTAATGTGGGCTGCATTAGAGTGAAGCTCTACAGATGGGTCAGGTTTGCAGTGAAAGGCGATCCCTCAGCAAGGCGGTAAAGTCTCACGGCAAACTACCATATACATGAAAAGCCTTCCTGCCATTGGTAGACAAGCTACTGGAAGCCCTGCTCTGGACTCTCGGCTTTCGGTGAGAAAAAGCGAGAGACTCTTTCCAGAGGGCTGTATTGATGGGAAAGAGCTGGCACACATCAGAGCCTACAGTCTCTTTACAAGGCCTTGGCAGAAGCGCAGGCTTGAGCGAGAAGAGAGAGAAAGATTGAGAGAGAATGAGGGAGTCTGGGCCACAGCACACCCACTCACACGCTGGCCTGGAGAGCAAAAGCCGTCTATTCCCCAGCACGAAAAACTCCCAGCGCTGCCCTGGGCCCGGTCGTGCTCTCGAAGCACACCAAGCGTATAGCATTACACCTAAATGAGGGCCGATAAATTCTTCTCCATTAGGGCAACACAACGCTCTTAAAATAGCTATAATACTCGCTCTGTTTGAGAGTGCACTAACCCTGCTGCTGATATCTGAACCACCTCCACCCCAAAGCCCAGATCGCAAAGGCCATAAAGAGTTTGGATGCAGGTCTTCCAGAGCAAGAAGCAGGGCAGCTCAGGGTTTCTGCTTTACATGATGCCAGTGCTCCAAACTACTCAAAATGTTCTGGTAATGAAGTTATTGTTGAATAATACAACACAAAGTTCAACAAGGCCAGGCAATGAATGCATCAAGGCTTGAAATTTGCAATGCAGCTTCATAAAGTGCCCAACATATACATATATGTTTTATAAGGTATAACATGTTGTTTTCTTTTTCAGAGAATGTAATTAATTAATTAATTGAATGTATTTACATAGCAATGTATTTTGATGCACACCCAATGCACTTTGCAATCATTTGAGAGGGTCTCTCTTCAGCACCACTGGTGTGCAGCATCTATCCTGCAGATCCTTCCATTTGCTGTAATTGAAAATCATGGTTATTACACCAATTATTGATTTCTTAGCTATTCTGAAGTTAATACATTAGCATTGTGTTGCCTAAAAATGAATATAAACGTATCTGAAAATACTACACCTTTCTGTTATTTTTTGTAAGAAAAAAAGGCTCTAAATGACAACATTTTTATTTCAAATTAGAAAGAAATAAGTAACTTGGAGAATAAAATTATGTTTTACTTAAAGACATAACTATAGTCCCAGTTCATCCAGAGAAACTGAGAAGTTATATTATGCATTTTGATAACAATTCTCCATTTTAAAGATTTTACAGACACATTTTTGTAGTCATTTTGCTACATGATACAATTCTTAAATTCTAAATGGCACACAGCCTTGCTAAGTCTAGTTTGCATTTATCTGTGAGCAACCTACTACCTGCTTCATAATTTACTTTAATTGAACACTGAAAGCACAAAACAAGCAAAAGAGAGAGAGGAAACATTGTGATCGGCATTGATTCTCATTTTCCATGACGTGCTGCCACACGTACTACACCCGTCTCTTATTGGAATTCAATGCACTACATGTGCTCTGCCCAGGTGGGGAAACACTGCCCATATATGGGCACGGTTGCACAAAGCACTGGGTGTGTGTTTTGCCGTTACCTGAGCACGCACGTCACACACACACACACACACCTTCTCTCTGTCTGCCTCTTTGCAACTTTCATTACATCAGGGACAGCGTGAAGACAGAATTGGGAACAAGCAATTCTCTGACAGGAAGTCTGCTATATAACCTGATTTTGAGTTTGATTGAGTTACATTTATCTTTTGAATAGATAAGCACAAGAAATGCAGAGTAAGAACGTTTACGCAAGCTGACTGCGGCACATTTACGGCAGGTATGTCAAGGTTGTGTCGGTGACATAAATGTTACCTGAACACACCCATGGATACGAAAGCAACTCCACACACCGGTGGAACGTGCCAGAGGCACCCTGTGCCTCACTCCCACCACTCCCCATACAGAAACAAATAAGTCTGCCACTGAAACTTGACCTAGAAATCTAAATCATGCCGATTTCAGCCTCGATTGCATTTTAGAAATCTGAATGGAATATATGTTAAATTACATATGATATTCAAGTTCCGAGAGGGCAAAATCTTCAGCAGCAAAGTGCTGCTTCTCATACTTTATCCTCCATATCAAAGTTCCTGAAAGCAAAGAAGTTCAAGGTGCTCCTGAATTTACCAACCCAGTCACCAGACATGAACATTATTGAGCAATTGTCTGGGGTAAGATGAAGGAGGAGGCATTGAAGATAAATCTAACGAATCTTGTTGAACTCTGGAAGTCCTGCATGACCGCTTTCTTTGCCATTCCATATGACTTGATTAACAAGTTATTTGAGCCATTGCAGAGATGTATGGATGCAGTCCTACAAGCTCATGGGAGTCATACACAATAATCATTCTTTTTTTCACTGCACCATGACTTTATATTCTATACTGTACATTATTTCTGTTAAGTGATGAGACTTTTGTCTATGCAAAGTCAGACCTTACTGTCCTAATTAAATAATTAAAAATCAAGGCATGATCAAGTTTTATTTTGGAAAAATAAGCGTAATCTAGAGGCCTTTGCCTTTCATATAAGAAAATCAACTAGAAGTCAAGTTATTATTTGTTGTTCCCAAAATATGTTACAGGACTTTTGTCAGGTAGTGTAAAACATATTTTATATATGTAAAATCCGAACGTGAACTTGTAGGTCATATATGTCATTTGTATATATATTGCCATATATATCGGATTTCTATATGGGTTCCTTCAGAGACAGAGATTGCGCAAAAGGTGTCAAGACTTTATGATTAACTAACATTTTATCGTCTCATCTAAATACCTTGTAGGCACTGCACTACACTATCATGCTCATTTCAGAGACAACGAAAGCCCTGTTATGCGATACACCCGGGTCTTCCACGAGGAGCATGCTGGTAAAAAAATCCTCCTGCATTGCAACAATTCCAAACCTGTATGCATTCTTTCAACTGTGGAAAAAATGCAACTTTCATTTTGTGTAAGTTTGATTATAACGTGCATTAATCATCTTTTGTGTTCCTCAGAAGAAAAAAAAAGCAAAGGAATGAGGGCGAGTAAATGACAGCATTATTTCAATTTTAAGCCAGACTTCCTTGGGTGGGCATGAGAACTTGCCCGCTGCGAGGTTGGACTAAAGGGAGTGGTAGGTTTGGTATAGCTGTAGAAACACAAAGACACGGAGGATGCGTGAGCACGTTGGTGGGCGTAGGTTCTACCGCCGCACCCTTCTGTAAGCACAGGGGGTCAATGTGTGACCGGCACATTCCTCTGGCTGCATGAGGCGTCAGTCTTTGCATGTTCGCACTCACACCCTCTCCACACCCAACGCCCTGCATCCTCCAAACTTCACTTCCTGTTAGAGCCTCACATGGTGGAAGGTAGCCTTGAGGTCTAATTTTAGGCTAGCTATTGTTTGCTGTCGTTTCCGGAAGGCGTTTGCTTATAGTCGGCAATAAAATAATTAGGTTAGTGTGTGAGGTGACGGTTTAAGGGACTTTAACTGCACATCCTGTGTCTGCAGCACACTAGATAGACTGGGTGAAAGAGATAATGGCACATGTACTCTGTAAAAAAAAAAAACAACAACAAAAAAAGTCATTTTAATTTTTTAAAAGCTGATATTCATATTTATTTACTTTCCATTAAACTGGGTTAAAACATTAATAATTTAAAGTAATACCTAATTTTGTTGAAAGATTACCTGATTTTATTATGATAACAAAACCATAAGCTGTCATTACTTATTGATCTTATTTTTATAGTGCATTCATCCACAGTTTAAAATGAAATTTTGACATGTCAAATTCATAGCTTCATAGCTTCCTAAAAAATTTAAATATTCCTAATATTTTGTAATATAACTTACAAAAAGAAATATTTTATAAATTACTACAATTTCAATCGACTTTTCTATTTAAATGCATTTTAAAATGTCATTTTTTTATGATCACTTTTAAACACAATTACTCCAGTCTTTAGTGTCACGTGATCCTTCATTAAACTACTCTTCACATGACTTTTCTTTTCCTAAAATTGTAATTAATGCTGATAACAGCGGAACATTTAAAGCATTATATGCTGTCATGACTTATGGATCTTATTATTTTTATAGTGTATACATCCACAGTATAAAATACATTTTTTTACACGACAAATTTTCAAGGCTTCCTAAAACTATTAAGATTTTATAATATAAATTACTATGAGAAATACTTAGTATTTCAATATTACAGTTAAAATTGACTTGAATTAATTAAATTAATGCATTTTAAAATGTAATTTATTTAAAACAAATTAGAAACATAATTACTTCAGTCTTCGGTGTCACATGATCCTTCATAAAACTACTCTTAACATGACTTTTCTTTTCTTAAAATGGTAACTAATGCTGAAAACAGTTGTGCTTGCTATTTTAAAATTTTGAATTAAATTTTTAAGGACTCTTTAATGAACAAAAATGTCTAAATAATACCATTTAATTCAAGCTAAGATTTTCTGTAACATTATAAAAACCTTTATACTGTTGACACTTGTTTTTAATTTAACACAAAATCTTAAAATATAGTTTATAAACGAACATTTTAGTTTAAACAAAAATCAACTTTTAATTCGTCGGAATGAATTTGATCAAATCTAATAACATTCTCACACCATTTTCAACAACAACCCAAAATCCTGACTCAAAGCTCAGCTTGACTCATTTGAAGGTCATTCACGTACAGTAGATCCTGAAGGACAACAGCTGGGCCGAATCCAGTGTGTCTCAATTCTGATTGGCCACTGACTACAATAAACATATGCAGCCCTGAGCGGCTTTCTTGTTCTACACGCTCACACACAGCCTCATAAAATGTCACCTCAAATATGTCTACACACGAACAAACTGCCAAGATTGCAACAACAGCTGGTGGAGAAGACATGGAAGGTAAATCTAAACACCGGTGATTCCACCCACTGAATGGCCACTAGTGGGCCGGCCGGCAAACCAGAGAGTGTGTCCTCTGATTACCCAAGAGCAGCAGGCCAATCAGAAGTCATGCTCACACGCTCCATTCATAAGAAGCAGCATTGTGTAGGGTACTCTCTATAAATTCTTCCTCCTTCTGTGCTCCCTAGCCTTAGCCGCAACACTCCACTCATTGGGCCAACGTAACAACCGCCGTCCCGAGGGAAACCCCCTAAAATATGTTCTCAGCCTCCAAAAGGCACATTGACAAATCTGTCTTAAAACGTAGCCGCATGTGGGATCAGCTATCAGAATGAGCACATTAGCGACGCAGAGATATTTTCCATATCAGTTCAGCAATTGGTCTCAGTTAAGTTAAAAACAACAATTTTCCCCAGTTAACTACCATCATGTGACCCAGATAGCAAATGAAAGCACATGGAATAAATGGAAGTCCTATGAACACACACACACACACACACACACACACACACACACACACACACACACACACACACACATAAAGAAAGTCTAGATATTAAACTCTAATAATAAGTCCTAATTTCAGCCACCCAAATTCTCAGCCTGCAAACAATTTCTCAGTTTTAAAGCAACACCATATGATATCCATTAGTAGGCAGAGCTCTGTCTCCCCCCCTCTCATTGACTTACTCTGTCTGGGTGAAAAGAGTATTTCCTGATGGCTGAGCGCTGCATGTGCGGGGTCCCCGACTTCCCCCTCTGTCCAGCCTCTTCACAGCACTGGAAAATAAAACCAAACCCGCTCGGCTCAGTATTATCAGTCTTCTCCTTATGAGCTCCAGTGCTGTGTCTCTCCCGCATGCCTCTGTTCCTTCTCTTCTCTCTCTCTCTCTCTTTCCACTCGCATTCTTTAGCGACTAATCAGTAACACTCTTAAAGCGATAGAGACAGAGGAAGCGTGCCGTAGAGTCTGAAAGTGCTTCCCCGTTTCAACGGAGAACGAATAATATCATTGTTTTCACTGTCACTGAATTTAAACTCTCTACCGCCCCCTCCTATTCTCTCCTAGTTTCCCCGGGCCGTCTTTCTCTCCGTGCCTCTAAACAGTCAGTCATACACTGGAGACGGACTGCCAGAGTACTTATAGGGTTGAGTCGAGGGGCTGAGCGATTTGCCCACAGCCTATCAGTGTTCAGGGTAGTGTCCTGTTTCAATGCTGCTGTGAATTGAGAGGTTAGAGAGAGGACACCCATTCAGAAAAAAAGAGAAGAAGGGGGAGAGCGAAAGGGAGGAAGGGAGAGAGAGAAAAGCCGGCAGTCGTGGTGAAAAACGCCTAGGCTGTGCCGAGGATCTTTAGGAGCAGGAAACTCCCCTACTTATGTGACCGAAAAACGTTAAGTTACTGTCTCTTTTAAGGAAGAATTCGCTCCCGTCCTACTAAACCGACTAGTCCAAATGTGTTTTAAATAGGTTTACCATTGTCAAATATACACTGTGAACCATTCATTCAGCCAAAAAACATGTTATACCTAAAATATATATATATATATATATATATATATATATATAT